>CM044441.1:61357073-61413432 GCA_024363595.1 Xenopus borealis | reverse complement strand
ACACACACAGAGCAAGATAACCTCCATATATAACTGCACTCTTTTCCAGTTAATAATATATAATCAAAACCGAAAGCAAATAATGCTGACCTCCCGTTATAATCAATTATGCTTCATCCTATATTAATATGTCACTGTAATTACGTATCTTTGCACAACATATTCGTTATCACCTTTAATGTGCACAATGAATGAATATTGAGTATGAATACTGTAATTCTGAGTCATTAAGAAACATGGATATTAATGTTTTGTAACTAAGGAATTCTCTGGAGAGCAGAATTGTTTTGGTCTCTGTGTCTCAGAAATCCCTTGCAGTTTGCTGACGTTAGTTCCCTTACAGCTCAGTGCTACATCGAAATACAGCTGACAGCCTTATAATTACCCAACTGTTTAATTTTTTTTAGTACAACAGGGAGCAATATGCTATTTCCATGATATATACATAGTCACTGTAATACTATTGTTTGATCTAAAGGTGATATGAGGTTATATTTATTGATTCCTTTTAAACTCCTATTCAGACCTTATAACCTTTGTCGACATTAATGAAGATATGAAATGACAGCCAGATCAGTTTACGGTTCTCTGAGGAAGGCAGAAAATTATGAATGAAGACATGGGTGGGTCATATGAATCATTCCCCTTTAGTTCAGTCCAGTTTTTATGCACTGACTTTAGTTAGGTTGGAACCACTTTTCTTTTTTTTAAATTTCATTTACAGTTATTTTCACTCTGTTACATATTTTGAATCAAGCCCTTAATGTAAAAATATACAATTATGAAAGGTTTCTGAATTCTCCCACTAGGTGGAGTGCAGAATAGCTAGAAAAGCTCCAGACAATAGAGAAACCATGGTATAGTGCTAGAAAGGAGCATGTTTTGCTTCCTTTGTTGATCAAACTCCACCACAGTGCATTACAACAGCTGGAATTGGCTCACAACTTTTCCTGTGAATTTTCCAAATATAATTATAATGTAATGCTTACTAGATTAATTAAATTTCTATAGGGCTGTCTCAAGCAGTTAGGTATACCTATTTTATTGCATAGGCATACTCAGTGCCAGTTTTTTTGCCTTAGACTTTTGGGAGAAGTGATTGACTGCTGGTCAATGGACTGGCAAGAAGTTTGACTATTTTATTTTCACCAATGTGTTGCTTTGTTACAGTTCTCTTACTAGTGCCATTTACTCAGTGTTCCTGAACTCTTGCATCTTCAACTGCTTTTGTTTCATTTCCTTCTTTATACGATTTTTAACTTACATAGCTGGTTTGCCATCCCGTTTTATATCTATGGATTTCATTGCCTTTATGTTGTTACTTCTTTATATAAACTGCAGCAAACTATTTGTGTTATGTATATGCTGAATTAATTGTTCTTCATCAATTATTCTGTTACAGATCCATCATTGTATAATTGCTTTTAAATAGTTTTTGTTACCTTTTTATGTGTTTTTGCTGAATAAACGGAATGATAGACAACCAAACTTAAATGTTATTGTTGTAGGATGTCTGTAGCAAGGCACTGGAATGGTTGCAACCAGGTAAAGTGCGCAATTACGAGAAAATCTGTAAATAGGTTGTTCAAAATGCTCTCATAAAATGCATACCTGTGCTCTGCTCTTAAAATATCTGATTGTATCTAACCATACCTATACACACTTTTATGCATGGATAATATATAGTGTCAGAGAGAGCAATATTTGCACAAATGCTACTGTACTGGAGACCCACAACATTCCATGTTACATTCCAGACGTCCAGCTGTGTAACTAGAGACCTGGTGAAAATTAGTTGCCTGGGTGAAAATTTTGGTTACACCAATCCCCAGGGAACCTGCACATATGCTCACTACCCTGTACTTGAAGATTGTGTCTTAAAAATGACCACTGTGGGCCCCATGGGTGGCTGAGACCAGGTGTAGATACAAGCCCTGCCTCCATGGTAGTTGCACCAGTGTAACAATCCCTTGTAAAATCACAATTCTTTAAACCGTTTTAGCTTGAACTAATAAATATAATAAAGTTTAATATACATACAATTCATATTCCATATCTCGGAAAAAAGCGATGATTAAGTCCCTTTACATCGTTAATATCAAATAGTGATGACAGATGGGTCATAATACTTCATGAATGATGAAGGTTAATTGCTTGCACAAAGAACAATGTACAATATGGCTGTTTTGTTCAGTTTTCTGTATGTGTAGTATTCCCCAGTCACCAATTAGTGTATCTGTGTACAATATCGCTGGGTCCCATGTGATTTCACAAGTGGAAAAAAAACATCTAGGAGTAAACTAAGGAAGGCAATCTTG
This sequence comes from Xenopus borealis, assembly GCA_024363595.1. Taxonomy (NCBI): domain Eukaryota; kingdom Metazoa; phylum Chordata; class Amphibia; order Anura; family Pipidae; genus Xenopus; species Xenopus borealis. The sequence goes on along the minus strand of CM044441.1, from coordinate 61,411,114 downwards.
ATATACCGAAATTATACTCAAATTATGTTTGTGTTTTTTAATTAATGACTTGTAATATACTCATTTATCTAATTGCAGTCCTTTTCTGGCAGAACCTTAGTGGCTGGTAGCTAGGGTCTGGTAGCTAGGGTCCAAATGACCCTAGTAACCATGCATTGATTTCAATAACAGACTGGAATATGAATAAGAGAGAGCCTGAAAAAAAAGATGAGTAATGCAAAGTAACAATAACAATAAGGGGCCGATTTACGAAATTCACGTGAAATGATTGAAGTTTGTTCGAATTCGATTGAATAACGATCGTACCAATTTTTTTGTGAAATCGGATTTTCAAATTTGGCCTCTTCGATCATCGAATACCGAATGATCGAATAGATCGAATGATTGAATTATCGAATATCCGATAATTTGATGTATTTGATCGAAGGAATCAAAATTTTGAAATTATTCGACTGCCTACTTCGCCAGATTGAACCTACCGAATTGCAGTAGAAGCCTATGAGAAGCTCCCCATAGGCTTCTGAGACTAAGTCCTGCTCGAATACCATTCGTACGATCGTAGAGTTCGAGCGTTCGAATCGTACAAATTTTTCGGAGGAAATTTCAAGATTCTTATGTGAAATCGAACGATCGCTATCCGATTGTATGAATTCATCGAGAAATCGAATATCGAGCAAAATAATAGCCTAAAACAATTCGATAAGCATTCGATGGTTGAATGCTTATGGAATTTCTAATTTGATCGTGCTAATTTTAGGGAATAACAGTAAATTTGCCCCTTAATGTGTAGCCTTACAAAGCATTTGGTTTTTAGATGGGGTCAGTGATGCCCGTTTGAAAGCTGCAAAGAGTCAGAAGATAAAGGCAAATAATTCAAAAAGTATAAAAAATAAATAATGAAAAGATGCTTTGAAATGGCCATTCTATAACATACTATAAGTTACTTTAAAGGTGAACCACCTCTTTAAGGAATATGGGAAAAATAATGAACCTAAGAGAAGCCTAGTAATATTGAAAGTTTAGATACACATATATATCTTTATTTGCTTTAAAATGTTTTCAAGAAGACTGCTGTTTCCTTGATATTGAGCTTTAAACTCTGTTAGTTCCCTGCCGTGGCACAATAAGGTACGGGCCAAGTGGCAAAAGATTCTCTTATAGGAGGGTATTATTGTTGCAACTGTTTTATGCTGGAAGTTATTGAAAAGTGATAGAAATTAAAGTAAGCAGATGACATTCATAAGATCACTTATTTACTAGGGGGGTGTTAGCAATAACATATTTTTTGAAATTGCTCATTTGCCTAATTCATTAATGTTTTAAAATATATTATTATTTGTAACCCTTACCTATCCCCTCTTTTTTTTTCTGTACCCTACCCCTTTTCCATTTTTAAAAATAAAAGAAGAAGAAAGAACAGGAAAAAAAAAATAGGTAACCAGTTATTTTTGAAATTATTGGCCCATCTTTTGAGAGAAATATCTTTGGAGGGATAAATCTTTTGAGGCACATCTGAATGTTGTAATTATACTTCTTCCTTTTCTTTAAAAAGCTTGACTGTTTTAGTGGTGTATATTCTGTATTTATCTATTATTATTGGTCTTATGTACAGTACTGACCATGGATTCTTTGATTCCCCAGTCTTTATCTTGAGCCCATTAGTTGTATTCTGAATCTCATTTACTCGGTTACTCTGATCTGTTATTACACTGCATAAATGTCAGCTCTAGCTACTGTCTCCAGTCAGTATTTTATGGTTGCCACGCTATCCCTGCAGTGTACAGCACAAGTGCCCATGTGATAAAACAAAGTGTAACTGACCACTCTGACCTCTGACATCAACCATTAGGGAGCTTGTTTTTTTCTTGTGAAGCCAAATCTCTTCTCCTAGCAACATATTGTCTCTCTGGTTACTTATTAAAGTGAATGGCCTATAGGTTAAAAGGACTTTCCGATTTTTACAGAACAGTGACATTTTAAAAAATGATTTATTTTATGGCCCACCACTGCATTATCATGTGGGCTGCAGAATTATGCTTGGACCACAGGCACATTTCATTAAAGACCATGACTCAAGGCCAAAGTAACCATATAAAAATAAATAGCCTCTGTTGAGGTCAATAATAATATATACAGTAGTTATATCAATTTTAGTTAAACCGTGTTTGTAGAAAACAATCATTACACTTTTACACCCGTACTCACTGGCCCCGCACTCCTGTCTCTCAGTGCACTGAGGATCCACTTAATTTGTGGCAAGAAAGGGAAATTGCTGAACACTTGTATTGATTTTTCTGCAGTCAGATCATCAGATGATCAGATGATTGCTTTTACTGCCTAATCTGTGGCTGGCTGAAAAAACTGGTTGCTATGGGTTGCTGCCCAGGTTTCCTTTTGGATGAGTGATTTTTAGGCCCCACTTTATCGAACTTATGAGTTGAACAAGATAAGCTGTCCTTGCCATCCCATTCCAAATGATCAAATATGCAAATACCAGACACTGCAGCTGCAATTGGTACGTCAGGTGAACCATGGGAACCTGTATCAAATGGCACATGATTAGATTTCTATCAACTGCTGTGATATACTCCTCCCAAATAAATTACCTATTATTAACAACAAATAAATATAGAGATAAAAAAATCACCATGACTAAATAACTAATTATGAAATAGAATACAAATAAATCACAAAGAATTATAAGTGCCTAAATGGAATATTCACAACCAAGGGGCAAATTCACTAAAGTGCAAAGCATCTAACGCTTGCGCTAATTTGCCAGCGTGATGTCATTTTGCAACTTAGCAAATTCACTAACAACGAAGTAGATAGACTTACGCAAATTTGCACCCTTAAGCCAGGCGAAGTTTCGCACTGACGAAGGATCGTAATTACGCAAATTCACTAAGATCCAAATTTTCCTGAACGTTACCACTTACGCTAGACTTTACTTCACCTGGTCAGACCAGGTGAAGTTCAATACAATAGACAGGAGTTAGAAAAAAAAACATGGAAATTTTATTTCCCAAAAAAACGCTGGCGTGTACCATTGTAGGGTGATAGTGTGAAAAAGAGCATTTTTTTTGGGTTACCCTCCTTCCCCCCTACATTTCCTAACATATGGCAACACAACTATATAGAGGGCACATGTAGGGCAATAGGACAACTTTATTTTTTTAATTAAAGGTTTCCTGGGCTTGTGTAGTGCAACGTAGTGGCTGTAACATACACTTCTATTATACTTTGAAATTCGCGCTGTATGCAAATTAGGCATCGCTAGCGTATATGCGTTTTGCCTGGCGAACAAATGGTAGCGCTACTTCGCTAACGTTCGCCGCCCTGAGCGCAAATTCTCGTCTTAGTGAATTTGCATAGTGCTGGTGAAAATTCGCCTGGCAAAGTGCGGCGAACGCTAGCGAATTTTCGCATTTTAGTGAATTTGCCCCCAAGGGAAACACAGCAGTGTTCCAGTGCATGGACAATGAAAAAGGTGGCAGGGTATGGGACTCCCTATTCTTAACCCCTCCCTAATGTATATATTCAAACTCTTTTTTTTTTTTTTTGTTCAGGTGAGTTTAATAGCAGATTTTTTAAACATTGCATTACATGTCAGATCATATACAGTAGGATAACAAGTTACAAAGATATTTATTACAACTGTTGTTTCCAAAGGTTATACATGATACATTATGTATTCATTGAGTATTCTGCATATAATCCTTTATTGAACATTTATTAATTACTCCTGGGTTACTCTGGGGGTTGTATATTAGGATATTCAAACTCTTTACCTTTAAAACTCAATTCTGACTTCCAAACTGCTGCCTGGTTGCTAGAATAATTAAAATTAAACCCTAACAACCATATAGTTGTTAAAATCCCAAGCTTGACAGCTGAACAACAAAAATGTGGTTAGCAAATACAAAAATAAATGGTGACCAGATGCAAATTATCTTTGAATACAATTGTCTACATTAAACTAAAATGTAATTATATGGTGGTTGGTGACAATATTCATTTGTGCATACTCAGGTATGGGATCCGTTATTAAGAAACCCAATTTTGTTTGGGTGCCTGTTGCCTACAGTTTTGTCTGGGAATGTGGGAGTAGCTACATGTGGGTTCAAATAGGGTGTGGGTTGAGGGTCACAGGTCAGGGTGCAGGGGAAATGTTACCATTTTAGTACATTGTCAGGAAAGCTACTGAGGCAGTTCAATGCAGGGTCAGATTGGGCCAGCGGGACACCAGGAAAAAACCCAGTAGGCCCTGTCGGCCCAGATCCAGAACCTGGATTGCCTCAGGGTCCCCCTGCAGACCCTGAGGGCTTCTGTCTCAGGGCCCCCGCTCACACCCTGAGGCCTCAGGGCCTCCTGTCCAGCAACCTGCCCCCTTCACCCACCTGCGTGTGCGCTCACTCGTGCATGCACATTAGTGCACCAAGTTTTTTCTCGAGACAAAACAGTGCGTGCGCACACGTGTGGGGGCCCCCCCAGTCCGACCCTGGTTCATTGTCAATAGATTATCCATAATATTGCAAGCTAGAGCACTATATTTATTCTGTAGAATGATTTACCATACCTGAATAAACAGCTCTAGAAGCTCTCTGTTTGTTTAGAATAGCCGCTGCCATATTGACTCCTGCCTGAGTCTACCCCTGCTCACTCATATCTCTGGGCTCAGATTACAGCAGGGAGGGGGTGAGATGAGCAAATTGAGCATGCTCAAGCCCTAGCCCTGGAGGTTTAAGATGAAAAGAAGGAAATCTGATACAGAAGCCTGAGTATACACAATAGAAGGATGTGGCGTTTCTTTTGACAGAGGACTCAGAGCTGCATTATTTTGAGGATTTACTGGTGTACATATAAAGCCCTGAAAAAGCTTACTTAGTTTTAACCTTTCCTTCTCTTTTAAGCATCAACTACTGTTTAATAAAATATGAAAAAACTGTTTGTTGTGTTAAAAACAAACAGTATACTGTGGGTATATTTCCAGATATAGCGATTTGATAGCTCCTATGCTATCTCACTCAACTCATTTTTGTTTTCTTAAATATGTCATTTAGTACCAAAATGCTTATTATTGTTGTTCAGGTTTTCCAGCATTTGGTCAAACAGAACATTGTGTTTTATAGTGCTTTCATTTATCGCACACTGTGGGAATTACCAATTGTTCAGAAACAAATGATCACTTATATTGAACAATACATAATTTTGAACACCATGGGTACCTGCATAAGAAAAAAACAGCAGAAAGATATGAGCATACTAAAGATTAATTTTTTAAATCTATATGAAGTATACATTTAATTTATTTTCATTTCTACTCTGTTTTCTAGAAATGTATATAGTCTGCCTGAAGGTTTCCATAATCCCCAATGGGCAGTTCATCATTAATAGAAATGTATTTTACAGAATAGGTTGGACGTTATGCTTTCCTATGTTCTCTAATACGAAATGAGATTCTCTTATTCCATATCAGAATGCCTTGTCATATGCAATCATTTCCTAGCCTTGTCAATTACTGGCCTGCTCTTGCTTTGTTCTCTAGTCCATGACCTCATTAGGCAATTACAGAAGCTGGTAATGGCTTTTTGATGTTTAAAAGCGTAATCCAGAATCTCTGTGCTGTAAATAAGTGTTGTTGAATTAAAGCATTTTGGACTTTACTTATACTGGAATGACTGTAAAATGTAAATACAACAATGTACAATCTCAAAGAAAGAAAATGTTAGTTTTATAATATATCTAATAAACATACTACAGCAGAAACAGAAGCTAAACTGGATGCTAAAAGGGGATCTGTAAATGTGTTGGCAATCTAAGGCTGAAAGGAAAAGAAAAAGCACAGCCATTGCATAATGATATTTAAAACCATTGTAAAATGTGTATATATTTCCTGTTCACTGTTTTAACTGGATGCTTGAGCCGGGGCATAAGAATAGGTTGCACAGATGCCAAAACCACTGGGCGACTGACTGATAAGCAAGTGTAGAGGGCTCTGATTGATAAGGAATTTCAGTGTATGTTTTGCAAAACCATCTAAAAATGGTTACTTTACTCTTATACACTCATTTTATTTTATTTACATGAAACCTAATAGAATTACGCTTTACATTTTAGAACATTTCCTTCTAGTAGGGTTGCCACCTATTCTTGAAAAAAATACTGGCCTTCCTATATATTTATCTTTTTTTCCTATTAACAACATTGGCATCAACCATCAAAATACCGGCCAGGCCGGTAAAATACCGGCCATGTGGCAACCCTACCTGCTAGTAAAATTATACATCTCTCAGCATTCTAGTAGTACTTCAGGGATGAGTTATTGAAACCTATTATCCACAAAGCTTCACAATTCTTATGATTTCAAATTATTCTCATAATAAAACAGTATAGCTTGTTCTTAATGGCAGTGAAGCAAGCATAATTGCATGTCAGTGTCAAAACAATTCTGTAGCATTTAAATGAATTTTAGTAGACTTCAGATATGGTGATCCACATAATATGAAGATATCATATCTGGGAAACTCCTGATCCCAAGCATTTCAGATTAAATACTGCATAGATGTAATTGTGGCAACTTTTTTTGGCATATGGAACTGGAAGTGCCTATACTCTCTCTCACTGATGTGACAATAATAATTGAGGCTTTATGTGCCCATACCAAATTTGCAGTTCACGATCATTTTCAAAGAAAATTATTAATATGTTTTTACGTGATAACTCTGAAAGCTAGAAGGAATGGCAACTGTGCATTATTAAATGGCATAAAATATCTAGGTCAGGAAAAGTAGTTGTCCTGCAAAAAGCAATGGACTTTAAAAAGTATTTCATATATGGGGATGCACCGAATCCACTATTTTGGATTCAGCTGAACCCCCGAATCCTTTGCAAAAGATTCGGCCGAATACCGAACCGAATCCGAATCCTAATTTGCATATGCAAATTTTTTACTTCCTTGTTTTGTAACAAAAAACGCACGCAATTTCCCTCCCCACCCCTAATTTGCATATGCAAATTAGGATTCGGTTCGGCCAGGAAGAAGGATTCAGCTGATTCCTCCTGAAAAAGGCAGAATCCTGGCCGAATCCCGAACCGAATCCTGGATTTGGTGCATCCCTACTATTATAAAATGAATACACTTTTGTCAGCCCATTTCTTAATCACCTATTTTAAAAACAGTATTGCTCTGTACTTATTATGCCTGGAATGTGCATGTAATCAGGGCTGTCAGATTACTTTTTCTTACCTGATATTTTGATTATAGGTGTTACCCAGACCCCTTTCCATCAGCAGACATACTATTTATAATGTAGCCATTACTAGCGAAGTAATTAGACTAATGCAACTTTGCACCCTTACGCCAAGTGAAGTTCCGCCCTGACAAAGGACCGTAATTACGCAAAATCACTAAGATGACCATTTTACTGAATGTTACCACTTACGCTTGATGTTACTTCGCCAGGTCAGATAGGTGTTTGAAAAAAAAAAATGGACATTTTTTCTAAGTCCCAAAAAAACGCTGGCATGTTTTACCTTTTTAGGGGGGTTACCCTCCTTCCCCCCTACTTTTCCTAACATATGGCAACTCAACTACATAGTGGGCACATGTTTATGGCAATAGGACAACTTTATTTTTTATATTAAAGGTTTCCTGGGCTTGTGTAGTGCAATGAAGTGGCTGTAACATATACGTCTATTATACTTTGAAATATGCGCCGTATGCAAATTAGGCATCGCTAGTGTAAATACGCTTTGCCTGGCGAAGTAATACTAGCGCAACTATGCTACCGTTCGCCGACCTGAGCGTAACTTCACACTTTAATTACACAACCCCATATACGTTTTCCCTTGGTTTTATTGATTTTTTTCTGACTTTCTCGAGTTATTTTATTGATAAATAAAGTACAATCATAGATGGGAGTTTGGTCAAGCTTTGTTTAATAAAAAATTAGATATATTTAGATTTTAGTGAATAGTCCCCTTGGTGTTTCTGTTGAATCAGGAGGTGAAAGTATGGATATTCAGCGCTATAAAAAATATAAGCTTAATTTTACCTTTTTACTGATCGACAGATTGTCTTTCACATAGTGAATCCGTGACCATTGGTAGCCCTATTAACATAAAATTGTAAAATGCTTGCTTATTTGCAGAGCACTGACTTTTGCAACAAACCTCCCCTGAGACACCACTGTTTTAGAAACATGAGAATATGAATTTTATATTGTCCCTTTAAATATCTCTTATTTTCTTTTTAAATTTCAATAACTTTTTTTTCTTCTGGATACTATAATCGTATAGATGTTATATTATATGTTTACCAGCTGACAGTTGTACTATTAGATGCATCCTAAAGCTTGGCTAACTTTACAAACCACAAAATAGCTCTCACGCTGAAAAATGCATAGGAATAATACAAGGCATTGAGGAAATCACATTAACATCACTGGTGTAATTGACATTAGGAAGGCCCCTGGTAATTTAATTCAGCGTAACATGTCAGCAGCAGTATCATGCCAGTGACAGTCTCTGTGGGAGGAGATAGTGTTGGGTGCTTTTCTCCCAGCCTTAGCTTTCCGTGCATAAGGAGATGTGTGAAGTCGGGTGTAAGTGCTGCCACAGGCAGGCACACAAGGACGGTAACTAGCTTGCTTTCACTCTCTCATCTGTTAGAAGAAGAAAAAGAACAGCAATTGGAGAAGGAGTAATTATTGTAAAAACACAAAAACATGACTGAGCCCAGCAGTAGGAAAGAGGGATTTAAAAAATGCAGGAGTGCCACTTTCAGTATTGATGGCTTTAGCTTTACAATAGGTAAGAACTTTTTGTTTTGTTTTGAAAATGATTCTTTGCAATAATTTTTCTGGATTTTGACACTTTGGTGCCTAGTATTAGTAAGTTACCTTTTTCTAGTGTGTCATTTACAGCCTGGGTATTTAGCGTTTAATGAATCATTGAGTTCAGTCCCCTCTCCCACTTATTATCATTTTATGTTGGGGTGAGCTGGATAGTTGGAAGTGGTGAAACTTTGGTAGCAAATGAGGTATTTCCAGCTGTTTTAAAGTCACACTGCTATGCCACACATGTTTCATTAATGACATTCTTGCCTTCCGCTGTCATCTGAGTTTAAATTACAGTCAGAGAGATTTCTCAGGGCTTGTTATCCCACTAATCCCATGTCATCACTGAGATTTTATCTGATTGTATCAGCGCGTGTTGCTGTTTTTACATAGTGGAATAACGTTGGTACAGTTCATGTATTTCACTTCTATTCCTGATGTCTTATCATTGAGGTCAGGAATGTCTACCTTGTAGGATGCCACTTTCCTGTATAAGATGCCATTTCTGGCATCATTCACCAGATGACAGGGCATCTATAGTAGGCATGGAAATCTTGTTAAAGTAAAATTCAGCTTTTGCTGAAGGTATGCGTAGAGTTGTAGATCAACATCTATACAGCCTCCAGATTCCCATCCCTAATGAGCAGTAGATAAATAACAGGAGGGGCCCAGAATCCACATTACTAGTTTAGATACACATCTGAGTGTTGCTTTGAGCATTAATATACTCTCTTTTATATACAGGATTTCATTTGATAAATCAGATTCTCTGTTTTTCTGAAAAGGATAATTCATGATGAGGCATGGAAACTGGGTTGCTGATGATCAAATCTCTCTCTAATGTACTTTTACTTTCTTCTGATCTTGCTCTTTCATGATAACAGCCCTTTGTCAGACTTTCAGCTAATGGCTTCATGTGTCTATAGCCACTCACTCCATTCAATGCCTCTTCCACTGATCTCGGTAACAATCTGAGTTACGGTATTGCGATTTCACTTTACAAGTGTTACTCAAAAGATCACACAATCCCTCTCTGTTGGATTCATCTGTATGCTCCGTCCACTCTGCGTAGCTACTGTGTTATGTGACAGGTGAAAGATAATACAGACCTCTAAATGAAATGTTTGATGCAATTGCATATATTGACATTAATGCTACTTTGGCTTGTGCAGGACGCTGATTGCAATTGAAGCATGTTTTATAGTTGTGTGTATACTGCACACCATTAATAGATGTGTACATATTTGTGTGTTCAGCCCATGCAAAAAGTGATTAAATGATTAAATAGCATTGAATGACATATGATGCCTTCAGGTATGGTACTGGTAGACTTGGGGAGCCAGTGGGGTTCAGTTGTTTAGTTGGCCTCTGTGTAGGTGTGTCTGATCTGTCTCTATTGTTACACTGCTGGAAATGCTCATTAGGATGAATTCTGAAATAACAAGCTAAGGGAGGCATCTGTTAACAAAGGTATTAACTACCACTATCAAGAGAAATCTACCATTCTCTCTTCACTATTTATGCTCTGCTAAATACAGATGGTTAATAAATATCCCACTAGTGAATTAGGGAAATTTGAGGACAAAGTCTCACAGAAAGTTATGAAGATGAACCTCAAGCTACTGCTTACCAAATCATCCTGTATTTGAATAACATTTTTAAATGTTATTTAAATGTTAAACAGGACTTGGCCTCACACCTTTCTGTTAAACAGTTCACACTCTTAAAGGCTCTTTACTTAAGGGTGAAGAAGTGAAGTCACCAAAAAAACTTTGCATATTTTCTGTGGTTCAAATGCAATCTTTTGGATTTTTCAGTTTTTTGTTTTTTTTAGCTTTGAAGTGGAGGCTAGTGATGGGCAAATCTGTGGTGTTTCGCTTAGCAAAACACTACCAGTGTCTCGTTTTGGACGCGGGCATCCATTTTTGAATGCTGGCGCACATTGCCAGCATTGAAAAAATGGACGCCGGCGTCCAAAAATGGATGCTGGCATCCAAAATGTGATACCGGTGAATTTTCCTGGCGTTTTATTCACAGATGGCGAATAGTGGGAGTCACCCGCTAATTCGCCCCAGTCGAATAAATTCGCCCATCACTAGTGGAGGTGACTATGCACAGAAAATATAGTACGTTTTATAACATGGTTTTGTAAAGTGTATAGCAACATGTCCCATGGTTACAGGTTGGAAAACCGAGCAGGATTCAAGGGAGTCAAGAGATTTTATCTTTAGGTGTGAATTTAATTCCTTCCCTAAAGTATTTGTACCAGCAAACTTGATATAGAATAGATGATTCAACATCGAATTGCATGCTTTTTTCATATAGGTTCAATTAAAGCAGCATCCATTAACAATTTACTCAGCTGTAAATCAATATTAAAATTAGATATACAATAGAACCCCCATTTTACGTTTTTTAAGGGGACGGGAAAAAATGGTGAAAAATCCAGGAAAATGTATTATGTAAAATATATAGGTAGGACCACAAAACAAAATGTAAAATGAGGGAAAACTTAAAATCAGTGTATACAAATTTGAGGTTCCACTGTACAGTATAAGCAGAATTAATCTGCTTTACATAAGCAAAAGGCATCTAAGGTACATAGATGTCCCCACTTAGGGCTACATTCAATTCAATGAGAAAAAGATTTAACACATGGAAAGTCATGGTTAAGATTCAGAAAAATTTATCTTGAAAACTCTATTGAAGTCTAAGGGGAAAAATAGAACTGAATTTGTAGAAAAGTTTTTTCTCCTTGAATTGAATCTCCATTACTTTTCAATGGGATTAACCATGAGATAACTTTTTCTCACTGAATTGAATCTGGCCCAGACTTTGATAGAGGGGTCAGGGCTTCAGACAAGTATACTTGCCAGTCAGTGCGAAACAACAAGTTGCATGACCAAATGGGTGGCATGAAAATGGTCAAAACTGTGTATGTCAATTATGAGTCAATTAGTTAATGTTCAAAACATTGTTAGGCATGTTAAGGGGCATACTCCATATGCTTTCTACTACCTTGAGCTTACAATAATACAGGGCTCCAGATGTAACTTGCAGGTGCTTTTTCTTGTGCCTCAAAAGAGACAGACAAATAAGGTTCATTCAGATTGACCCCCATGTGACTTTTGTACCCTAGTAAAGTGAAACCCACAAGTCAACTGCATGCTGATTCAGCAAATCAAAGCCAAATACCCTATATTGTGCATGTATGTGTCTCTCAGAAAGATTATTAAAATATGTACAAATGCAAGCAGCATAAAACAGGGTTAGCCATGAAATAAAAACACATTTTAAGAGAAGAGGTTAAATTACTAGAACAAGGATGTCATTTTATTCTAAAGCTATTTACTTAGTAGAGTTACTGGCTGCCATAGAGTGAATGGTGTTACTGGCCAATGTCCCTGAGAGACACTTCCCTAAGCTCTGAGCTTTCTTGAAATTCAGACTACAAGCAAGTCATAGTACTATAAATGTGAGCAATGTTTTCATTCACGTTTATTATTCTGAAAGTGAACTCATGAATATAGGAACAAATTGTTTTCAAACATTAATGTTCCTTTTATATAAGAAGGGCTATTTGCAAGAATCCATGTTTGCCTTCCCTATTCCAGTACGACTGAAGGAGCTCCTCTATATATGACATGTCATACTTGGTGGCATTCCAAAGAAAACCTGTCTGCCAGTTGCATAGCTTCAACGCTTGGGAACTTATCTGGCAAGCCTTTATAGGTCATATTCCCTGTCAACAGTCAAAGCTTGTCATACTCAAATACAACATGTTAGTGGTTTCATAAACTTGCAGTACACCAAAGAATGCAAGTTAACAAGTTGCTCTATGAAAAAATATAAGATGTATCAATATGTACTTGCATTTTTGTACCTCCATACCTTGTACAATTGTCAGCCCACTTGAATTTTCTGGGAGTCAGTTTTATTTGTTATGTAGGACTTAAGGCATGGTTGTGGCATATCCATGCAATTGGATAGCATAAAATCATCTTTTTGCCTATGTATAGTGGTAAATTGTTGCAGTGAATGTTGGAGATAGCATTGCATTATTTCATTTCATTTAAGGAGAGGAGGGCGAGCATGGTCTGGCTACTAAGGAAGATGGCAAACTAATATTTCATCAGGGGGATGCACATTATCATTCTCCAGACCCTCCTTACAAACATACTGTCTTGGTATATTAAATGATACAAATGTTTATTTCCTCCCCTTCTCAACCATAGAATTCAAGAGAAAATTTATCAAATTAATTTACATTTTAATAAGCAAACAAATAATTTACAATATTGGTACTGTATACATAACTGTACAATCCTCATACTCCATAAATCTTCTGTCATATCATCAAAGATGACATAGGAACTGCACAAATAAAGACATACAATGTATGTCTTGGCTGGGCCCAATAACAGCAGTTCAAATGAGTCTGTGAGCATACATCCTTTGTTTCATTTGCATATTACCAAGTGTAAATAAATACATATTAACTGGGGGGATGTCAAACATCCCTATTTAATGGGCGTTTCTTTTTCCTATAGAGTAAAGTTCATCTGAGTGATCTTTTGTCAGCTTTGAGCCATTTAACAATTAGCTGTTGTCTGCAGGTGCTATCTCCAAAACATACGGCTTATTTGTCTCTTAGGGTTTTTAGAGCTTTTCTGACAGCTGGAGGGAAGTGAAGTGAAGAAGGCAATTTTTTCCAGCGCAGTCCGGGTTCCCAAGTCCACTAATTTCTAAATATCAGGTCCAGTCTGAAATCTGATGTGCTGTTTGCTATATTTGTGTTATGGAAACCTTAATGCTTGTTACTTCTTAGCGCATTAGAATGATCTATTCAAAAAAATATTTTCAACAGATTACTTTTTCACGATTACTGAATAATCCCTAAAACAAGTAGATCTATTTAATTTAGAATTTAAGTCCCCCCCCCAAAAAGAAGTAAAATTGGACCCATTTGAGTAATATCAGTGGAGACACTTTTAAATTGGAACATTGCTATGCCCCCAGTGTCACTGATTTGATTAAGGGACTTAAAGGCCTGGAGTTGTATATTTTTTGATGGCTCTATTACTTGAGAAACCACAGCACTGTACAAAAATGTAAGAAGACCGTGCCTGCTATATATATATATATATATATATATATGGCAACCACGTCCATTTTATATTTTCTACTGTGAAACCTCCTAAATGTATTAGCGCATTGACAAATAGCATTAAATGGTACAGTGATCTACACCATTAATTGGAGAAGTGACACACAGAAGCAAATGGCATAGCTCTCCATTACATTAATTGGCTCAGTGACATATAGCATTAATTGGTGCAATGACCTACAACTGTATCAAATACTGTATACAGGAAAAGTCCAAGAGGATGAGACACAAAACTACCTTTGGTATTGACAGTACAGAGATGATTTGCTACATTGCATATGGCTTACTGATCAGGTGGAAACCCAAAAGGCAATGGGCTGAGTAAATAATGGGTGTGTAGCATATTAATAAGGCAACAGAAGACTGGTAGAGGGGAAATTGGGTGGGAGCTAGCTAGACAAGATGTGTCTTTTGGTTTTAAATATAGGCTTCTCACAAGACTTTAAATGGAGGAAAGTTAGGCAAACATTTTATATACTGTTACAGTTAGGGCAGCAGCAAAGTAACAGAGGGCATTGTATCGAAGAGTAAGTGACAACTGTTGAGGACAAGAGAAGCTAAGCAAACTAGGTATTTTCCATAGTTTAAAAAAGGGGGGTTGTGGGAGCACTCCTAGGGCTAAGTAAAAATGTATTAAAGTATATAGTCCCCTGTCTCCTAAGTAATTCAGTACATAAGCAAATGCATGAGTTAACAAAGAGAGGGGTTTTAGTTACAAAGTTATGATCATAAAGCTGATAAGCCACCATACCACATCAAGGTAAACCCCACACAGTGGTCCCTAACTTGTTTACCTCTGGTCATAGTATAAAGGTAAATTAGCATTCATACTGAATTATTTGTGAAACAGGGGACCGTGGAAGTGCATTATAAAATAGCACTTCCCTTATACTTAAATAAATTTAGCCTTTTGAGTGCTCCCACAACCCCCTGAAATTGTAGTATTAAAGCCTGAAGCTGTGGCTCAGCTTCATATGTGGTTTTCGAATAGCACCCCATACCCACCCCTTTAAACTAATGGTGGCCCTATGTTTTAGCTGCACCAGGTAAGACTTTTGGATTAATTCATTTTTATTACACTTAATATTACACCTAACTTAGTTTGTTTCACATTTATGTTCAATTTACATTTATATTTTTACATACTCAATCTCACTTTCACACATAATTATGTACTTTAGACGTGCACTTCTACACATAATTTTACTTTGCCTTTATTATTTTTACATTGTTTTAAAGAAATGGGGCTTGGTTTGGGCAATCACTCTCTCTTAAAAGCCACAAGTTAGTGGGGGGGGGGAGGATTTAGCCTTTTGATTGAAACCTAGGTTCAGCAGACTTTTACCTCCATTAATGCTACCATGCAGAGAGGCACTAGATCCTTTATACTTTGACCGGAGGTAGTAGATTAAGGACCACGGTGTGGGGTTTACCTTGACGTGGTATGGTGGCTTATTAACTTTATGATCATAACTTTGTAACAAAAAACCCCTGTTTTTTAAACATTTGCACTTGCATTTATACTGAATTATTTGTGAAACAGGGGACCAGGGAAGTTCATTAAAAAATAGCACTTCCCTCATACTTAATATAAGGGAAAATATATTTAGCCTTTTGAGTGCTCCCACAATCCCCCGAAATTGTATTTAATTTTTTCCATAGTTTCTCAGCATTCTTAAAACCTGTGTAGGGATTTGTGCACACATATTGTACTCTCACCCACTTATCTTAGATTATATTATCTAACACATAGGGGGTTATTTATTATAACTCAAATTTTTATAGTCTGCATTTTTTGGGGCAAAACTCGAATTTTAGGAGGAAAAGATTTATTATACCCCAATGTTGCAAAAAACCAGAATCTGAAAATCTGCCATCTTAGACCTGCCGAGGTCCTTTATAAGTCAAGGGGAAAGGCACCTACTCCCAAACTGAAGTTATCATGGTCTTCAGTGGGTTTGACCTAGAGATGCACCGAATCCAGGATGCAGCCAGGATTCGGCCTTTTTCAGTAGGATTCGGATTCGGCCGAATCCAAATCCTAATCCTAATTTGCATATGCAAATTAGGGGCAGGGAGGGAAATCACGTGACATCTTGGCACAAAACAAGGAAGTAAAAAAATGTTTCCCCCTTTCCATCCCTAATTTGCATATGCAAATTAGGGTTCGGATTCGATTCAGTATTCTGCCAAATCCAAAATAGTGGATTTGGTGCATCCCTAGTTTAACCAAAAAAAAAACATGAATAGAACATGCTTTTCTGTACCAGTCTTATTTAATTGAGTTAATTTATTAATAAATAAGGCAAGATTGGGCGTTTGGTCGAGCTTTTTCATTTGAATAATGAGATAAATTCAGATTTTGGTAATATTACAATCGTAATCTTTAAAACCACACACAGGGTTGTAAAAAGTGTTTTCAAGTTTTTGCATAAACAACCAAAAGAAGGATCATTGCCTCCTGAGTATCAGGTAGAAATATTTAAGATTCCAGAGGCTGAAGGATAGATTATGTTGAGGACCATGACCCCGTGATTGAAGAGTTAGCTGCTTACGACTCCATAGGCAGTAATAACCTAGTGTAGGGACCACAGTGATTAAAAGTGTTGCAAGAATGTATACATTATTTGGAGTTGACCTTCACCAGGCTGTGCTGAGAGTAGCAGTAAAAAGCCAGTTTACAGGGTCCTTTAGCATAGTGAGCCACATAGCATTATATATGTGTTATTTTCATGATGTTTGATGTGCCATACAGTCTCTGGGGAGGATAACAGTGTTAGTACCCATAGCATCCGCATAGTTGCAAATACTCAATCATGCTGTTTTGTTAGCAAGGATTGTCTTTGTTAATCCCCAGACATGGGAATGAAATCTCCATTTGTTTGCATCAGTGTATTTTGTGTTGATATATGTAAGTGTCTTCATGCCTTTAGAATATAATAATTTTAATAGTGGGATATCCTATATAATAAAGTTCAAGTGTCTCTGCGTCCAGTCCCTGTGTCCGTGGAATTGCGCTACTGCACATGTGCCCCACGGACAGCCAGCGCGAAGTGTCTAACGCTAGCGCAAATTCGCCAACACCGACTCTGGCGAATTTACTCTAGCGAAGTAAATAGAATACAATAGATAGGAGGTTGAAAAAAAAAATTGAAAATTTTTCTAAGTCCCAAAAAACGCTGTGGCGTGTTTTACCATTGTGGGTGATAATCTGAAAAAGAAGTGTATGTTACAGCCACTACACATGCCCAGGACACCTTTAATCAAAAAAATAAAGTTGTCCTATTGCCCTACATGTGCCCCCTATATAGTAGTGTTGCCATATGTCAGGAAATGTAGGGGGGAAGGAGGGTAACCTCCAAAAAAACCAATGTTTTTCAGACTGTCACCCACAATGGTAAAACACGCCACACCTCCTATCTATTGTATTGCTCTAGCGTAAGTGCTAACGAACAGCAAAAAGTTGATCTTGAATTTGCGTAATTACGATCCTTCACCAGTGCGCAACTTCACCTGGCGTAAGGGTGTGAAGTTGCGCAAGTCTATCTACTTCGCTAGCGTAAATTCGTAAATTCAGTGTTCGTGAATTTGCGATTACGATTTGACGTCACGCTGGCGAATTTGCGCTAGCGTTAGACGCTTCGCGCTGGCTGTCCGTGGGGCACATGTGCAGTAGTGCAATCCCAAGGACACAGGGACTGGAAGCAGAGACACTTTGCTAGCGAAATTGCGCTATGCCTAGCGAAGTAACACTAGTGTAAATACGTTACCGTTCACCGACCAGAGAGTAAATTCGCACTTTAGTGAATTTGCGTAGCGCAAGCGAAAATTCGCCTGGCGAAGTGCGGCGAACGCTCGCGAAGCCTGCGCTAGCGATTTTTTGTATCTTAGTGAATGTCCCACTTGGAGCGCAGAGACTTCCGTTAGTGGTTTATAATCTGCTGCCTTCAATCTATGGAAAGACCGGCGCTACATAACGGTGTGCCACTCCTCTGCTCACCGCTACACCGCCAGCTGTACACATACCCAAGCACCATGTGACAGAGGAGCAGCTCGAGCTGTGGGATGTGTGACCCAGGGATTCCGCGGCGCAGTCAATAAAGGTAAATGGGGGGTCGGGGTAGAGAGACACTTCCACCAGCTCCTCACAGAGCGTCTTGCCTCTTTAATTATTGCCTAAAAGCCCCGCCCTCACGGGAGAGCCGCAGCCAATCCCAGTGCGCTGCCCCGCCCCTCTTTGTTGTGCTGCCCAATGGCAGAGGGATAGAGCGTTGCTGGCCGGCTGGTGACAGTGGAGCAGCTACTGTCTGGCCTCCCATAGCTGTGAAAGTACCTCCCGCTCTCTGACTCACTCAACTCCGCCTACAGGACGCCAAGGAAAAAATATGATTGGCGGAAAATGGGCATGCGCACGTGAAGCGCGAATGATCAAGTGGTGGGGGCGGTGCCAACTGTTCCTATCTTTAATCTCGCGTTGTTAGAAGCGAGACCCGCTCACTCAGCGCATGTCCCCAACATTGCTACGGCAACAGGGATGCTGAGCTGACAAAGTCAGGCGGCTCTTTTTCTAAAAGTAACATTGAGGCAGAGTCGCCTCTGAAATTCTGTAGGACAAACATTTTTTTGTGGAAAAAAACCATTGGTGTAATTATAAAATACCTACCTTGTTTAATAAGAGGTGACAAGAAAAAGAAGAGCTAAGCTCCTTGCAGTGGACTAAAAATAATGAGTGTGTATTTATTCATAAGATATGGGTCTAAGATGAGGATGCTGGAAATTAGAGCCTTGTCTTCTGTTTTCCAGGATTACAAAAAATAGCCATGAAAATACTCAGTTGCAAATGTGTAAAGAAAATAAAACTGTGGTCACAGATTTCCTTCCTAGCTGTATGAGTGTCCTCACTTAACCATCTATCTATCTATATTGTAAACTGAGTACCGCAATCACAGAGCTTTTCAAGAGTGAACATATTTAAATGGGCCTGAAAAAGGCAGATTAGCGAATGTGGCCCAGGAACATCAGGGTGCTCCCTAGGCACAAATTATTCTTAAAATAAAAGTAAGCCAGTCTACAGTAATACACACTGTAATATATATTTATAATTTTCTTTGTGCCTAAGGCATGAGAATCAAATTCAGATTCCCAAGACACAGACCAAGGGAGATTGACCAATCAACCAATCTTGAGAGATAAGATTAAGGAAGGAGAAAACCACATTTCAAATGATTGAATATGGCAATTTGATGGATGTATACAGAAAGTGTATCCATTTGCTATAGCCTGATTTTTTTTTGTTTCTATGTGGAATAAACCATGGAGGAGGCAAACTCAAACTAAAAGTGTGTTTTTACTATTCACTAAAATATAGATGTATGTGACACATTTACTCAGTTCATAATCCCCTGTGCATTTGGCTTTTGAATGTAACTTTGCAAGTTATTATAAACTGTAATGTGATAACATTAAATAATACACAAGGAGGAAAATGTCTGCATGTTCACTTGTGAACACTGATTCAACCGTAATGCACCATCTGGTGCAGATTGTATTTGCTATGCATTTTTGACACAAGTTAGGTAATTATTAACTTTTTAATTGATAAAATACATGGATACATTATCTGGGCTATATCTGGTAAAATAGGTGAAAAAAGCAGGGTGTTAAACAATAAAAAACAAAAATTCCTCAGGCAGAAGTGCAAGAGGTGCAAGAGTAATTACAAGCAATGCTCTATTCAAGTCTCTGGGCATAAAAATGCAAATGTCAATTCAGTAGTACACATTTTACCCTCTTTGCACTTTGCACACTGCTTGGCAGCTAAAATGTTCCTTTAATTGAGGTAATTCACAAAATGATGCTGGATAGAATGCTTGGTGAAATGCACTGCAATTTTCATGATCTAAACTGAGTAGGGATAGGCCTACGGATTGGCAGAAGAGGCATGTTCCTATGGTGAAACGGTGCGGGGGGTGGGGGCAGTAGGCACATACCTTTTATATCTACCTATCCCTAGTTTGGGTCCTGTTAGAGGGAAATGTAGCTCCTGAAATACCTGCCCAGGTGCCTATGTGACTTGGCAAGGCACTGAACCTGAGAAACAGATTATTTGCATTTGGAATTAGTTCAAACAAGTAAATGAGGGTGCATTTATGTAAATTATAGATAATTTGTTCAAAGACCTATTATGATAACAGGTGAAGAAATTATATCTGCTCTACTGCTAATCACATGAAAGAGAAATTATGATTTTACAAGAAATCACCTTTTGGATTACAGCTGCATGAATGGCTAATGTTTTATGTGAGGTAAACAGAGAGGTAGAAACATTTTTATACATGCTATTAAAACAATACTTGTATGACAGTGCAAGGGCTAATCTGGGATCAGATGGAAATAATTTGAAACCAACATCTGAAACAGATGCTGTATCTGTTATTGTATATTTCACTCAACAATAACATTGCCTTGTTCTGATTGGTATGATAAACACACCCATGAGTTTTTTTTTTAATATGACCTATTACGCTTAAGGGGTTTCTGAAGAGTCCTGTCTGTTTTAAACATTTAGGGAGTCCCTTTTTAAAGTGGACCCGTCACCCCAAAAAAATATTCAAAATCATATTTTATCACATTAGTCAAGCAAAATTAACATTAATTACACTGTATAAATTATTTTAATCTTGTTTTCTTCAGCCTGGGAATTCATAATTCTAGCAAGCAGGCAGGAGCCATTTTGTGGACACTGTTATTAAGACAAGCCTTGTATCATCTCAGAATCTTGTTTGTGCACCAGAATGGGGGACCCAATGTCTATCCCCATGTCCTGGCTACACAATTAAATGGTTAAGAGAACTGGGGGAATGTGTGGGGATCAGTGACATCTAGGAAGCGCTGAATGGGAAGTGAAAGTAATTATCTGCCCCGCCTCTATGCCTAAGGCATAGAGGAGTGGCAGACAATATTTGATTGACAGCTGAGATTTTTAAATGAGCTTAAAACAGCTATGAATGCTTAAATAAAAATTTTAAATTGGATTTCATGTTTAATTTGAAAAGGACTTTTATTATACAGATTTTTGTGTCTAGGTGACAGGTCCACTTTAAAGTATATGAATCAAGACAGTTTGTTAAGGTGGGCATAGATGTTACAATCTTTCCTTGAAAAGATCTTTCCAGGAAAGATCGTTGGTTTCAATACAAAAGCGTTGAACTGAATTGTCAGATATACAGATAGAAACAATAGAATTCTACCTGTATCTCGCTATTCAGCATGAAAAATGGCTGATTTTCGGGTGCCTGATCATAATTTTATGGCCAGCATGATGGACAAGCTGACCGATATCCAAGTGTTATGCCAATATTGGCTGGCTCGTCTCCCATCATACACGCACCGAATATTGTACACAAATTTGATTCATACAGTATGATTGGTGTGTTTATGGCCACCTTAAGACTGTTTTACCAGAGATTTTTGCTATTTTTCTGCTTTTATTTAGCCATGGCCAGCACTGGAAATCATGGCATCCTCTCTGGCTCCCAGACCATGCATTCTGCTGGGATTAACCTAATAAATGACTTTATGGAATTTATTTGTGGTAAAGAAGCCAGAGAATTTTGAAAATCTTGGCAATATCTAGTGTTTGAATTCACCTTGCGGGGTATTCTTCCATTCATTTTACCTTTTTACTTGAATCATTTTGTTCTGAACCTATATTATTCCACCTTTATTAAATTACATCATTTTTAACTGCTAATTACCATATTCAAGATACTGAAATAGGCAAAGAGGCATTTCAAAGTTACAGTAAAGAGGCATAACAAAGTTACAGTAATTACTTCTAAGGGACTCTACTTGCATAGCACTTACATAGCACGGATCAGGTGGTGTACAATGAGAAGTATGCATTACCTCTATTCAATGCATGCTGTGGGGGTGTCAATGAATTAAAATACCTTTAACACATACTTTCAGGATAATATCACTCTGTCACTCTGTCCATAAAATACTTGTATATGAGACACTTATGTAATACATTTATTTTTACAGGAAAGTATAGGTAGCATTATAAATGCATTTGTTAAATTGGCCATAGACGCAAAGATATAGTCGTACAAAACTAAGATTTGTATGATTTTTTGTCTGTGTGTAGAGTCAGTATAATTTTCCCAACATTTTTCATACAATGACGATTAGTCATTTAGTGGATTGGATAAGTTAGAAGATTGTTGTCTGATAAGATCTCTGCATGTATTGCCTATCTGACGATATTAATGGGTCACTACTATTTGTCAGATATAACTTCCATATGATTGCTATCTGTCAATCACTGGCCAGAACATTATCTGATTTATTCTTCCTACTTTATTTAATCTGATGGTTAGCTGTAGATGTACATTGACACAAACAATCTTTTGTCACACAAAAAATAAAATCTGCACTTCTAAATCCAGTTTTAGCAACTATTACTGCACTAAGCTTAGGGGCACCCTCTAAATAAATACAGTCCTTATATTGGTGACATGGGATAGTGTCACTTTTTGATGATGATGATGATGCAATAATTCTGGATTTTTGTACACAGAAGAAGAAAAGATATTTATGAAACACACAACTTTTTGTTTATCTATATGTTGACCTGAAACTCCAATCAGTTATAGCTAATTTGGATATTTTTTATTTGAAACTTTAGAAGGATCTTTTATCTCACTCTTTGATCTGATTTAACTATGAAGGTTCGACAGTTGTAATATTGAAATCGTTTTACCTGACCTGACTTGTTAGACTGGCAAACTTTTTTTCAACAGCAAAATATGACTGTAGAGTCCAAGTGATATAACAAGGTTGTAGAAACACTAACACTTACCCCAGATTATTTGGAAGTAATTTGACTCATGAAATATCAATATTCGTATTGTGAACAAGGACTTTATTCTACTTGATTCAGGCTTTTACATCCCAATTTTTATGGACAGCATGATTAAACTCTATTGGATTATGTAGTGTTTCAAACCCTTTCTTGTTTCTATAGCAACTATAATTTCTTTATTATGGCAAAAGTATATTTTCAAGAGAGAAACCTTCATTGCTAATTGAAGAGAAGTAGACCCTAAGGATAAAAAGCAACATAGGGTATGAAATGATTTACAAACAGCTATTCTACAAATTTTGATTATTTAGTAAAAAAAAAACATATGGTAGATTTAAGCACTTTTATAACAAATGTTCATTGAAAAAATTATGCTGCCACAAACCTAAAGCTATTTTCCCAGTGGTATGTATTTTTTGAAAGTTTTAATCACTGGGGTGCTAATGTTAGGCATCAATATTAATATTGTGCATAACATCATGTGATATGATCTGAGTTGTCGCTAAATGTAATAGCTGTGGATGCTGGCCTGTTAGATATCAGCCCAAGGGGGCATTTCTCTTCAAAATATTGTGCATATAATATGCCCATTAAAATATACGCAATCTGCAACTTATTCATAAGAGGCAATCTTCCATATTCTGGACACACGTAGGGGCAGATTTACTAAGCAAAACTTTTTTGGGGGTCATTTTTAGATCGAATATGGCCGTACTCAATCGAATCAAAATAGTTCGAATTGAACGATCGCATCGTTCAAAGCGAACAATTTGAAGGTTTTTTGTGCAAAATCCTTTGAAAATTTTTTAGGACAGGTTCTAGGAGGTCCCCTCATAGCCCACAATTCTATTTGATAGTCTAAGTAGCCCAAAACTACTTTGAAATTTGAATTTTTTAAACTAGAGTTTTATTCAAATATTCACTTTGACCCTCGGTAAATGTGCCCCTTAAAGGAATTGTTTGGTATAAAATTAAAACTAGATAGGCTGTGCAAAATAAATTTTTTTTTCAATATAGTTAGTTGCCAAAAATGTAATGTATAAAGGCTGGAGTGACTGTAAGTCTAACCTAACAGAACAGAACACTATTTCTTGTTTTTCAGCTCTGTTTCCCTGGTTACCAACCAGTAACCAATCAGTGACTTGAGGGAGGGCCACATTGGTCATAACTGTTGAGCTGAATGCTGAGGATCAATTACAAACTCACTAAGTAGTTATGTCCCATGTGGCCCCCCTTCAAGTCGCTGACTAAATAAGATTTAGAGAGATGAAAAGCAGGAAGTTGTGTTTTGTTCTGCTATGCTAGACATCCACTCACTTCAGCCTTTATACATTACATTTTTGCCTAACTAACTATATTAGAAACATTTTTTATTTTGCACAGCCTATATGTTTACACAGTTTTTAGTTTTACACTGAACTGTTCTTTTAAAGCAGAAGTTTGTCATTATCATAGGTGTCTTATTATTTCCCCTTACAAAAATACATTGGTCTTAACATTTTCATCACAAATAGGAATGAGCCAGCATACAGTAACTGTGATAACTGTGAATTGAACAGGTTCAGTGTCGGACTGGCCCACAGGGATACCAGGAAAACTCCCGGTGGGCCCAGGTGTCGGTGGGCACTCTTGCTTCTAACAATTTAGCCTTTTTCATGTTCATTCCCTATTTCTTTATAGGGGAAAAATACTTAATAATGGAAGAATATAGTAAGTAGATATAAAAGACTAGGAGAATGAAAAGGTTGAGTGAGGAAAGGAGGAATAGTTTGGAAAGTGGGCCCATGGACTAAAGTTTTCTGGTGGGCCCCTGACATCCCAGTCCGACACTGAACAGGTTCCTCAGTTTGAATTTGAATAATTATTCTCCCAAAACCATTTTTAATGGTTCCAATCCATACAATAAACAATGACACATAACAAATGATACATTATTACACCTTATATTCTACTACTCCATTTCAATTTTTTCCAACCCTTACATAAAATAGCAAAATTATATTCAGGAGATGTTATTTTATACCAAATATGCAATTATACATGGTACTAGGACTTATTTCTCACCCATAGGCATTCTACTTAGCTTTGAAAGGCCCAACCATTATTTCCATATTTCCATAAATTCTCCTGGTTGACCCTTCAAGTCAAATGATATTTTATATATAACACCTTATCCAATAACTACAACCACTGTATTATGTTCATTATGCTTGCATCCAGTACAATACAAGTTGCTTACAAGCATAACATAGAACTGTTTTTAATAAGATTCAGACCCAGGTGGTTGTATCGTTATAGAATATTATAAATTTGCAAATCTGGCAGGCCTAGGCCCGCAGCCTCAACTGGCAAAGTTAAAGTGTCTAGTGCATTCACTAAGGAGAAGGTAAACTTTGGCTGATGAATCATCTTGAACAAATTAACTGTGCCCCAGGTATATAAAGTTAACTTCTTCCAGGTATCCCATGCTATAGTAAACTGACTTAACACTGGATCTATATTTAACTCAACATACAGTACCAAGTTCTGTAGAGACTACAACACCCAAAAAAAACAGTCCAAACACTGTAGAGGAGGCACATTATATTTTGTTTGATCTATACCAGTGTCTAATGCAGCTATTACTGACTTTCCTCAATTTACATTGAGACCTGAAAATGTGCCAAAATTATTTACAAATACATTACCTTTTGGAGCAAGTTTGCAAAGCCTGAATTTGAGAGTA
This sequence comes from Xenopus borealis, assembly GCA_024363595.1. Classification (NCBI taxonomy): domain Eukaryota; kingdom Metazoa; phylum Chordata; class Amphibia; order Anura; family Pipidae; genus Xenopus; species Xenopus borealis. The sequence continues at coordinate 61,385,516 of CM044441.1, read as the reverse complement.
TAAAGTGGATTCAGATGGAGGACCCACGGCTCGTGAATAATAACAATAATACTTTTTAGATTTAGCCTTCCTTCTAGTGCAGTAATTTGGCAAATCTTCCTTCATGTATTAATGGTATCCCTTTCATATCCACCCTAGAAAAAACAAGTTTGTGGTAACCACACCAACTATACATAACAGAGTTTCATATCCTCATAAGTCCTTCCTTGTAGTGCTGCAAACACAATTATGTTTACATGGTATTTATTTGCTTAAGCACTTGCCTAAAGGTTTAGCATCTGGTATCTTTTCTTCTCTTTGCTATATAAAAACAATGAATAACAACTCAAAATCCTAATGAGTTGCCTTGTGTCTGTTTTTGAGTGGCGGGAGAGGGGGGTTGGACTCTTTATTTCAAACTTTTTAAATTAAATGTACAAAGATGTGACAACTTTTTTTAAACAACAAGTAGATGACAAAGGAGAAACAATATACACATTATTGTATTCTCTGTAATATTGTAGAAACAGTGGGGCAAATTCACTAAGATCCGAAAATTCACCAGCATTGGCTTCGCTAGCGTTCGCCGCACTTCGCCAGGTGAATTTTCGCCAGCGCTATGCAAATCCAGTGCGAATTTACGTTCAGGTAGACGATTGAACAAAGTAAAGTCTAACGTAAGTGGTAAGTAAGTGGTAACGTTCAGGAAAATGTTGATCTTAGGCCAGTCTGCTTGATATGAAAGAGACATAATTTATTTATTCAGCCTGCTTTGCATATTAATTCTACTTTTATATCTTCACAAACATTTTTCCTCACCACATATGAAGGAGAGCAAGAAAAAAAGTCAGATGTTGAGGTACGGTTGCCACCTATACATAGGGTTGCCACCATTTCTTGAAAAAAATACCCGCCTTCCTTTATATTTACTTTTTTTTCCTATTAATAACATTGGGATCAACTATCAAAAATACCGTCCAGGCCTGTAAACCCTACCTACCTATACGGTTTTGACCAAGACACCCCGTTTTTTTTGCCTGGGTCAAAACTGCCTGCCTGGTTTTCCAAATTTGGAAAACGGGGTAGGATTACCTATGATTGATGTGCACGGTCAGCCAACTGCCATGGCATAGCCCCACTCCGAACATCACGACCCACCCCCACAGCCCTGCCCCTATTGTGTAAGGTCCGTGGCTCCTACCTGGATTCAACCGGGCTCATAGGTGGCAACCCTACATTGAAGGCTACTGTATATCTAAGGTATTCAAAGGGGAATAAAGTAAGGAAAAAAGTTACCAGCCCGGGAAAGGCCACGATTCTCCACCCAAACCACACAATTGCCCCCCCCATTTTTGTAACCAGTACATAAGAGGCTAAGGGGGGAATGTAATTAAAGTCACAAAGGGAAAAACATCCAATAAGAGTAAAAATCCACATCTTGCAATGTAATATTGTTCCTTAAACGGTTATTGCATTGCGAATTGTTAATGTGCATTGTGAATTGTAATTACTTACTCTTAAGAAGTGCTTGAAGCTGTCGTAATCTTTTGGAGCAAACATATAAAATTCACCAACGGCCTTCTGCTGGCGGAAGTGGTCACTAAACACTTTCTGGGTTTTGCAAAAGGTATATTGCATTTGCGCCAAGCCAAATTTGTTCGTGCAAAGGCTTAACTTTTCGCACTGCTAATAGTTTTTTGTGTTACCGACTTATATTACATTCCCCAAAAAGTATCTTAACCGGGTTTTTTGCTAATGCCTTTAAAAAAGGGTAGTTTAAGGGGAGGGGGAAGTGGTATGGGAAAGAGGCAATGTCAGGGCTGGTTTTAGTCAAACATCTTATTTTCAGATAAAACGTACCCTTTCCCTACCTTTTAAAAGTCTGGCTAAAAAAAGTCCTATTGGATCAAGGCTACTCCCATTGACTTAAAGGGATACTGTCATGGGAAACAAATCCAGTAGACTTCTGCACTGAAATCCATTTCTCAAAAGAGCAAACAGATTTTTTTATATTCAGTTTTGAAATCTGACATGGGGCTAGCCATTTTGTCAATTTCCTAGCTGCCCCGGTCATGTGACTTGTGCCAGCACTTTAGGAGGGAACTGCTTTCTGGCAGGCTGTTGTTTTTCCTTCTCAATGTAACTGAATGGAATGCAGTGGGACATGAGTTTTTACTATTGAGTGCTGTTCTTAGATCTACCAGTTAGCTGTTATCTTGTGTTAGGGAGCCGTTATCTGGTTACCTTCTCATTGTTCTGTTGTTAGGCTGCTGGGTGGGGGAAAGGGAGGGGGTGATATCAGTCCAACTTGCAGTACAGCAGTAAAGAGTGATTGAAGTTTATCAGAGCACAAGTCACATGACTTGTGGCAGCTGGGAAATTGACAATATGTCTAGCCCCATGTCAGATTTCAAAGTGAAATATAAACAAATCTGTTTGATCTTTTGAGAAATGGATTTCAATGCAGAATTCTTCTGGAACAGCTCTATTGACTGATGCATTTTGAAAAACAAAAATTTTCCCTTGACAGTATCCCTTTAATATAGAAACTTCACCCCATATGCAATGAAAGACACTAAGGGGCAGATTTACTAAATTCACATGAATAATTTGATCAAATTTTAATTAAATTCGTGTCTTCGAATATGCAAATTAGGCAAATTCGACCATCGAATAGTCGAAGTCGAATAATTCCAATATTCGAATAAAAGTTTGTTCAAACATTCGACTATTCGATGGTCGAAGTACTTCCCCTTTAAATTTTTATTCGACCGCCTACTTCGCTAGAACCAAGCTACTGAATTTGGAATCATTCGTTTAGATTGAATAAAAAAAATTCGATTGATCGATTAAATAGTTCGAATAAATCGATTTGAACGATCAATAGAATTTTTTTATTCGAATTGTGGTGAAATCCTTTGAATTCGATAGTCGAATTCAAAGGATTTTACTTCCCTTTTATTCATATGGTTGAATTTCTAATTTTTTTTAATTCGAAATTCGACCAATGATAAATCTGCCCCAGAGAAATAACCCATAGCAATCAATAAGTTATTTGCTATTAAACAAGGGACATACAAATGCAGGGCCGCTCCAGCCATGAGGCAAGGTGAGAACCTTGCCTCAGTCGGCACGGAGCGGCCAGTTACCAGGGGCGGCAAAAAGCCACCTCTGGTAACTTTAAGTGCCGAATTTCCGTTTTTTAAAATGGAAATTCGGCTCTTCTAGCGCAGCGAGCGCAATAGTGATGCGGCCCCTCCTCCACCCGCTACGACACTATAAGTTCAAAGCACGGAGCGGTAGGGGGGGCGGCATTGGGGCTGCTGCCTCAGGCGGCAGCAGCCCCAGAAACACCCCTGTACAAATGCTAACTTCTGAATGGTTGCTATGGGTTACAGTTCCTGGGCAAACATTGTGCCTTTTATTACATATCCCCCTTAGAATTGGATTTATCAGTGGGGGGAAAGTTAGAGTTCACCATTGAAATACGTTTCTAGAAATCCCATAGGAATGTATAGTTGGTGAGTTTTTCCATGATGAACTCTAATTTCACAATTTAATAAATCTATCCCTAAGTATGTTCAGCAAAAACAAGATTTTTTAAATAAAATTACATTTAAACATGTAAATCGAAACATTAAAATAGACTGTGAAAAAAATGTACCTGTACACACACACCAGGAAAGTTGACTGCCATGCACCATTACGAAGGCCCTGCAAAATCTAGTGAATCTATGGCTGAACTGTAGATTTACAGAAACCATTATATAGGTCCCTTCTCCTTTTTCTGATTACACATTTTGACCATCATAATTGAACTCCTAATCAAAGTGTTCTGATTGTGTATTTATGCCATAAACAGACCCACTTATCGGGCTAAAGGGTTTCACCGTTTGAAATATTAATATTTTTATTAGGTTATGATTCCCATCAGATTTTTGAGCTGAGGCATGCTAAAATTCACATGCTAATGTTGACCTTATATTCATACACAGATTATTATATGCTAATATTGGCTGATTATTACTGTGCACAATTTTTACATTCAGAATCCATTAAAACTATTAGGGAATCAAGGAAATTGTCTCTTTTAATGGAAGAAAAGGGAGCAGAATTATCTAAAGGTTAATTTTCAATGCAAATGCAAATATTAGTCCTATTCAAGACTTGTCACATTTAGCTTTTTTTTTTTTTTTCATTGATATGCACTGGATTCTCACTTGGCGCATCTCCAATAACTGTACAAATTTGTGGTACAATTTATTACGGACATACTGCCAGTATAAATTTAACATGCAACGCAGGTGGATTTTTACAAGGGATATACTTCCTGAAGCAAAGATAAATATACTCCCACAAAATGAAATAGGAGAAGTTCCATTAGTGCATTGATTTACTAAAATGGATTGAAAATGGCAGCAAAATGCAACTACTGCTAGTCATTTTGTAGAAAGGAAAACACTGTAACCGGTAGACAGACAAAAGAGAATAAAAGTCCAACATCTTTTACAAATTGCATATAAGAGGTTTTTTTTTTATCTTTTGTCCAGTTATTACCTGAAAGTAGATAGTGTGCCATACTATCAAAGATAACATAGTAAAATATTCTTTCAGAAACAATATATTATTCCTTCCAAAAAAATCTTCGAAGGAGCACAGCATACACAGCAGCCCCTATTCAGAAAATAAAACTTAACTTGTATAAGACTATAAGGATATCATTAAGCTATGATGAATTATTGGATTATAAAATTTACTGGCCACAAACCCCCCTAAGAGAGTGACATTAAAAAAAGCCCTTCATATTAATAGTATATAGAAGAAAACTGGCTGCAATCAAATAACATAGCTTTGTACAAACACAATAATTTCCATCTAATGGCTTAGGTAACAAGCCTATTGACACTCACAGTAAAGAGTCCACAGTGATCGCTCTTGCATTAAAATTAATTTTTACCCAAATGGGCATATCTGAGGGAAGCATCAAATACTGTGCGAACACAAAGCAAAACATAAATATTATAATAAACTAGTGGCCAGAAAAGCAGGCAATACTGAGAATCCATTTGATTTAGTGACAGAAAGGGGCTGATTTATAATCATTTTAACCTTATGTTTGGGGAAAGCAGTGGATAAATAAGCAAATCCTTTAGACTTATTCATGTCTTAAGCTTTTCCTCATCCCAAGGTACATATAAATATAAATGATATGCTATCTCAATCAATGGCCAATCAATATGCAGCTTGCACAGACTATTTCAGTTCCTCTTGCCACCTGCCTCTTACTGTATTCCTGAGACCCCCAGCAGTTGCAGGGTCTGCTTTCTCTGTAGTTATGTCCCAGCCATGGACATTGAGTTGTTCTGCTTCTTGTTGCAGTATTGCATCTGTAATTATCGGTCAAAATCACCTTGACTAATTGAGGCAATAGCCTGCTGAAAACTGTCTGACTCATGCCAATAAGTTAGTTGTAATGCCTATTGCACAAAACTGTGCACAGCATGTACATTTAGGGGTTGAACTTGACCCAAATTAACTATGTAACTATACCAAGCAATGAATTCTGTGTTGGGTGCTAGCTCCTGATAAACAAGGTGATAGAGTTGTTGAATGGTGACACAGACAGAATATCTCTGATATCTCTGAATATGTCTAATCTTAATAGGGACACTGGCTTCTGATGAGCATCCTACTGTCTCAGCAGCTGACTGGTGGTATCTAAACATTGTTAGAATTAAAAAATGTAATTTGCCTATTTTTCCTGCTTTTCATGAACTGTATAAAAAATATAAGATTCTACAAAAAGAAGTTCAGTTGACATCCATTGACATTGACATTCATTGTAGGTGAATTTCTATTTCATAATTCTTGAAAATAGATTTGTTTATAAGATCAAAACTATATCAAGAATAATAAAGAAACATAAGGGGTTATTTACAATGCCCCACAGAATGTGCAAAGTGCAAAAAGAGCATGCCCCTGGGATTGAGCATTGGCTGCGTTAGGTAGCCCTCTGTCCAAGAGGGCAGACAGAGGGTGGCCCAAAGCATAAGTCCTGTCCTTATGGCAGGCACTAAGGACAGGGCTTCTGTACCTCCATATGCCGGTTTCTGTACCAAGTGCTGGATTTTTGACCTGCTCTCAACATACAGACCAGCAACCCCAGGGGTGCAAGTACAAGGTGTGTACTGTTACAGTTGCAGAGGTAATTAAATGACCCCTATAGAATTTTACTAGTAGTATAGAAAAACATTTGGATTTCAATTTTGTCTATAATTTTTATTTTGGCTTCTTAAAACACACATATTATGGGCTAAGTTGTATAAATACCTTTAATAACTTTTTAGCATGCAGGAAATGGACCTAAGCTTTCTCGCCATGTCAAGAATATACACTATATTATATTATAAAGAGCCATAGGGGTTTCTAAACATTTATTGCTAAGCAACGCCAAGCTTCGTTGCCAAGAGGAGGAAAAAGCATATTGTTTCCTAGCAACATTCTCATCAGCGCACTGAAGTTGTGAAACTGTGTTTTTAATGTTTAAAGTCTCATGTCAAGGATTAGTATATTTTATCTGGGAACAATACACACAGCAATTTCAACAGCCTTGGACATGTATCTAAAATTGTACTGAAGGAAACTAGGATTTACAGGAGAACCTCGTGTCTTTTGTTTTGTACAGCCCATTTACCCTATTTTCTAGCTGCTCCATGCATTTCCTTCTGTTTATATAGTTAAATAAGTAGAAAGGTGTCCATACTGTGTGTGTGGTCCTCTATTCGGACCATGGTATACCAGAAATTCCTGTGTATGGATGCCTTAATGGATATTTAATTATAAAGATGACTTGTGCAGTACATGTTCCAGTCAGAATGTTGTTCCAGTCCAATCAGAAAGAAATATTGACCTATTTTTAATAGTAGATTTGAATGTTACATTTACATTAAAATATTTCATGTATTCATTTAGAAACTACTGCTATGAAATGTGGAGGTGCAGTGAATCTTTTCCCCATTATTTCTACTACTATCATAAACCACCTATTGCTATCACTTCTAAATATCTGACTGTATAGCCAAAAACATAGAAGATTTCAGTAGACTCTAGTAGGGGGGAAATAAACTAATAGCACTTAGTGGGTTCTTATCATTTATTTGGGGCAACTATTGGAGGGCTATGAGTTCTCATTATTCTTAATTTTGATCAATAGCGCTTAGTAGCATAAACACAAATGCTACTTAGCCATTAAGCTCATCCAATCCAAATGAGGTCATACGTCATAGGCCTGCTTATAACTGTCATAATATAAACATATGCCTGAATATATTTTAAAAATACTGAGGCTTGGAGTCAACAACATAGGTTAGCAATGTAGCATGTTACCTGCTAGTAAAAAAGGTAGAAGAGTACTGGTTAGATAAGTATTAACTTAGTAGATCAGGGGAGCATGTGGTATGGGTATGGAACTTTTACACAGTACTAAATCATTATAAGTTCTACAGAAGAGAGAGAAAAAAAAAAAAAGGGGAAGGAAAAGAAATAGAAATTGTTAGTTGTCCTTTAAAAATAGTTTTTCTTCTCTTGCCGATCCTTTTCCCAGTCTCCTTCACTATGGGTTGAAAATTCCAATTGTATATGTGGATCAGCGCCTAGGGCAAACAGAGAAGCCAGGGACCGTATCTGGTGTAGTATTTCACATTAAATTGTCTTACACCACGTGCAGGTAGTATATGGGCTAGTTAAAACGTGTTTCTTTTGCTTTTAGGTAAATATCCTTATTTCACCGCAAACTCTTCCACCAATATGGTAAAAGTGCCTACTTACAAGACCCACTTTTTTGGGTTGCGTATCAAGAAACCTTTTGTTCCCCGCTGGGTATTCCCCTTCTCCTTCTTACTTAGCTCCAAGGGGGAAAAGAACAGAGGGGCTCATAGCATATTACTATTTTATTTAAATGAATAAATACATTAAAATTCCACTCACATTTGTTTGATTAGCTCTGGTCACGTTCATAAGTCTCTAAACGCAGCTTAGCGTAGATGGAATATAGAGGCTAGCAAAGGTGCCGGCAAAAGTTCCCTGCATAATGTAACCTAAGATTTCTAAAGGCAAATGGGCAGTTTCACATGTAAAACATGCATATATATAGGGGTTCATTTATATGTGCAAACTCTGATCACTTGTTTCCCTTGTAAATAATTTAACACTTTGATATTTTTTGTTCTGTTTCATATTTTGGTCAATGCATGGAAAGACATAGAACAATAATCTTTACACCACAAACTGTATAGTCTAGTACCTATATCACTGGTACTGGTAACATTATCACTTTAAATACACTCCACTTTAAATGTAATCCAACCACAAATGCAAAACTCTGTTCAGATGCAGTTTAAAAACAGGTGCAGAGGAAAACAAAGAACACTATAACAAACAGATCAACATCCCTGCTTGGGGACTTCTCACTTCCAGACTTTTCCTAAGATTATAATTATTTGCTTTGCAGTTGACCTTTTAAAAGAAGTAGTTACTGAGCTCAAAATTCTTCTTAATTTTCTTCGTTGAAAGCAGAAGTAACAGGGCAGGTGGTGAATTAATACTTGGAGCTTCACAGATACAGTTCTGGCAGGACATGTTTCCAATCTATAAATATTATCTTTGAGCTTATAAGCTTTTAAAAATTTCACAGTTGGGCAAATGGTAACAGAGAGAGCACAAGTAACAGATGGTAATGTGATATAATTCTCCCAACAGGCTAATATATTTGGTACATGTCAACCGTTATCAGTGGCTTAATTGCAGTCATAATGCACCTGTACATGTTTAAAGGGAAATTGAACCCTATTTATGTAGGCTATATATAGCAAGAATGAAAAATGTAAGTAATTGTTAAATGGTACTGATAATATTGGATTTCCCGAATGGATATTTGTTATTCCCACAATTTGATCTGACTACATGGACCTAAAGAACATGTGCTAGATTAGCTAAGCCATGTCTTAAGCAGTAACTCCCTCTGGGCATACTGAGGAGCAAACCACAACAAAAGCATATATGTTAGCAGTCAGCCTACTGGAGAGTAGGTCCCTGGGCTGCCTGCAGTTGAACAAGATATTTCTTTATTTATGTTTATTCCTCAGAGACAGTATGAGCTCAGTCCAGTGTTTGTTTGTTGGTTGCTGTTACTATTTACATTTTTCTAGTTCTCCACTATTATGTTGCCTTCTTTTGTTTCATTCCTTAATTGGCTGTATCTATTCGTTCCTAATTTCATGTTCAAAGAAATTGCTTTTAGGGCAATTACACAGTAGTGCTACACTTGCAAGATATGTGGCAAGTTCATAAATGCACAAAACACAATTATGTTGGACCATTGCACCTTGAGCCCATGAAATTTGCATTTTGAGCCTATAGGTGAAATACTTTTCCTTGGAAGTATACAGTGCTGTATTTTGGCACTGGACCTTTTGCCTCCTTTGACAAGTGCAACGATGTCGGTGGATATGACATCAAAACGTAATGTGCCTGTGTGTAACATCACTTCTGCATGTGATCTGCACCTGATACCCCCACCTCTGCCACCAGATTCCATGGGAAACTATCTGGAGGCAGGGGAAGAGGGATTTGTTTGCTCAAAATTTTTATTTACTGTATAGGCAACTGAGGGCCGACCCCCTAAAGCTGCTTCCCTAGGCACATGTCCTCAAGTGCCTATATGGTATATATGGCCCAGCTACCATCGGCGTCAGAACTGACAAACTTAAAATCCCGATTCCAAACTTTTACAGGGATTAGGACACAGTAAAGGTGAAGAAACAAGTATAGATAGAGGGGATGAAAGTTAATAGTGTTAAAAGTGTTTTATTTATACTGTATATGTTTTTTTCTGCAGTGGGTATAGAAGAGAACAGATTTTAAAGGGGTGTTATACAATGGCTATATTTCAATTGGACTTCATTTTATCATTTTTGTAGTTCCTGCATTATTTGCTTCCAAAAGAAGGTCACTCAAAAAAGTAGGGTTGGAAAAGACCCAATTAAATCGAGAGAAAACTTGAATCATATTAACTTTTTTGGATATGCTACCCAATTCTTTCAATTTTTTATGTAATCGCCCAAAAATCCTAAATTTTCAGATTATCAGACAAAACCCAGCGCATATCACAATGTCTTCAAATTGTAAAAGGAAAATCTGCCATTGACTACTATATGACCTTGGCAGGTTTGAGATGGTGGATTTTCATATGTAGACTTTTAGCAGCTTCGGGATAGAATAAATCTAAGGTTTAGTAAATAACTCCCTAAGAGTCTACTTATAGCCTGTGTTCAGCAGTATTGCAAACATGTAGGGTAGGAAGTGTCAAGGACTGCATAGAGCAGGTGGACCTTGTTTTTGCTACCTGCATATTGCAACTGGGTTATAGTAAATAAGTCCTAATGTGACAAGGACACCTGTGTCTGGTGAACTCCTGTCACTAGACAGAAGATTCAACAAGCCTTTAGGGTAGGGGCAGACAGGGAGATTCGGGGAAATTTTGTCGCCTGGCGTTTTTTGCAGGCGACAATCTCCCCGAATTACCTTCTCCCTGTCTGCCGATCGTAAAAGCACAAAGCGCCAGCGCCTGTGCAGACGCGGCGCGGCGATCTCCGGAATCGCCCGAAGATACCTCGTGAGGAAACTTCGGGCGATTCCGGAAATCGCCGCGCCGCGTCTGCACAGGCGCTGGCGCTTTGTGCTTTTACGATCGGCAGACAGGGAGAAGGTAATTCGGGGAGATTGTCGCCTGCAAAAAACGCCAGGCGACAAAATCTCCCCGAATCTCCCTGTCTGCCCCTACACTTAGTGTGAAAAGCAGACATATTACACACTTGTGCCATGAAACAAGGCACAGACTTTATCATAGCAGCTCTCACAGGGAGAGTAAATGTACAGATTTGAGTACTGGAATCCCTGATCTCCCTGATACACCTAAAAATGCTTCTCCTTCTCTCACATACTTCATACTTGAGTTCCCACTCATAAATCCTCCAGTGCTACTGTCATATGTAAATATACTAGCATAGTTCCCATATCCATCCGGGGGCCCTCCTCTTCTGTAAACATTTTCCCTGCTTCTCTGTAAGACACAGCATGTAGTCCACAAGCTTCCCTTGGACTGTCTTAATGCAGTACATGTAGGTTTTCCCTAACCTACACACTTCTGTCCCTAACAGACCACAGTCCTAACCCAAACACTAACAGCTTATCAAGCCCTTGCTGACTATCCTGACTGCCTCTTACCTCTGAGGCAGGCTAGTACCAATTCTCCTAACTTTTACCTAGTCCTGTCTGTTATCAGGGCAACAATGAAATCCTGGTTTCTGTACTTCCTTATATATTTCTTAGTATGTTAGAACATGATGTCCAAATTAAATCTTAAAGGGATTCTGTCATGATTTTTATGATGTAGTTTTTATTTCTAAATTACACTACACTTCAAATAATTCACTCTACAATATAAAATTTCATCCCTGAACCAGCAAGTGTATTTTATTTTAGTTGTAATATTGGTGTGTAGGCAGCCATTTCATGTAATTTTTCCTGGTCATGTGCTTTCAGAAAGAGCCAAAACTTGGCTGGAACTGCTTTCTGGCAGGCTGTTGTTTTTCCTTCTCAATGTAACTGAATGTGTTGCAGTGGGACCTGGATTTTACCATTGAGTGAGGCGTAATATCTACCAGGGAGCTGTTATCTTGTGTTAGGGAGCTGTTATCTGGTTACCTTGTCATTGCTGTGGTGTTAGGTTGCTGGGGGAAAAGGGAGGGGTAATATCACTCCAACTTGAAGTACTGCAGTAAAGAGTGACTGAAGTTTATCAGAGCACAATTCATATGACTGTGGCAGCTGGGAAATGGACAATATGTCTAGCCCCATGTCAGATTTCAAAATTAAGTATTAAAAAATTCTGTTTGCTCTTTTGAGAAATGGATTTCAGTGCAGAAGTCTGCTGGAGCAGCACAATTAACTGATGCATTTAAAAAAAAAAAAAAAAATCCCCATGACAGTATCTCTTTTAAAGGGCTGGATGAACTTCCAGAAAAGCCTTGGGCTGTGCAACGCCTTCATTTCTGACCCCAACCTCCCTGAGGTTTACTCCAGCGCTGCCCTGCCCCATGCTTCTGGGCTTCCTGGAAACCATGGGCCTGGGTGACAACCCTTATTACCCTTATGGTAATCAGCCAGTTGAGAATTGTAATAAATGGAAAATTACTTTTTTCATTTACACCTGAAGAAGGTGGGTCTCAAGCTGAACTATATGAAATAAATACACGATTTTTATACCGCAATTAGGTACAGGTTTTATTTCTATAGTTTACTGGTATGAAGGTGCCAGAACCATCCAATTGCTCCCTAGTCCTGCTCTTTTGTGCCGTTTTTTCGCAGGACAGTCACGATTTTCACAGCTCAGCCCACAGTCCTGGATTGTTACTCTCTTTGATCTGCACTGAACAGCCAGAAAAAGACAATGTTTCTAAAACTCAATTGTTTTTTGGCAGGGAGCCCAAAATATTTGCCAGGTGCACTTTGAAACATTTGTCACAATTTAAGATAAGCAAACAAACAATTTAAGATACACAGGTCTCCGGGGGAAACGATGGTGACTTGCAGCTCAAAGGGCAATTCACCTTAGTTAGCAAAACTGTTATAACACATAAAAACCACAGAAATGTGTTCAAACTTTCACAACCTGCCACATTTTGTAAAATGAGCATGGTAATCAGGGAGTGTGGCCACAAAATGGGCATGGTCAAATAAAATTTGCCATGCTCTGTGTGGCAAATCTTTTTGTCGCTTTTCTATTTCCAAAATGTTGGGAGGTATACCATTAAAAATGAAGACTAGAATATGAATTTGGTGTATTCAGGTTTTTTTTCACAGTTTTAGTCAGTCGAGTTTTTTAGATTTTTAAATAAATAATAAAGCACATTAAAAATTAGAATTCAGATAAATAGATCTCTGTGTGTGCATTAATATTATCCACAAAGATTCAGCAGAGTGCTGAGAGATACAGGCTGGAGTGGTCATGATTAGTGATGGCCGAATTTATTTGCCTGAGGTGAATTTGCAGCAAATCCCTGCGATTCGCAAAACGCCAGGAAAATTTCGCCTTGCGAAAATTCGCCGGCGTCCAAAACGAGACACTGCAGCGTTTTTTTCCTTCGGCTAAGTGAAACGCCCCAGATTTGCCCATCACTAGTTATGATACTTATAGTCACCTTGACACCAGATGAAAACTGATTTGCTGTTCACTAACAAGGTACATGAGGTGTTGAAATTATTTGAATCCATCTATCAATATATAGAGTTATATATACGTTATATAGGAACGCGTTTATGAAAGAAAATAATGCTTCACTTTTGAGTATATCTGTATCTGACCAGTGCATGCCATTTTCGTTTTGTCTTCAATTATTTTAAATTTCCTGGATGAGGAGAGGAACAGATTAGACAGTTTCCAGCTGTTAGCTTCCCATTAATGGCATATGGGAACTACTTTGTTTCCCACTGAAACAAAATGAAGCTCTGCATCTAGTGGGATACTCCGTATAAAGCACTGCCCCCCTGTGTGACAGAAAAAAGTACATCCATTTCAAACTAGAGATTGTCATTTATCACTGATTACTCTGGCAGAACTTTGTTTCTTTCCTTTTGTATTCTGTGCTGTTCTTTAGAGTAACACAAGGTCCTGTAACAGCACACTAAGGGGCAAATTCACTAAATCGCTAAAATGCGCTAGCGATAGCTTTGTGAATTTTGGTCAGCGCTACGCAAAATCAGTAAGATGCGAATTTGCGCTCAGGGCGGCGAACGGTAGTGATACCGTTACTTCGCCAGGAAAGCACATTTACGCTAGCGATGCCTAATTTGCAAACAGCGCGAACATAAACGTATAATAGAGGTGCCATATGTTAGGAAATGTAGAAGGGGAAGGAGGGTAACCCCAAAAAAAAATTCGCTATTTTTCAGACTATCACCCTACAAAAGGGAAAAGACGCCAGCGTTTTTTGGGACTTAGAGAACTCCTATCTATTGTATTGAAATTCGCCAGGTCTGACCTGTCGAAGTAAGGTCTAGCGCAACAGGTAATGTTCAGTAAAATGTTCATCTTAGTGAATTAGCATAGTTACGCCCCTTTATCAGTGCACAACTTGCCTGGCATAAGGGTGCGAAGTCTATCTACTTCGCTAGATAATTATCGCCAGGGACACTGTTAGTAAATCGGCGTATTTGCGAATTGATGTCACACTGGGGAATTAGCACTAGCGTTAGACACTTCGCGTTTTAGTGAATTTGCACCAAAGTGTGTGCAGTAGGAACCTTTTTTTTGACAAAACATTCTGGAAGAAATTTTGCATCAACTTTATTATGAGATTGCAAGTGAAACCAGCTTACCAGCAAAAAACACTCTTGGCACTGTGTAAACATATTTAATCAATAATATACCCTCATGTTTAAAAGGTAAGGATATTATAAGTCACTGAAAAGTTCCAAGGCCATATAAACTTCAAACTTTACAACAGTGAGTACATTTTTTGTTATCATGTGAGCCATGTGACAAATTAATATATATGGGTGATGCAACTCTGATATGACTTCTAATATCATGGTACAGTATTTTAAAACAGTGGGTGTTTTGTTACTATAATACAGGTACACAAGTTTCAGTAAGTCGTGTGTCAGAAATGGAATCACTAATCACTGATTATAACTAATGACATCAATAAGAACTATTTGTAAGGATGTAATTTACAGCATATTGGCTCGGCTCTTTTCTATTCGAAATAGATAATCTCCTAATAATTTTTTTTTTGTATTTAGAGAGGAAATAATTGTAATCTGCAGCTTTTTTATGTTGAAATGAAAGTGAGATTTACTTGACAGAATAAAACTTCAATTGCTTCTCAGCATGATTCTTGCTACCTACTACTGAATTAATCAGAACACCAGCAAAAGATTGATTATTGCATTTAGTTTAATCATTGCCAAAGCTTTATCATCCAGTAGCTAAATCTTATAATGAGCTTAAAAGGTTTCAAAGTTAAAAAAATTAATGACACTGCCAACAAGTTAAACCTTTTATACAACCTGCCTAACTGAAGCCTCTCCAATTTGCCCTAGAGGGGGATAAAATACTTCCTGACTTTCTGTCAGACCAGTCCCTGGGTCATCTTGGCACTAACAGCTATTTTCAATAACCCTGTATTACTTGCTAAAAGCCATACAATCCCTTCTTGTAGCTATGTAATGTAAATTGTAGTGCAACTAGTCCATGGAAAGAATTATACAATTTCACAGCTCTCACTGTAAAACTCTTTTTCGTCAAAAAGTAGTCTGGGGCAGGCAGAGGTCAAAGGTCAGGCATAGTTCATTGGAGGAATCCAAAGCATGCTGAGTAGTAATCAGAAGAATCAGGTTTGGGATCAATAGTGAGGAAATAACCAATAATAATATTGTGACAGAGGCGCAGAGTGTGTATACTACTGCCAGATGCTGTAACTCCTATGTTTATTGCCTGAAGAAGCGGGTCTGAGCCCGTGAAACGCGTTGTACTGATTGGAGTTCGTTAATAAATTTTGACTGCTTAATTACAGTCGTTTTGTGTCTGCTTGGAGGAGCTTTTAAACTCGTTTATATCCTTTTATCCTTTTGGTGCATCTGTTCTTTCTATACAATAATAAGTCCACCCTGGGTGGAGGGTTGATACCCTTTTTCTATCTACAGAGAGCGACTTCTTAATCCTGAGTGGGGTCAGGACAATCTCCCCACCTGCCTTTACAGTGGTTGCCTATTGGTAACCCGGGTTTGTGAGTATATGCTATTTACTCTTATTTCATTATCCCTTACCAATACATATTACACTATTGGGGCTCTTGGTGTTCCTTTTGTTTAACTGCATATTTTGGTGTTTTTTGTACTCAGACTGTGACTAGGTCAGAGTAAAAAGCATTTAAGATACTGTTCTCTAATAGAAGCTCATAGCACTGTACTAGTTAAAAGGGTGCCAAGGACATCAGGATATGTTAAAGAACAAGACACCTTTACTTAAATTAGTCACACAGGATTTCATATAAGGTGACACTATCTTGCTTCATTAATTTTATTGTTATTTCTAGCAGTTCATTTTATCTCCGTTAACGCTCACAGAACATCTTAAATATAATTGCTGGTTGAGCACTGTTATTAATTAGAGATTTCTACACATTTTCAAGCATATCAAGAAAGAGTTTTCCTATTAAATTACTCACAAGCACAATTAATATTATTCCAATACTACTGTATATCCCTAATCCTGGACATAAGAGGTACCAAATAACCTATAATAATAATAATAATGATATAATAAATAAAGATTAGAAACTGCAGCTAAAGAGAGTATCTTTATCATTATCATCACCATTTCCTTAGAACTGCCAACTTGTGCAGCACTTGATATACATTATGACGTCACTTTGCCGATGAGAGCAAGCTGTACACTCCTATCTCCCCCAGCTTAGCCACTGAATTTGCCCACTAGTCTCTGGCCATAGCTGGGGACATATGTATGTATGACATTTGTTCATACAACAAACCTAATTTGTTATAGAAGGACCCGAGGGCTGACTTTTAAAGCTGTAGTCCTAGACACAAGCCTTTGGTTGCCTATATATATAAACACAGCCCTAGGCTGGCTTCAGAAATACTTAAATTAGTTAAAGTACTCTAAATAGCACAGAGCGCAAACACTTGTGAAAAATAAATTAGCAGTTACAGTAAGCAGGTTTTATTAAAATTTTTTAACTTGATTGATATTAGTAACGATTATTATGAAATTAAAGGGATAAAAGGTCATTTACATGCACCTAGGAAGAGTGCAAAGTGCTAGTGCTTGCACTTTGTACACTGTCTACCTGCCTTGCAGCATTGCCACAGATCTCTTCACTGTTTCCAAGCACAGAGACCTGTGGCTGTCCCAAATAATATAGCAATGGCTGCCTCCATCAACTCTATATTCATGAGGGGTGGAAGGAAAAGTCATGTAGGCTGCAGGCTGCATGGTAACTGCAGGCACCATGGGTCTGGCATGTATACTAAGGAAATTAATTTTAGGAAAATGGAAGTTGTAGAGCATTTATTTATACAGCGAAAGACTGGTGAAAGATAAATCAGTATATTACAGTATATCCTTATACAACCTTGTAATAGTATTTTGCTTTCATATTGTGAAACTGTGCTGTGTTTCCTTACAAGAGAATAGAAATGTTACACGTGGACTTGACATATAGCAAAAATATTTAATCACCACAGATCCAGTGAACTATTCAGCCCCAGGAAGCTACAGTAACAGTGGTATAGATACTCCCGCACAGGCGGATAGTCTCTTTTTTTTTTATTATAGAGGTGAGAATGATATCACACAAGATTGTTTTGGTCTAGCAGCTAAGTTTTGCTTTTGTCTCTTAGCTAAAAAAGATTGGTAGTGAAGAAAGGAGCTATAGTTATATTTATATCTTCTGGCACGCAATCATGAGCAAAAGAATCAGCAGCAAGCCAAAGTTTTGTAGGAACTTTGAAGGGGGTCAAATTAAATCGTGCTGCTCTCAAAGTAGAGCACACCTGCATTTGACATGCTTTCTCAGGTGTGCTCTTGCAGAAATAGTGGAGTAATTTATCTAGATCTTTTTATGGAAAAGACCATGCTGCATTCTGTATAATGGACATTCAAAGTATTTATATTTTGCATGATTGTTACCAGGAGAAATTTGATGGTTCCTATATAAGACTTTCTGTCTACAGGTGTCCCCATGACTTTCCTTGGTTTCTGCTGTGGCGGGTGCTGACTGGGTAATATTAGGACCACACTGTGTCTCTCAAAGGAGTATATAACTGTTTAGTATAGTTGCCCTGAGCATGGAGCCACTTGTCCAGTTCTGACCCAGATGGACAGTCTGGGCTTTATAAGGGTTGTCTAGTTTTCCTAATTAGAAAAAAAACTGCACTCTCCTAATTAAGAAATCCAGACAAGACTCTCTTTTAATGAATTGGCAAATTCCTACCCTTGACATTATGAACCCGCCCCTGGAGTCACCCGCATGGCCTTATGAAAGTGTAAACCCTTATTATAAAAAAGTATATTATAGTTTATGGCCTGCCGCTCTTGCTTACATTTCCATCATCAAAGGCAACCTTGATCATCCTTCCTTTTGCAATTCACAATTACATTTTTCTTAGACTAGAAATCTGGAAATGTGTTTTCAGATTTTTTTAAACAAATTACACAAATAGCAATAGGAAAACTTAAACACACATATACATACAGCATCTACATCAAGCAGTATCTCTATTTAAGAATGTAAAAAAACTTCCTTGTATAAGAAACTGGATGCATCCAATTAACCTCAAACTTACTCTGATTATTATTCTGCTCCAAACTATATATTTATATTATTAATATCTGAAGACTTCTGAAGCAAAGTGTTTACCAAAAAAAAAATTAAATAAATATGCATCAGTTCCCTTGGAGATATGCTTTAAGGTTTTTGATCCTTGTCTTTGTGTCTGACCCTTTTGTTGCCAGTTTCTGATTAACAGATTTACTGATACCCATTTTACCATTTTAAGCTTGTGGATAATTTGAGTTGTTTTTGCAACTGTAAAAGACATCAATGACCTTCCAAAACAGATTTTGTTTTTGCTAATATATGGCTCTATTATTTGTTAACTGTAATTAAGAGATCCCAAGTTGGCACTTTATATAGCTTTATCCTTCACTTATTCTAATTGTTAGCATTTATAACATACTGTATGTTGGGCTTTCATTTATATTGCACTGCCTTCTTATATTTACATACATACATATTAAGTATTGTGTTAAAGGGAAACAGCAGCACTGTTATCAGTATACATGATTAGATTTTTGGCTAGTATTATCTACATACATTTATGAGCCTTCATAGAAACATATTCTTCCTGACTTGTCAAATCCATGACCACGGGCCTAGGGCTAGTCCCATCTCATATGTGTACTTGAAAAGCTAAAAGTAGATTTCCTCCGTGATAGACACATAATTTAAAGGGGTACTGCCATGGAATAACATTTTTTTCAAAATGCATCAGTTAATAGTGTTACTCCAGCAGACTTCTGTGCTGAAATCCCATTCTTAAAGGGATTCTGTCATGGGAAAACATGTTTTTTTTTCAAAACGCATCAGTTAATAGTGCTACTCCAGTAGACTTCTGCACTGAAATCCATTTTTCAAAAGAGCAAACAGATTTTTTTATATTCAGTTTTGAAATCTGACATGGGCATAGCCATTTTGTCAATTTCCCAGCTGCCCCGGTCATGTGACTTGTGCCTGCACTTTAGGAGGGAACTGCTTTCCTGCAGGCTGTTTTTTTCTTCTCAATGTAACTGAAAAGTACGCAGTGGGACATGGGTTTTACTATTGAGTGCTGTTCTTCGATCTACCAGGCAACTGTTATCTTGTGTTAGGGAGCTGTTATCTGGTTACCTTCCCATTCTTCTGTTGTTAGGCTGCTTGGGGGGGAAGGGAAGGGGTGATATCACTCCAACTTGCAGTACAGCAGTAAAGAGTGATTGAAGTTTATCAGAGCACAAGTCACATGACTTGGGGTAGCTGGGAAATTGACAATATGTCTAGCCCCATATCAGATTTCAAAAAGAAATATAAAAAAGTCTGTTTGCTCTTTTGAAAAATGTATTTCAGTGCAGAATTCAGCTGGAGCAGCACTATTGAAAAAAACCCGTTTTCCCATGACAGTATACCTTTAACCTGATTCTCTAGAGCATTAGTGGCAGGTAAGTGATGTTGTTGCTTGACCAATTAAAGGAACAGTAAATAAGTGTTTTTATACATTTAAATATAATGCAGTGTTACCCTGCACTGGTAAACATTCTTATTTTCATCACCACTTAAGTGTATATATTTAAGATGTTGTGTTGCTATGGGGCATCCATTCAAGTTGCAAAATGGCTCTTGTTAACAGTTGAGCTAGGTAGAACAAAATGGGTTCATTTCTTGCACACACAGGTAAACAGAGGTCAAATGGCTCTATATTGGACTATAGAAATAAAACCTTATATAAAATAAGATTTTTCTTGCCAAGAAATTATTTATTTGCAACTTCTTAATTAACTAATAAAATGTTAAATGTAATTTTTTCCACTTTTTGAGGGTACCTCTCCTTTAAGAAGTTAATTACCTTAGGAATGATACTCTATAGGGGTTGTTTACATATCACAAGTGTGATTGCAGTTATGTACATCTTGCACATTGGCTAAACAAACCTGCCCTCCCGCACACAATGGCCTGTGTCAGTTGACAAAGCAAACAACAACCTAAAAAGTCTGGTGCTTGAATCATTTTGATGCCAGGTGCCTAAAGTGATACCATGCAGAACATTTTCAGTGCATCTCCCCCACAGGGATATTATGATGCTGGAATTAAGGGAAACATTCACTATAGTGTGGATTTTGATGAATGTTACCTCTTTTGCCAAAGTTTACTTCGCCACCTCAGACCAGGCAAAGTGGTAAAAAAAAGAAGCTAGATCTGCCTCAATCTTCTGTCACTTACATAATATCCTGAATGTTGAAAATACATTAAATTTCAAAAAACGCTGGCTTTTTTTTAAAGCTGGATTTCCTGAAAAACTCCTAACAGACTTTTTAGTTTTTTTTCCATACATTTACGTACATATGGAACATTTATTTTACAGTGGGCTCATGTGTAGGGCATTATATTAACTCTCTTGTCTTTATTAAGGTTCCCTAGACATTTGTACTTAAAAGCTGTAACATTTGCACCAACATTTATAATAAAGGCCTCCATACAACTTTAAATTTCCCACAGTTTTTGCTAGCCACAAATGAACTCTAGCACATCTTCCCTATGAAATGCTTGCACAGCCAAAGTAATGCTAGCAATAAGTCACCAGCATTCAATGCCCAGAACGACCTTTCTATTTAATGAATTGGCATATTCGTAGCCCATTTGCTCCTGGTAAAGTGGTGCGATGGGTGTGAAGCTGACACTGTCAAATATTTGCCTGTGAATCTGCCCCTTTATCTCTGAAATGGGCCCTGCTAAACACCCTAATGAATACAACCAAATGATCTGGTCTCTCCCCAGTGCATTAAAGGAACAGTAACACCAAAAAAAATGAAAGTGTTTTAAAGGAATGACAATATAATGTAGTTTATATATACAAGCTGCTGTGTAGCAAACAGGGCAGACATTCAAGCAGTAGGATACACAGTAGATAACAGATAAGTTTGGAAGAATCCCATTCTATACCACAGAGCTATCCGTTATCTGCTACGTATCGTGTCCCTTTTCTCCTTTTTAAGTTTTGAATATCTGCCCCGTCGTTATACACCAGGCTGTTAAACTATAAACTATTGTAGAATTTCTGAAGCAAACACGTTTTACCAGTGCAACAATACATTACATTATCGTTACGATTTACATTTTTTGGTGTTAGTATTCCTTTAAGATCAATGTGAGCGGTATGAGCTCTGTCAGTGTTCTGTTACTGAAGTTAATATCTCCTCTGCACCGCCACCATGTTGTATGTGCTCTGCTGTAGTTACTGTACTTTACTGAGTTTGCACTGCAGATTAGCTGAGGTTTATAATGAAGCCCTGCAGAGCACATGGTGCATCACAAGGTGGTTTTTGGATGAGAAATCTGCCCTGTCTGAGCAGCACCCTGTTACCTGATTATGAGTTTCTTATCACTCTGCAAGGAGATTGTTAGCTACTAATGTTTCATGTATTTTTTGTTATACTACATACATCTAGTAATAACTGCCTGTTATAATGTAGGTAGGCTGGTGGCCTTGCTGTGTACATGACACTGGCAGTGTGTTTCCCTGCTGTTTTACAGGTATACTATATCCATTTTGTATACCTTATTTTATGTCAGTTTTGTTCCCCACTATACAATCACCAGCTATGTTGAAATCGAATGCATTAAGATCTATGAGAGAGGGCTCCAGCCAACTGCACTCCACCATAAAAAGTTGAATAAACCCAGAACAGTTCCACTCATGGGGTACATCAGCATTGCAAAACAAAAAAAAACCTTCTAACATCAGCTTCAAGTTGTGTGCGTTTAGACAGAATTATAGTTATTGTATTGACAAAGGTTGCTGAGAGGTTACAGTTCTTCTTTAAGCACAATAGGGATCATATACAATTCCCATGCAGTGTGAAAAGTGCAAAAAAGGCAGCAATGAGCAGTTTTGCACAATTAAGTGCTGCCTGTGTTTGGCAGTGGTCCTTTCAAAAAAGCAGGTGTGTGTGGGGGGAAAACATGTAGGCATTCCCTCTCCAACCACTTCCCTGTCTCATAACTTGTGGCCCACTGAGATGCACAAGGTATGTGGCAGCAGGAGGCATAGCCCAAATGGGGACCCTGTCCTTGGAGTGGGATGACTATTGACACTGTTCTTGCACGGAGTGTAAAAATGTTAACCCGGAGTTACGTGCAAAGAGCACCAAGTCCTGGCCTTTTGGTGCTGTGTAAATGAGCAATACGGGGCATGATTTTGTGCTTTTATGCTTACCCTGGGTCATAAATGACACCTCATATCTATGACCAGATATTTATACTGCTTGTAGTAATTACGTTTTCTACCTGCACTGATGAGGTCCATCAATCCTGTGTAGTTCACACATACAACAACAAAGTCTACCAGGAGAACTTCAAGATTCTAGTACTGTGAACTTACCGGAGAAATGTGGTGTACAAATTCTCAAGACTAAAATCTTGAAGGTTTACTGGTGGATTCAGTTCCTTTTTCGGCTAATGTTTAGGGGTATCTACCAATGCTGCCACCAAACAGAAAACTATGGTGCACAATACAACAATTTTATGAAGTCTGCAAGCCTCCTTACCCCTCTTCTCTCCTGTGTGCTCTCCTCTTCTTTGACATCCCTCTAGGCATGCCCATGTTTTCTCTTAATGCGGGCTTCCCTGTAAGATGTGGCAGCATTTTTATTCTTGTTGGGGTTGGTGAAACTCATCCTCTCTCCTATATGATGCTATGCACCATTTGCTTGGTGGCTTTGCATTTTTAAATTCCTGGTTTCCTCTTCCCTCCTTGACCAAACTGGCTTCTGTTTATACAATCCCTGCCTTAATTAATTTATACTGTTTTTATAGGTTTTTGCCTGTTAACCATTTATGTTTCGAGCTGCTTGTCCTTTCCCCCCTGACGTAAGCATTTAGATTTTTTATTATATTTTCGCTTTGCTTGTTACAGATACCCTATACACTGAGAATCTGTTGGAGCAAACCACATGTATAAATGTTGAAGGATATTTAAAAGTTTAACTTGGATACATGAAAAGACTGACATGACACATTTTATAGTTACTTGTGTGTATCTAATAAAATGATGATTACATTTTAATCAGGTTATGAATTCCATAAAATACTTTGATTTTGATGAATATTTTAGATTTCTTTTGTTTCATGTTCCCTATGAGCATTAATGCCAAAAGAAATCATTCCCACGTAACATTTATCTAACCTTATCCAAGATATACCACTTCTATAACCTTTTGAAACTCAGTTAAAATTATCACGGGAGAAAAAGCATAAATTACTATGCTCTTTGACTGCTTGACTTTTTGATAAAATGTTACACTGAAATGTTCTACAATAGCCTTGTTTCAGTAGCATAATTAACTGTTTTTTTTATGTATAATGATATACAATAGCAAGATGGAGCAAACCCATTACCTTGAGTGATGTGTACTTCAAAATTAAATCTTATACTGATTATAATTTAAACATATTAACTGTTATCTCACTCTTATTTCATGCACGGAGCAATTAATGTTAATGGAAATAGCAATCTACAATAGCAAGTTGCTATATGAGGGCAAGAGCTCACATTAAATGATTTTTCCTCCCCTGCTGATAAGGGAGAAGTTACAGCAAAAGGGATTACAGGGGATTTCTGCATATTAGTAGCTACATTTGACTGGTGTTAATCTCCACAACTGTGCATAAATGTATATTTGTGACTATGGATTTTGCTTGGGAACACAGTGGCAAAAGTGTGGCCCAGTCTGATGTTCTCTGGTCAGTTCTAAGCAGAGCACCATCACAACTGGTGCCTTTTCTCTAGTTTTATTTTTCCCCTAACTGAAGTTAGTCAATATGACCAACATCTTATGTTACAAATTCATTATATCATTATATTAGTATTTTAATGGCTAATAACTTGAAAACAAGGAAAACATTTAAGTAAATTGCAAAAAGTGCTTCAAATAGCGTTCTAAAAATTTTTTGAGGTACTATTATTAACATGTATTATTAACATGTATTTCTATAGCGCCAACTTATTTTGTAGTGTAAAGAATAGCACAACAATTAATAGTCAACATTATTCAAATTAAGCTGGATTTGTACAGGTATGGGATCCATTATTTGCAAACCCATTATCCAGAAAGCTCCGAATTAAGGGAAGGTCATCTCCCATAAACTCCATTTTATCCAAATAATCCAAGTTTTGAAAATGATTTCCTTTTTCTTTCTAATAATAAAATAGTACCTTGTTGCAGAGTTGATGCAATGCGACATGACTGTCAGATGAAAATGCTCTGACAGTCGTGTTGCATCAACACTGCAACACCATCCAACTTTTCTATTACTTACCTTGTTCCTCTCACATTCGACTCGTCGCATGCGTTTTTGCGCCGACTGTCGCATCAACCCAAAACAGAGGTCATTCGTCCATGTAGTCCTGCCCTTAAGCATGTCAGAGTGAGTGTAGTGATTAGCGAAAAATTATGGCATGTACAGATCCACCACAAATTTCTGGGTTTCTTCACCAGTAAAAATTTTAACGAAACTGCGTTTTGCTTTGTTTGACAAAAAAAAGACACGCAAAAAAAAAAAAGAAAATGCATGCATCATTTTATCCTTCCCATCTCCTTCCACATCAATGAAAGCGATTCTGAGCCTTCCCACTGTTTATATAAGGACATACACATAAGGATATGGTTTATTTATTTTAATGTGGAATACAAAGCACCTACAGTTATATGAAAAAGTTTAGGAACCCCTTTCAGTAATTTACTCCACTTTCAACAAAGAAGATAACAGCGATATGTCTTTCATTTCTCAGGAGCATCTGAGTACTGGGGTGTTTTCTAAACAAATATTTTTAGTGAAGCGGTATTCAGTGTGAAATTAAATGAAATGTGAAAAACTGGCTATGCAAAAATGTGGGTACCCTTTCATTTTGCTAATTTGAATGCATGTAACTGCTCAATACTGATTACTGCCAACACCAAATTGGCTGGATTAGCTTGTTAAGCTTTGAACTTCATAGGCAGGTGTGTCCCATCATGATAAAGGGTATTTAAGGTTGCCATTTGAACAGCAATGTAACTTGCGGGGGGCGGGCCTGGGTGCAGGACCTGCAGCCCCCCCACCCCCGCCATATGCGTTTTCCATGCTAGAATCAGAAGTATGCAAACTGCCGGGGGCCCTGAGGGGACCTTGGCCCAATCGAACTCCCTGCTCCCCCGGTAGTTCCGCCACTGTATTTGCAAGTTGTGCTTCTGTTTGACTCTCCTCTGAAGAGTGACAGCATGGGGTCCTCAAAGCAACTCTCAAAGATATGAAAACAAAGATTGTTCAGTATCATGGTTTAGGGGAAGGCTACAAAAATATATCTCAGAGGTTTAAACTGTCAATTTCAACTGTAAGGAATGTACTCTAGAAATGGAAGGACACAGGCACAGTTGCTGTAAAACCCAGGTCTGGCAGGCCAAGAAAAATACAGGAGTGGCAAATGTGGAGGATTGTGGAGAATGCTTACAGACAACCCAAAGATCACCACAAACAGAGTAGCTTGTTGTATGCAAAAGCTAATTTAGACAAGCCACAGTTATTTTGGAACAAAGTGTTAGGACTGATGAGACAAAAATTTTGATATTTGGTCATAACAAAGCTCTTTGCATGGCAGAGGAAGAAAACCGCATTCCAAGAAAAACACCTGCTATCTACTGTCAAATTTGGTGGAGGTATCGAAAATATGCACCTGTCTAATTTTGTTATAATGCATATTGCATATTTTCTGTTAATCCAATAAACTTTATGCCACTGCTGAAATACATCAGTTTCCATAAGGCATGTTATATATTAAAAGGAAGTTGCTGCTTTGAAAGCTCAGCCAATGATAAACTAAACTCCAAAGAATTAAGAGTTGTTCTCCAAAGCAAAAACAGGGTTTGATACAAAAATTCAATTCAACAAAAAAATTAAACAAAATATTTACGAAAAAAAGTTCTGCAAAATTTTCAGTGGTTTAAAAGGGGCAGATCTGCTTCTTACTATTGAGTGTATAAAACATTTTGACTCACAGTAGAGGAATATAGTGACTTCTTCATGATATCTTCATACAATACATATAATATTTAATAGGACTAGTTCACATTTAGCTCCTCTCCATTTGCATTGCTTCTGCAAAAGCAACTATATGCAATTCCTTCTTGATCCTAATCTTGATTTCCTGGTTCCTCTATTTAAGGACAATTTTTACCCTTGGGGTGGTGACACATGTTGCTTTTGGGGGAGATTAGGTGCCCAGCGACAAATCACCTCTTCTTCAGGTGACTAATCTCCCCTAAATGGCTTCCTGCTAGCTAGAATGTAAATCGCCGGTGGGATGGCACTCAAAGCACTTTGTTTTCCGAAGTCGCCTGAGTTCTTGTGAGGCAATGTTGCGTCTGAACCTGCGTTCAGTGCTTACACACGTCTCATGGTTACAACCGCATTGAAAAGAATGAGGTGCTTCTAGCGCGTGTGTAAGGGCCCTAAGGGAGATTTGTCACCCGAAGAAGAGGCGTTTTGTCGCTGAGCGACTAATCTCCCCCAGTAGCCTCATGTGTCACCACCCTAAAGAGGGCAAATGGCAGCCTTTTCAATAATAAGTCTTGTTAGGCTGTTAGAAAGGCATTAGACAGAGGAAAGATGGAGACAAAAGGAATGTTATCACGTGTCATTCCTAATTATTTTTAAATCTTATAAGAAAAATCTGAAGATTTGCATTCTGTTTCCTGCCTGTGGCAAGGAAAAAGTAATAAAAGAGAAAACACGAAAAAAGAAAATAACAATGCTTCTGTATATTTAACAGAGAATGATATGTTTAAAAGAGTTCTAATACAGTAAATAAAAAAACAGTAATGCCTGAAGCACAAAATGTTACCTTTAAAATAGCATGCAGTCTGGTTTGTGTGAGTTTGGCTACATACAGTACCTTATATTAAACAGGCACATTTTTAAGATCAATTGTAGGTATTTATTAAAAGTAAGGCTACAAATCTGAATAAATGTTGCCATTTTAGCACCGTCCATCAAAGCTGACCGAGTGGATTTTGTTGGCTGTTGCTGTAGCTTTTAAATACTGTAGCAAGGCCCTCTGATACCATTTTTATTCTGTAACTAGTGATGGGCAAATCTATCCGATTTCCAGAGAAATTTGCGAATTGGCAAAAAATTTGCAAAATGAGTTGAGTCACATTTTCGGTGTGTGCCGCGTTTTTTTGACGCGCGTCTCCTTTTCTTGACGCCAGGCGAATTTTCGCTGGCATTTCGCAAATTTATTCAACAGCGGCGAGTTGCTTGAATTCTCCGCGAATCTGCGTCTGCCAAATAAATTTGCCCATCACTATCTGTAACCCTTGTTTGTTACTTATTGTAAAACCCCCTGTTTGCTATAAATTAATATAAGCTGCTGTGTATCTTGCTGGTGATATATGATAATGTTGGTATTCTTTAATAGCTGGACATGAACATTAACATGGGGTTTATTTATTAAAGGTCGAATTTTAGAGCTTTTTGAGGTTACTTATACCTTGACTGAACTCACAACCGATTTAAGATAAAACTTGGATAGAAAAAAATCTTAGTGAATTTGAGGCGAATATGAGGCAAAATCAGTGAACTCAAATTAATAGAGTAAAAGGTAAAGTTATATTGCACAAATTGAGTTTTCGAGTGAAACCCACCAAAAAAATCATGAAGGCTACAAACATCTTCAAATGGTTGAAGGGACCTCTGCCATTGACTTCTACATGACCTTGACAGGTTTTAGCTGGAGTATTTTTGAATCCAAGCTATTTTGAGCTTCGGGGTATAATAAATCACAAAAATTAGTTTTTTAACCCTGAAAATTTGATTTTATTTAAACCAGAAAATTCAAGTTTTGACTGAAAAATACCCTAAAATGAGGGTTAAATTAGTTAATGCCCCTATAACTCATTTCAGGGGGGGGAACTCAATAATTATAGAATATTGCACATTATAAGTATTTAGGTACCTGGTATGGTTATGGAATGCAATAAAGTAATTATCAGTCTAAAGATATATACATAAAAAATAACTCAAAGCAACTGGA
>CM044441.1:61307788-61357063 GCA_024363595.1 Xenopus borealis | reverse complement strand
TGGATGAATGAGAATCTTCATAGTTATACAGTCTAAAGATAAACAACATTATAAAGTTTTTTTCCACTGCTAAATGTCCCAGATATAGAATGCCTGTCATTCTTCATCAATAGCCATAAACATCATGGGTTCTATTACACAAGAACAGATACTTTGCTTCACTGTATAATGTAAATAATTCCCATTGAAAATATTGCTTTGTCTGCTTTGCTGGAATTGAGATAATAAGTAGATGAAAGGCGAGTTGTATATTGCTCAGTTGCAGCGATCCTTCTGGAAAACAATACTATTCATTCAAAATTGATTTACCTTTGTATAACAATTTTAACTTCCACCACACCCTTTGGCCTGCTAATTAATCTGTGATTAGTCTTTGATATGGAGTTGTTTTCAATCACTCTACTAAATGCTGGTGTTTTACACTTAGGGGCAGATTTACTAAGGGTCGAATTCGGGGGTTAAAAAACCCTCAAATTCAACCATGGGAATAGCTGGGAATAGTGTGAGAAGTAAAATCCTTCAAATTTGAATATCGAATTTGAAGGATTTTACCGCAATTCGATTGGTCGAACGATCGAGTAGATTCGAATGATTTTAACCATTTTAACCATTTTTTTATTCGATCAAAAATAATGAAAGCCAATTCGGTAGCTTTGATCTGGCTAACTAGGCAGTTGAAATTTTTTTTAAAGGGGAAGTAAATGTCGAACAGTCGAATATTCTAATAGATTTTTATCCAAATTATTTGAATCATTCGATTCGATCAAATTTTCAAAATTCACTGGTCGAAGTGGTCTTCACAAACATTTGAAAATTCAAATCTTTTTGAAAATTAGATCGAACTTCGAATCCTTCATGTGAATTTAGTAAATCTGCCCCTTATTGTACACTGTATACTGTACATATCACATGTATCTATCTCCATATGTACTGGGACTGAATATTTTTGCATACAGAATGTATTTTTGTAAACAAAATGTACCTTGGACAAACAGCTTGATCATTTCTCTTTAGCCACTATAGTGTACATGCTTTACTGACATTTTGAGTGTATTAATAAAGCTGTATAAAATAGTGGTATTAGCATACACCACACCTCACACCCGCTTCCCCTTGTAACATCTTTCATGTTTATAAAGATGGGTAATGCATGTGTAGCTGAGAGTGAAAACATTATAGAATTGAAACTTTTCACACAACCTTTTACACTACTGTTCACGCAAGACTTTCTTCTTGCTTACAGGATATGGGGGAAAGCCCTAATTTAAACAGTTTCCAGGATACAGATTCTTTAAGAAACGTAATTAGGATCTTCAAGATGTTTTTTTTTCATTGCTTTTGAAAGTACAATTTCCAATAGTTCAATGCCACCTAGTGGCACTATTATTGCACTGAAACGAATTGGTTATCTGTCTAATAATAGCATACTGTACCTGGATACATACAACTATTATCTCTTACTATTATTATTAGTGTTGTTTTTTTATTATTATTATTATTATTATTATATGCAAAAGATGAAAATATGAAATGGCTGCATATGTATGGAAAGCATTTATTAGATGTACATTTCCTTTTATGACTTTTATTATGTTTCCCATTAGAGATTTGCCGTCTTTGTGTCACTTGAAACACTCCCCTCTTGCTGCTTCAAGGACAGTTTGAGAAAACAGTGAAAATTAGGGGGCAGTTAATGACCCCAAATAAAAGTGATCATATGCTAGAAAATTCATAAAAGGGAAGATGAAGTAAACTTGTTACTCTATAATGATAAACTTAATGATCGTTAGGATTGCCAAATTTTCTAGGAAAAATCCTGGCAGGGCTGGCAAAATAAAGCCCAGTTGGCAACTCCAATTGTAATTACTGCTGATTCTATTTTGGGCAAAATATTTTAATATTTATGCAGCCTACTATAGAAACCGTGGAGCTACTGTAAGTCCAGGGTAATGGTAGCTTCATGGTTTACCAGCATTTTTTATGTGATTGCGCAACATTTATAAAAAAAACAGAATGAACTGGCAACTGTGTGAAATGGCAGGTATAGTAATGAATGGCATCAACATGAAATTTAGACACACACGTTTGGCAACAGATCCCCATACTTACCATATTCCCTACGGCAGATAATAAGCAGACCTGCATCTGCTGACAGTACACATTGCACCAGATTATCCAGCATGAGGTGCAGAATGTAGCCAGACCCAGGGCAGAAGTCTCTGCAAGAGCACATAGTAAATTCACCCTACTATCTTTGTAACCGTAAGAAAAAAATGATGTATATAATAGCTTATTTTTATCAATTCTAATAGAATTCCTTAAATTAGTGGGATGACTTTGTATCCGCTTAAAGGGTAGGAGGGTCCAGGTCTCCAGGTGAGCCAAAAGACATTTGCAGGATTTTAGGGGGCGGCATGCTGCATAGCCACACCCACATTGGTTCAGAAACACTGGGGATATGCAGGAGATACTATCGTTTTTTTAAATTTCCTATGTGCCAGTCCCCACTGCTCCAATCCTGATGATGAAAATTTGCAAATAAAGGGCAGAGTGTGGAGGTGACGATCGACAGTGAGCCTAGGGGCGCCCACTATGTAAATCTGGCCCTGGGCACTTTGTTTTCAGAAGTCCCCTGAGTTCTTGTGAGGCAACTTCAGGCAACTATGGAAAACAAAGCAAAAGAATCCATTTAAGGGAGATTTGTCACCCAAAGAAGAGGCGTTGTGTGCTGAGCGACTAATCTCCCCCAGTAGCATCATGTGTCACCACCCTAAAGAGGGCAAATGACAGCCTTTTCAATAAGTCTTGTTAGGCTGTTCGAAACGCATTAGAAAGGGGAAAGATGGAGACAAAAGGAATGTTATCACAAATGTCATTCCTAATTTTTTAAAAATCATAAAAGGAAACTAAATCTGAAGATTTGCATTCTGTTTCCTGCCTGTGGCAAGGAAAAAGTAATAAAAGAGAAAACACAAAAAAAGAAAATATCAACAATGCTTCTGTATATTTAACAGAGAGTTGTATGTTTAAAAGAGTTCTAATACAGTAAATAAAAAAAAAACAGTAATGCCTGAGGCACAAAATGTTACCTTTAAAATAACATGCAGTATGCATTGTGTGAATTTGACTACAGACCTTATATTAAACAGATGCATTTTTAAGATCAATGGTTGGTATTTATTTAAAGTGGACCCGTCACCCAGACACAAAAACCTGTATAATAAAAGTCCTTTTCAAATTAAACATGAAATCCAATTTCAAATTTTTATTAAACAATTCATAGCTTTTTTAAGCTCATTTAAAAATCTCAGCTGTCAATCAAATATTGTCTGCCCCTCCTCTATGCCTTAGGCATAGAGGTGGGGCAGATAATTACTTTCACTTTCCATTCAGCACTTCCTAGATGTCACTCCTCCCCACACATTCCCCCACTTCTCTTAACCATTTAATTGTGTAGCCAGGACATGGGGATAGACATTGGGTCCCCCATCCTGGTGCACAAACAAGATTCTCAGATGCAAGGCTTGCCTTAATAACAATGTCCACAAAATGGCTCCTGCCTGCTTGTTATAATTATGAATTCCCAGATTGAAGAAAACAAGATCAAAATAATTTATATAGTGTAATGAATGTTCATTTTGCTTGACTAATGTGATAAAATATGATTTTGAATATTTTTTTGGGGTGACGGGTCCACTTTAAAGGCTACAAATCTGAAGTTGTGTTGTATTCTGTTATATTAGCCATCCAGTCACTCCAGCCTTTATACATTACATTTTTGGCTAACTAACTATATTAGAAACATTTTTTTATTTTGCACAGTCTATCTATTTCCCCAGTTTTTAATTTTACCCCGAACTGTTCCTTTAAGATAAGCAGGTCTCTTGGGAGAACTTATACTCACAGCTTAAAAGGCAATTCACCTTCATTAGCAAAACTATAACATGGTCAAAACATATTTTTGTCCATCTTTTTATTTTCAAAAACTGAAAAGATGATTTAGATTCCTGATTGGGTCTCTGTCTTTTACCTTCTCAAACATTTATGTCTAGTGATGGACAAATCTGGGGCGTTTCGCCTAATTTTTCGAAACTGCGACAAAATTATGAAACACAGCATCTCATTATGGACATGGGTGTCCATTTCTGGACCCCTGCGCACATTGCCCGTGTCCAAAATGAGACACCAGCGAATTTTACACCAGGTGAAATTTTACTGGTGTTTCGCAAATCATGGGAATTGGCCGCTAATTCGGCCCAAACTAATAAATTCACCCATCACTATTTATGCCATCTTAATTTTTCCTTAAATGCCCCTTAAGAATTTATATATATTATTTAACATGTATTTATATAGTTCCAACATATTTTGTAGCACTAAGAATGGAAAGGAATTGGACCCATCAGTTACTGGAGCAGTATGCAAAACTATAATTGAAAGGAGTGAACTGACCAATATCAAATGGATCAGAAGGTTGGCCCAAAAAAACTCACTTTCACTTGATGTACTGTATATGTACGGTTTATACAGGCCTCGATATACTATGGGTGACGGAAAGCAAGGTTATGGAGGAAATATCTGTAGATATACCGTATGCAATACAGTATGATATAACTGGTTTCTTCTTTTTTCAGTTGCAAATGAAGCTGGAGACAAAAATGCCCGCCCTCTAGCAAGATTTTCAAGTAAGTTTTGTAATTAAGCTTTGCTAAATTTGTATGCACACTACTTAATACTAAAGATACAAGCCCCAGTTTGTGAATGTGGGGGATGTTAGTGGGTGTGTGGTAGGAGGAAACTGTATGGAGATAAAAGCCAACATCTTGACGCTAAGGGGGTTATTTACTAAGCCTCAAATTTTTTATCAAGCTTTTTTTTGGCAAATAATAATTTTTTTCTAGATTTAATATACCCTGATGCTGCAAAAAGCCCAAATCTGAAAATCTTCCATCTCAGACCTGTCAAAGTCCTGTATAAGCCATATAGGGGAGGCACCTATCACAGATTTGCTTGAAATTAGGGACAAGTACCTTCGTGAAAGATTCAGCCATATACCAAACCAAATCTGAATTCTAATCTGCATATACAGGTACCACTTAGGGGAGGAAAAGGAAAAAGTGGGAAAAAAAGATTGTACTTCTTGTTTTGTGATTTCCCTTTCCACCCCTAATTTGCCTGTGCAAATTAGAATTCGGTTCTGCCAGGCACAACGATTCAAGTCCTGCTGAAAAAGCCAGAATCCTGAACTGAATCCTGAATTCACTGCATCCCTACTTTGAAATAAAATGAAAAGTGACATGAATTGCTTCATCTCCTAAAGACACACATCAATACCTTTTTGGAAGCATAATAATATTTGGTTTAAATAGAAATGGATAGGAACCTACTGTCAGTGGCATTGCTGGCACAAGAAATAGTGATCAAAATGCCATTATTAGGAATCTCAAGAGTGAGAGGCCTGGTACTTTTTGTTAAAAAGGAAGGAGAAATAATTATGTGTAACAGGAATTTTTAACCAGGCTTTTTTTTTAAATGTTAAGTAAAATTAACTGATTTTCTGTAGTAATTGGAGACAATTAAACATCACTAAGAAGCCCATTTACTAACAATCACATTTGGATTGTTTACACAATTGTTGTTTTCTAATTTTTTTTAAAAAAAGCTCTAAAAATTCCAGATTTATTGGGGGCAGATTTATCAAGGGTCGAAGTGATAATTTGAATGAAAAAAATTTAAATTTCGAAAGAAATTTTGGGTACTTCGACTATCAAATAGGCCAAAATTTGATTTGAATTGAAGAAATTCGATTCAAATTGAAAAATTCTACCATTCGAAAATCGAAGTACTGTCTCTTTAAAAGAATTCAAATTCAACCCTTCACCACCTTAAACTTGCCGAATTGCTTGTTTTAGCCTATGGGGGACCTCCTAGAACCTTTATGGAGGCTTTTAACAAATTTTTTTTAAAGGAAATAGTTCGAATTGTTTGAAACAAACATTCAATTGAACAATTCGATTGATTTTAATTAGATCAAAAACTGACCTATTCAATGGAAAATGATCCGTTTTTGATAAAAAAAACTTTGAATAAAATTAGATGGTTGAATTTCGAAGTATTTTCACTTCGAAATTCGACCCTTGATAAATCTGCCCCTAAGAGGGCAACGACTTTGAAAAAAAAATTTAGATTTTCAAAAACTTACAAAAACAAGGTTCCAGGAGATTGCCCATAAGCTAAAATAGCAATTCAGCAGGTTTAAGGTGTTGAAGGGTCGATACAATTTTTTTAAAACAGTACTTTTTATTAAACTTTTTTTCAATTCAAAACTAATTTTGTCCAATTTGATTGTTGAAGTAAACAAAAATTACTGGGAAATTTGAATTTTTTAATTCGGATTTTCACTTCGACCCTTAGTAAATCTGCCCCAAAGTGTAAAAACCATGAAAATCACTAATACAAAACGTCACCAGATAAAAGATGTTGAGGTCCTATAGCAGTCAATGGGTGCTGCACTGATCCTGTTGGGCCATTTTAAGTCTGAATTGACTTTTTATATGATTACAGATTTTTTCCCCCTTAGGAGTTGTCTGAAAAACTTGAATTTTTTCGAGGTATTCATAATTTTTAGTGCATGGTTCTGCATAATTTGCCATTTGTACTTTGTTTATTGGGATTTTTTTAAATAGACCTCATGACAGTTGTAGTTTTAGAGTTTGTAAGTTTAGTCGTGGTTTTAAAAAATTCTCAAAATCACTAAAATCCGACCTCTGATAACTAAGCCCCTAAGTGCTTCATTTCACGTGACATTTACAATTACTAGCTGTGATTTAATCCCTGTGCTTCCATAATAAATATAACCACATGGTGGTAGTGTGGTGTTAGCTTTTTTAAGCAAATATTTCCCAAGAAACTGATCCTTTCTACTTACAATGGAAGAGAATGCTTAAATAAACTGATTCAGACTTTAGACATTTAGGTGCTAAAAGTAAAAAAAAAAACATTTATTTACTGTATCTACATGAAAGTTCAAGTGAGTGATTATATCCCAATATCAATGTTAGTAAACAAAACTTGGTCAAATGTCTGACTGATAGATACTACAGTTATGGGACCTGTTATCCAGAATTCTCAGGACTTGGGGTTTTCTGGATAAGGGGGTCTTTCTATAATCTCCATATCGCCATATCTTAAGGGGGAATGTAATTAAAGTCACAAAAGAGCAAAACATTGCACACCAATAAGAGTAAAAATCCACATTTTGCAATGCAATATTGTTCCTGAAACGGTTATTGCATTGCGAATCGTTATTGCGCATTATGAATTGTAATTGCGCACTCTTAAGAAGTGCTTGAAGTGCTTGAAGGTGTCATAATCTTTGTCATTACGACTTTTTCAGTAAGAAGTTTTCTTACATTGATAGAGCATTAGTGCAAACTATGAAATTTGCAAACGGCCTTCCGCTGGTGGAAGTGGTCACTAAACAGTTTCTGGGTTCACAAAAGGTATATTGCATCCACGCAAAGCAAAATTTGTTTGCGCAAAGGCATAACTTTTCACATTGTGAATAGGTTTTGAGTTACCAACTTATATTACATTCCCCTATAAGTCTACTAAAAAATATTTAAACATTAAATAAACCCAATAACATTGCTTTACTTCCAATAGTGATTAATTATAACTTAGTTTGGATCAAGTACAAGCTGCTGTTTTATTACAGAGAAAAGGGAAATCATTTTTAAAAATTGGATTATTTGGATAAAATGGAGGATGGTCATTCCATAATTTCTGGATAATGGGTTTCTGGATAAAGATCCTATTCCTGTAATATCAGAAACTATGCTCTCTTGAGTAAAGGGGATTTTATTTAGGGCTATAGTTGAAAGGTAGGGATCCCAAACAGAAAGACCAGGTTAATGAGGGATATCCATTCTGCAGCCTTGCAGCTTATGCTGAACTGCACTTTACATTTCTGGGCACTCTGACAATGGGGGCCAAAGCAAATATGATGGTGCCTCATTGAATTAAGCTGGCATAAACATTACATACATGTAAATCACACAACTTTCAGTGCTGATGGAGCTATAAAACGTTTGCTATGACCAATTAAGGCAATTAATGAAAATTGGTTATGATTCCTTGATTGCCATTGTCAGGTAGATATCTAACCCTAGGCCAGGAAGAAAAGAGAGGTTTTAATATAGGGGACATTATACAGAATCTTGATTGGTTTAGAAATTGTGTATTTTAAGCAGGGATAGCCACATGCAATGTGAAGCATGATTTACAGGTATGGGACTTGTTTTACAGAATGCTCAGGAGCTGGGGTTTTCCAGATAAGGGATCTTTCTGTAATTTGGATCTTCATACCCTAAGGTGCAGATTTACTAAGGAATTACATCAAATTTATATATATAGAAACTTAGTCAATCAATTCAATTATATCTTCTATTTAATTTTTGAGCAGATTTACTAAATTCACATGAAGGATTCGTAGTTCGATCGAATTTCAAAAATATTTCAATTTTCAAATATGCAAATGATGCAACTTCGACCATCGAATTTTATTCGACCGATTCGAATAATTCAAATATTTAAATTTAATTGTTTTCGAAAATTCAACTAATCGATGGTCGAAGTACTTTAAAAAAAATTGGTGTTGAAAGGAAAAATTAAATCAAAGGGTTAAAATCATTTGAATCGCTCTATTTGAATGTTTTAATAATTCAATTGAATATTTAATTGAACAATCTAATTTAATCTAATAGCGGTAAAATCATTTGAATTTGATATTCGAATTCGAAGGATTTTACTTCCCTCACTATTCACATGGTCGAATTTCTAATTTTTTTCAATTCGAAATTCGACCCATAGTAAATCTGCCCCTATGTGTTTTAACAAAAAATATGAGTGAGTTTTTCATTCTGCAGTAGGAATGTAACTGCAAACATCATGAACAGTAATTATGGCAGTCTTTCTAATGACAGATTTTCTTTTGAACAGCTTTTCAGATTTATAAGAGAGCAAACAGATTTTTTCATTTAATTGTAGGATCCAAGTCTCAAAACAGCTTGTGGAACACCATATTCAGTGGGCTTAATCTAAAAGAGAAGCAGAAGCCAGCAATTGCCACAGACCCTCGAAGTCCAGAAGAGATTTTAGCTGATGAGCTGCCACAAGTTGACAGTCCTGATGCCATTCCGAAAGCATCGATCAGGTTTGAGGGTCTTAGTGCATGTTTCATTATTGTTCAGATAATCTGCAGTTGCTTGAAACTGAGTTCTACAAAGTGTTTTTTTTTTTTTTATAATGGAATAGTCATATTTAATGGTTGGTGTTGCTTTTTTGGTTGGTGAACGGTTTCTCAATCCAAAGGGAAAACTGTTATTAAAGTTGATAATAAGACTGATGTGTTTTGATGTAAATAAGGAAAGACAGTGTGGTAGAATCTGCGACTACCCATTAATGAAATAAGGCAACCAATTAGTGCAGCTGTAAGCATATTTGTGTATTGTTCTTTAGCATCCGTTAAGTATTTAGATAACACGTTTTTAGTAAGATTTGTAGCTATCAATTTTTACAAAAAAAAACTCTTGTTAAAAGCAGTAAAGGAAAAAATACAATTTATTGTCAACTCCAGGGTTATCAAATAAGCTTTATAGTTTTCTGATGGGGTGCTTTATACCATATAGTATAGAGATGATGGACCCACAGTGAGATTAATATTATGTAAATGACACCCCACCTTTATATGCGCCTCAAACAATTTAGTATTCTGTAACATTTACAAAGTTAAAAAGAGTTTAGAAGTACTGGGGTTGGGTATCAGTTTCACGAAATCTGCTTTGTTGCTATTTGCAAATTGCAAAGCACTGTGAAAATTGTAGCTTCATAAAGTGGTGCAGCAAACAAATACAAGAGGTTCTCTGCACTCAACCCATTATCAATATATTTAAGACATTGAGACATTTTGCGTTTAAAAATGCCTTACCCTTTAAACAAAACAAGGATTGTTTGTCCATAAGCCATTCTGCTGTTGTTGCGTATAGGCAAAATAATAATAATAATAATGCATTCAGTTTTATTTCTCCTGTCTGATCTCCTGGAAGAGAAAATATACATATACATCTATCATTGACATTAGTATACACACAGTAGTCAATTTCCATCCTTTCAAACCACAAATCTAGAAAAAGTGCATGTTATCAAGTGTCTGCATGTTTTTACCATGACATCTATATTTTAAAATGCAAACAGGGGTAGCTATAGTGTAAAGGAACAGATCATTGAAAGATATGTCCTTTTGGTTTTAGACTTCATAATCTAGACTATAACAGCATTAGCACAATTTGATATGGATATGATGGACATACTTGACATTTGGCAGAGGTTACTCTTAAACTTGTATAATTTTGGACCTAGGGGCTTTTTATTAAGATAAAACGAGTCAATTTTTGCTGAATTATGTACATACAATTCATGGACAGTCAAGACTGAACTCTGTAGCTAGATATGATAAAATGAGGCACTTACATGGAAATCGTGATAAAAAACTGAAATTGAAAATTCACTAGAAAGATAACGTTAACTGCATACAAAGCGCTCCTGCAAAACTGGATTCACGGAATAATATTTGTTTACTGCACTTTTTAAAGGGATATTTTCATCAGAATAAAAACGATTATTGAGTGAATTAGAATAGATCGGGCAAACATGGATTTAGAGGCTTGGATAAGAGGCTTACCCCCATATGTAATAAAAGACACTAAGTTTGCCTAGGAGCAGTAATCCATGGCATCCAATAAGATGCTTGCATTTAAACAGGTGACTAGTAAATGCTACCAGCTGATTGGTTGCTATGGGTTACTGCCCCAGGGCAAACTTAGTGCCTTTAATTACATAATTACATAATCCCATCAAAGTTTCCTCCATGTGTAATAACACAAATCAACATGCTTGCTTTCAAACAGTAAATTAGTAGATTGTGCCTACTTTTTGTGTGATATAGGTTGCATTATCCAAATTTAAATTTACCGCTCTTTGATAGTTAAGTGTTTAAACGTTGTACAGGTATGGGATCCAACTCATTATCCAGACATGTGGTTATGTGACAATAACGCAGTACTTTGTACTTGATCCCAACTAACATAATGAATCCCTACAGGAGGCAAAACAACCCTATTGGGTTTAATTTATGTCAATTAATGTTTAAATTATGTTTAGTAGATTTATGGTATGGAGATTCAAATTACAGAAATACCCCTTTTGTGGAAATCATTCTAGATAACATGCCCCATACCTGTAGTGTAATTTACTTGAGTGTATTCAGGGTTGGCCTTAGGCCTACTGGGGGACAGGGACTGGGCTAGACTGGGCTGAGCAGATCTACAAACTTTGACTGGACATGTTTTTTACACTGCAAAGCCTGTTGGTGTGTGGTGTATTATCCTGATGTTTTTTACACCGCATAATAAATATGCCCCACTGTGTACTTGGGGCACATGCTGTGCTAATATTGTAGTGAGAGGAGGGAGTGACAGGTGACACTGGTTGCAGCACTCCCCTCTTTTTATCATGCAATGTATACTTTACCTTGTTCCAGGGGCAGATAAGTTGTTGCTGATCTGCTGATGAGACTGATCTGCAGCATCACTAGCTGTAATCATTACTAGCTGTTAATATGAATTATTAGCACCAGTTTACCTCCTAGCAAACCAGGAAGGTTTTCCATGTATTAATGTTTTAGTTCTGGTGCTGATATAAGACAGACCTACTGTGTTCCATAGAGTTTGGGATCTGTCTGTGACTACTACACTACTCATTGCCACTACTTAAAGCAGTGGTTACTGTGCTCATAGTTTAAGTAGGGGTCATTAATGAAGTTCGCACAGCGCGTATTTATCCACATATGGATGTTTTGCCCTTGCTTTTTCATGAATGCTAAAATATTGCTGTTGTGCCTGTCTTTTTGCTTTTTGCAAATTCGCATTGTGAGACGGGTGTTTGCGAGGTTGCTGTGTGCATTGATAATAACGTAAATTCGCAATTTGCTAAACTGTTTTGCAAATATTTTCTCCACCACCAAAGCTGTGGTGTAATTCAAACGCAGAATATATTCAATGTGCATAATATTCGTGATTTGCGATTTTTGCCATATTTAAAAATGATCTTATTGACATTCGCAATGTGGGAAACAAATTCAAATTTGTTTGCACACTCTTATTCATCTTTATAAATATCTACTTGGCCTGTGCAAAGTTTATAAATGAGCCCTCGTGTGTAGTGATGGGCGAATTTATTCGCCAGGGGCGAATTCGCGGCGAACTCCCGCGATTCGCCGCTGGCGAATAAATTTGCGAAACGCCAGCAAAAATTCGGCACAGAAAAATTCGCCCGAAAAACGAGTCGCACGTCGGAAACGACGCGACGCGCTGCGATTGACGCACCGCGTGGCGAAAACGACTCGGTGTGCTGCGTTTGACGCGCGACTCGTTTCGCAAATTTTTCACCAATTTGCGAATTTCTCTGGAAATTCGCGAATTTTTCGGCGAAGCGAAACGCGTGAGATTCGCCCATCACTACTCGTGTGTCATGGAACACTTATAGTGCGGGATACTGTGAAGTATACTTTGAGCCTATGATTTTGCCATTGCAACCATAGAAAAAAGTGTGTTTTTATTAAATGGCTATGTAATTTGGACTATAAGTGGGTTTGACCAAACCTTTTCTCTTCTTTTATTTAACTGCAGAATGCTGAAGAATATTTTATGTGGGTATACAGCAAATATCTGTTTCTGGTTGGCTCTCCAGCTTCTTCATCTATGCGTATGTGTGCATATTATACTGCACCAACACACTGGGGCAAATTTTGGACAGAAAATAAGGTACCAGAATTCATAACAGGCTATGCTGGAAGAAGGAGAGGCTAGAAAGACATAATATTGGTGAGGCTTTGAAATTTGGTAGCTTGGAATAAAAATAAATATTTACTTCTTATATTGTTTTTTGGGTCTTTATACTGATAGGGAGTCTTACAGCACATAAGATGCAGGCAGTTTGTTGTGTTAGTAGGAGCTGAATAGGCAAACAAGAAAATTTGTATGTACTATTTTCATTTTATAATCGCTACAGGCCACATGCTTTGGTAAATTTATGCATAATTATTCAGTAGATGTAAGTAGTAAAATTGAAAATCCAAAATGGCTTTGCTTTAAAGGAGGTGAAACTTGAAAGTGTTGAGGGGCAAGGCTTATTTATAAAATGGGGTGAGACTTATCGTGGGTGGGGTTGATATTTGTAGCACCACGGAACAAATTTCATCTCTCCACTTTTTTTCACCCCATTTCAAGTGCTGTTCCTAATTAAGCTGCTCTCCATCCCTCTACTCCCCTGCTGTCACTAATGGGAACACTGAACCCACCCTTTACTTTTCTATATTCAATATAATATTCATCACCCATCTCAGAGAAGAACAGCATGACTGTGATACACCAAGCAGTGTCACAACAGGGGTGTATAATATGGAGAATTAAATGTCAATGTGTGTATTGTTCAGCCTGCAGCTCCATCTCAGGGGCCCTAGCAAAATGGTCCCCATTGGACCCCATTGTTAAGACCAGCTCTGAGTGTATCTGGTGCTTTTGCTAACAGTTCAGTTACTTGAAGGATATATCAAGGACATGAATAATATGCAACCGTAGGGTCACCATAAGGCATGCCATGTGTTTGTTTTTTATCGTACACTTCCAGGCATCCTTTGGCTTGTGCACAGATGAATTCATATTATTCTGCCAATGAACAAAAAAAGATCACGTTTCTGCTTATCTAGTATGGCTACTAAGCTCCACAGTTTTTTTTCTTTAACAGTGAGACTAGGAAGGAATTTACTATATAAAGTAATCTCTAATGAGCAGGGACTTCTTTACCACCTGTATTTTCAGTGTTTGTATGATGTATACACTCTTCTACTGTACAGCACTGCAGAGCAATTTGGTGATTTGTAAATACCTGTTAAATCTTACTAGAAAGACCGAGATAACCCATACTTAATCAAACCATTTTGGGGGGTTCCAAATGTGCCTAAATACCCTATGCATTATTCAGTACTCTAAAGGCAAATCTGAAAAAACATAAAGCTGGCATATCTAGTATAAGTAATTCTACTGGACTTGCTGAGTAATCATTGTCAATCGCAATTGTAACTCATCAGAGAGGTGACATCTGAAACTCACAGATGTGTATTTCGGTGGATTTACTCTGATAGCATCTTTAGTGATTACTCAGCAAGTCCAGTTGTTTTATAATTACTTATACTAGGTATAACATGACCTGGATGAATGAAAATCTACATATTCATAAAGCTGGTAGTATTGCTTAGTTTACCCACCTTGCATGCCTGGGAAGCCAGAGAGAGCCATGTCGTGCACAGTTCTAAATTGTATTTCCAAACTGCATTACCCAGCTGCATGACAAGTTACCCAACTGCATGACAAGTCCCAACTTACTTGGACACATGAGGGTAAATTTATCAAAGAGTGAGGTTTCGCTACTAGAGTGAAATTTTGCCACTTTCCATTCATTTCTATGGGATTATGAAAGACGTATTTATCAATGGGTGAAAGTGAAATTTCAAAATTTCAAAATCCCATAGAAATGAATGGAGAGTGACAAAATTTCACTCTAGTGGCGGAACTTCACTCTGATAAATATACCCCGTGCTCTTCTGTTTAGATGCATTTGTGTTTTAGTGTGCACATCCTGTCATTTGATCTACACCTGATGTCATCATGCTTGGGGTGAAATTAAAATATTTAAAGGCACCTTGTCTGTTTTTTCATTACCCAACGTAGATCTATTGATAGATAGTTCCTGGTTGTGATTCTAGTTTGATTTACTGTTCCTTGACCCTTGCCTGTCCTTGACCATTCCTGTCTTCTGCCAGAACTGACCATTGCCTTCTACTGACTACTCTTCTGGATCCTTATTCTGTACTGCACTGTCTGGTTATTGAATCCAGCCTGTTTCCTCGATTATGCTTTTCTCTAACTCTATTTCTCCTGTCACACATGCCAATTCCCTTGCCTGTCCAGGACTCTTGCCTTGGTTCTCTCGCTTTAAGTCCTGGTGGCATTCGAGTTGTTACAGGCTCCTCCTGATGTGAAAAGCGGATGTTATAGGCATACGCGTGAGGCATGACCTGAACCTTGGTGTCTGTTCTTGGTTTTGGGAGACTGAACATGAGCCACGGTTTCCAGTTTCCAGTTACTGTAATTCCCTACCACTCTACCTGAGCAATTTGCGGATCTGCAAGGGTAAAGGGATACTGTCATGGGAAAAAATGTTTTTTTTTTTTTTTTTAATGCATCCGTTAATAGTGTTGTGCCAGTAAAATTCTGCATTGAAATGCATTTCTCAAAAGAGCAAACACATTTTTTTATATTTAATTTTGAAATCTGACATGGGGCTAGACCAGTGATTTTCAACCTTGTGCCTCCAGCTGTTAAGGAACTACAAGTCCCACAATGCAATGAAGGAGTCTGACAGCCACAGTCAGGCAAATGCATTGTGGGACTTGAAGTTTCTTAACAGCTGGAGGCACAAGGTTGAAAATCACTG
This sequence comes from Xenopus borealis, assembly GCA_024363595.1. Taxonomy (NCBI): domain Eukaryota; kingdom Metazoa; phylum Chordata; class Amphibia; order Anura; family Pipidae; genus Xenopus; species Xenopus borealis. The sequence continues at coordinate 61,341,451 of CM044441.1, read as the reverse complement.
GGCTAGACATAGGGTCAGTTTCCCAGCTGCCCCAAGTCATGTGACTTTTTACTGCTGTGCTGCAAGTTGGAGTGATATCACCCCCTCCCTTATCCTCCCCCAGCAGCCTAACAACAGAACAATGGGAAGGTAACCAGATAACAGCTCCCTAACACAAGATAACAGCTGCCTAGTAGATCTAAGAACAGCACTTAATATAGAAAACCCATGCCCCACTATGACTCCTTCAGTTACATTGAGAAGGAAAAACAACAACCTGTAAGAAAGCAGTTCCCCCTTAAAGTGCTGGCACAAGTCACATGACCAGAGACAACTGGGAAATTGACAAAATGTCACATTTCAAAACTGAATTAAAAAAAAATATTTGCTCTTTTGATAAATGGATTTCAGTGCAGTAGTCTACTGGAGCAGCACTATTAACTGATAGTGCTGCTGTCCAAACTAAAAAAGGGAGAATCAGTGCCTTTGGCAACAGAAATTGGGAACTAATATGGTGTAGTATGTTCAATTATGTCAGGCACCACCCAGTGCATGCAGAGATTAGTATAAGGGTGCCTACTTTACACCTTTGTAAATAGTTGCACTATGATTTTACAGTTATGTTGGTGAATATATATATCCTCATATTAGGTGTCCAGCAAGCGCCTCCACCAAATGGCCAAAGTCCTCACGAATCCTCACATAGATCTCCCGCCAGCTGTACACCTACCCTGTGGCTCCAAAATGGGAACAAGTATCCAAGATAGTATAATGCTGTTTATTGTTAAAATGATTATTTAAAAGCAATCGCACTCACATAGTGTCCATAAAATAGTTGCTTAAAGTCCCATCTCAGGTGTTCTGTTATTCGAGAGGGTGATTCTGCCTGCTCCTTTTAGGTTCACCTCCTGGAGTTCCTTCGCAGCCCTTGTGCGACGTCTCCCTTGCCTTTCAACTATTAACTGATGAAAAAACATGTTTTCCCATGACAGTTTCCCTTTAAGGTGTACATACATGGGATGGTCCATGGGCTCCTTTTAACCAACATAAATGATATACCAGAAAAGATAATACTCAATCCACCAGGATCACACCAATACCAGTCTAAATCCAGATTGGCCAAACATGCACAGATGGTTGGGCAGTATGGCTAAATTTGGACATGTATGGGAAACTGAATAAAGTATAGAATAGTAGTGTGACCGATGTCTAGCAATTATCTGTAAATTATGTAATTATGTCATCACTGTTCATTACTGGCAATTGACAGGACTGGTGGTGTCATTGCTGTGTGAAACTCAACATTAAAGCAATACAACCCTTCCCCCATGTCTGTTAAATGTTTGTGTATCCTTCTTGAATACTAATATCACCATGCCAGAATGTAGCAGTGTATTTGGGATCTTGCAGAATTGAAGAGTAATTAAGAAGTCAATGCATTGATCACATTGGTTTTTCCCAGTGGTATTCTTCCTCAGTATTAGGACTATAGCAGTCTGATATCATTTAATCAGATGGTAACAACGTCAATTGTCTTCTCAACTATAATGAACTTTGTAATGTCTCTGAAGCACATGACCTATTTTTCTCTGTATAATGTATAGTATGTGTCTTTGTTATTACCAACCAATGTCTAGGTTAAATGGATTTACAGTAAATATTGTTTCAAGGCACATTTACACTTTAAGCAGAACTGGTTGACAACAAATCATTAACCTTCTCTTCATAGAATTGTTTAGACCTGATTATTCTCCTTGGTTTGGCGTGAGGGAAATCTTCTGGATGGTTTTCTAAAGGGGTAAAGACTGAGGATAAGTAAATATAGTTTTACCATAGTAGGAAGTTACACCCAGCTTATCATGCTAATAAAATTTGTCTTTGTATGTGCAATTTTCACTACATATTTTTAAATCAATATTTTTTTACCTGTTTTATTTCTATTAAAACATTATATGATTGACATCAGTGGTCAATTTGAATGCTACTGTTGGCCTATTCCTCATCATCTCATCCAGTTCATTAACACTATATACACAGATATTAGATTTAAGAAAATTTGTTTGGAGAATGATAAGGCAACAAAAAGAAACTGGCAGACAGCATATGTACTCCTTTTAAACATAGAACTTTTGCATAAAAATAATACAAACAAATTGTATGTCAGAAAATAACTAAAACTGTATTACTGACTAGTGATGGGCGAATCTCCCGAGATTCACTTCGCCGAAAAATTTGTGAATTTCCAGATAAATTTGCGAATTGGCGAAAAATTCGCGAAACGAGTCGCGGGACGCTTTTGACGACGCGCGACTCGTTTTTCCAGCGAATTTTCGCTAAGCGAAATTTCGCTGGCGATTCGTGAATTTATCCACCAGCGGCGAATAGCGGGAATTCGCCGCAAATTAGCAAATTCGCCCCTGGCGAATAAATTCGCCCATCACTATTACTGACACTTTAAACTTGCTGCTTTTTTACATGCTCCTTACTTATATATTTAAGTCTAGGGGCATATGTTTATAGATGTATACAGACGAATATGTCATGTTTAAGCATAGTTGTAGTTATTTGATTTGTATGGGCAGTTTTTTTTATTACAAAGTTTGTGGAAGCTTCTTGTGTCTATAAAAACCTTTGGAATTTTTAGAATTATGTATTGTTTTCTTGTTTTAAATCAAGCCAAAATTTACCAGGGATATAATCTTTCTATAGCAGTGTTACTCCATCCACATGTTGATATCCTACAACTTCCACATGTTCTAAAACAAGTGTTAAAGCATTTTGTCTGATCATGGGCACAAAAACCACTTTTTATATTTTTCATATATACGCACTATTGTTGGGTATACCAATTCATTTGGGATACCTATTTTGGAGAACTAGGGGTGCAAAAGTGTAAGGTAACAAAGATGCATTGCCTGTAACCATATTCATCTATTGAACTAACATTTCTATAAATGTTAACAAGTAAAAAAAAAAAAAAAAGAAAGGAACAAAAAGGTAACAGCCTTCCACCATAAACTCTGTTTATACATAAGACACTACTAAACTGACAAAAGACACCCTGAGTGTGGTATGGAAATACTACATATATGAGAGCGTCTCAGGAAATATGCTGAGTGTAGCAGTTCTTTACTATACGTCTCAGGCATGTCAGAACTCAGTAGTGAATCACAAACACTACTATAAACACTACTATAAGCACTAATACATAAGAAACAATTGTTTGAATGAATCAATTCTGTTCTCTTTATGACAATTCACGATTGAAGAACTGTGGAATATTCACAATGATTTTAAAGGACTCTGTATATATAAAGACTTGCACATACTGTGAATATTTAATGTATCTCTGTGAATTCAAGGGGTTAACATTGTGATGATATCACTTAATTGGATGGGAGGGGTTTTTAATCCCCACCCTTCCTCCTAATTTGTTCACTCTTTAAATACTGTTTCACGTGTATGTACCTACTAGGCTCGATAAAGGACCCGGAGGGGCCCGAAACGTTGCCGTTTTTGTGAATGCATATGGGCAAATGAATCACCTTTTTCACTTTAAGCAAAACATTTTTTCTTGGTGTGCTTCCTGATTTTTGATTGGACTGTTCTCTGTCCCCAAGCAAGGAGGGGGACTTGCAGTTGAGCACCCACCACTCACAAAGTGGTAAGTTTGCAGATTGAGCACTCCACTTTCGTGCATTTCCACCTAAAACTGAGCACTTGTTTAGTCTACATGACCTTAGCTTCCGGATAGTATTAATTGAGATAGTATATGTTATCTTGGTGGGTCAGCATATTTATTTATTATAAATATATGTTTGGATTTCTCTAATAAACTCATTCCAGTTTTTGAATGAATGAAAAAAGTTAAATAAAAAATTAAATAACAGTAGGAACAATGAAAAAAGTCATAGTTCTTGCTTATCTTTCTGCTATCCTCAAATATGTGTCCTGTTAAGGTCCCCTTAAATAAACAGCCATGTTTCCCCATTGTCAGCCTTCCCCTGATTGTATAGTTAATTTTTTTTAAATTGTCTGTATATGTTTACATCATATATTCCTACTTAGGGGTCAAATGAGGCCTTTCAATAGAATGTTATGTCTCCAGCCTGCTCTAGGGCTCTGTTGTTTCTGTACAATATCACAATATTCACACATTATACATTTGTGCAAATAATTATTGGACTGAAAATGAAATAAAAGGTCTGGTTTATTTCTCCACATTTTTTTTTTACTCTCATGGAAACCACATGCTAATATTCTTGCCGTTTTATTTTCATTTTGTTTTATGCTTGTTGAATTTTGTATTTCTTGTTTTTCTTTTCTAATTATTTATTGCCTATAAGTTAGATCTAGTGATGGGCGAATCTACCCAGTTTCGCTTCGCCGAAAAATTTGAGAATTTCCAGCGAAATTTACGAATTGGCTAAAAAATTCGCGAAACGAGTCGCGGCATGTTTTTGGTGACATGACACGCGTCGCGTCGTTTTCGTCGCTAATTTATTCGCCAGCGGTGAATCGCGGGAATTCTCAGCTAATTCGCCCCTGGCGATTAAATTCGCCCATCACTAGTTAGTTCACCTTTAATACAGTTGAAAGATTAAATACTTTTTCTCTGTTCCCCAAAGCATCTGTTTCTACCGCATGTAACTAGGAATTCATACAGTGCAGTTCAAATTTGGTGTCATCAACCAACACATTAATTGATGAATTAAACTTTGGAGCCAACAGTTAATAGATTCTTATGTGAGATGCCCATTCATATACATGTCCAGTATTACAGGGATTAAATATATATGTATTTAGGACTAAATAATGAACTGTATTCCATTTTTTCTTGATTATTGCAGTTTCTGTGAATATTTTGCAGCTTTAAAGGCAGCATGGCAAAAAAATTAAAATTGTAAAAATAGTTTCTGAAAAGTGGAAATATGTATAATGTTTACTTTCACCTGTATTGAAAACATTTATAATGTACTTTTTTAAAGATATTACCAATTTTTCCAGCATAAGGTAACATATTTCATTCTACCTCCTTTGGGTAATATGCCAAATATACCTTCCCAGAGACTTACATTATATTCAGTTGAAAACACTTGCCAGATTACAGTTGCTTTTAGAAACAATGCAATCAGTGGTGGTGGTGGGGGTGTTTTGGGCATTTTACAAAAATGTTTTGTTCTATTTATGTAGTGTGCTATAGAATTACTAATGCTGCAAAACCACACTGGTGACACCCCAAAGATTCAGTAACCAGCCAAACAAGAATGGCAGTGCAACAGGCACAACCCTATTTTTATTTAAAAGCTGAAGCTGTAAGAAAGGAGGTTAGTTACTTGGAATAATAGTTAATAACATAATAAAACAACAACAACAATGCTGTAAGAATAGCCCAGTGTAACCCTGGTGTGCACACCTAAGTCCCTCCCGATAAGTTTCCTGCTGGATATAGTGTGTGTGCTGTTGCGGCCCCTTGTGATGAATACAATGCTGTCAGTTTTACTTATAATCCTTGCAGGTGTATGAGGTGACTGTGTAATCCCTGAAATCACCTCAGCAACTTTGCTGGTTCACTGAAACACTCTCAGCTGTTGATTGTAATAAAGAAGAAGGAACATCTGAACAATGTGAAAACATCCAGCAAATTAGGTGCTGCTTGATCCGTAGAAACCACACAGTCTCACAGATAGAATAAGGCTGAATATTAATCTCCCCAAACTGGCAGGGCAGGGATTAATTGTGACTCGCAGTTTAACTGGAACTCTGCTTCTCCTTGCACTGGAGTTTCCTCCTGAGAAAAAATAATACCACAACCCAAGGTCACACTGGCTACTGGGACCTTGCACATTTTCCCTCCAGGGAATAACATGAGCCAACTTTCAGTAAAAATGCAGTCTTCCTCTGGAGATAAGTGACAGCTTCTCTTTCTGGCTAATCACTAAACTGGCATCAACACAACACTCCCAGTCACTTAGGGGTCCGTTCACTAAAGTGCGGTAAAAATTTGCGCACAAAGTATAGATAAATTTAACGCAGAATATGTTTTCACGAGTTTATTAACCTGCGGTAAATATAAATTTGCTAATTTTCTTGCACAAGAATATGTGTCCGCTAGTTATCGTATTTGCTGAAAATAACGCTAAATACACATTAATGCCTGGTTTACTAAACAGTGAAATGTGTGAAAGACAAAATTAACGCTAGAATATTTGCAACATTTTACCGCCATCTATACAATGGCATTAACTTATTTTTTGGCCAGAAAATTCTCAATGAGAGTTTAATTCTCATTAAACTGTGCATTTAAATGATACAAAGAGATAACTGATATGATTTCTTGTTCATATGATTCTATTGGCAGAAAGGTGTGTGTGTGGATGGATGAATTATTGGTTTATATGATGCATACATGTTTCATTGGTGTTACTCTGGTAATGTTGTTGGATGGTATAATCATCTGTCAATAAAGTTTGAGTTTTGAAGATGCATTTCTAAATGACGCAGAAAAAATTTGCCATAATTAACGCCATTAAACAAGACTATTTTATAGCATAAATAGCTGCAAATGTAATTTGTCGCCAAAAAATTCGCAATTCGCTGAAATTACCGCAAACATAAGCTGGTTCGCTAACATAGTTACCGCAAGCTATCGCAATGACTGCATACAAATAAGTTTTAGTTTGATTACAGAATCCATGTAAATAGGAAATATATTCTATTTATCATTTGATTTGTATATACAGTATGCCGTAGCTTTTTTTTGAGGCTACAGTTGTTTTCTGGTGTATTTCTGAAGTTACAGTCTGCCTTAAATGGTGAATGTCGCTTTTGTCAATAAAATATTGCAATAATATTGCACACAAAACCCTGGGTTTTTGCAAAGGGTGCTCATATCTGTGCCAATTTGCTCATGAGTAGTGATGGGCGAATCTATCCCGTTTCGCTTCGCCGAAAAATTTGTGAAACGCCAGCGAAAATTCGCCTGGCGAAAATTCACTGTAGTAAAAAAAATGTTGTGCGCCGAAAATGACGTGACGTGCGCCGAAAATGACGCATGACTGGTTTCGCGAATTTTTTGCTGGAAATTCACGAAATTGGCGAAGAATTCGCGAAACAAGTCACGGCACGGTTTTGACGTGCATTGCACCATTTTTGACGCATCGCGTCATTTTCGACGCGCGTCGCGTCTTTTCCGGTGTGTGACTAATTTCGCTGGCGTTTCACAAATTTATCCGCTGGCGGCAAATCGCGGGGATTCGCTGCGAATTCGCGCCTGCCGAATAAACTCACCCATCACTAATCATGAGATCCCCCCCCTTTTTAGGACAGTGGCATCTACCAGAGGAAATAACCTCACCCGGTGTGCCTGTTTATATAAGGCTCAGCAATGCAAGGCACAAGAAAGCTTTTTTCAGATTTCTCAAAGACATATATTACAATTTTCAAAAGAACCCCATGAAAAATAGATTGTTCCCCATGAAAACTGTCAAATAAGCACTCACTGTAAAGCATATCTTTTTCTATTCTGTTTTACACTCTGTGGGATGGTACTTCATCAGTCTAGCAATAATAATACAATGCATACATTTTTGCTTTTATGCGCATAATAATTAAACTTTTGATTAGGAGATAGTAAAACCAACAGAGTGTTTAATATAGAGATCAGCTGGAATTATATGTGTGTACTGCCTTTATACTGATCATCCTAAAATGTTATTTATGTGACATTTCTAGTTTTCAATCCAATTTCACATCAGATGCAAAGAATTTATCTTGCCTTTGCCTGAAAAAGACGTTTGCAGTTACAGCAGTTTTGAGGCACTACTGAAGGACGCTCATAATGGACTGCTGAAAGGTATGATGAAAAAGTTTTATTGCTCTCTTTGGAGCCAAAATGGAACTTTGCTTCAAGAGCAGTGTACAGCAAAATGGATATGAAATAAACAAAGATGGCACGCACAAGTGCTGAAATATTGATCCATGTTAGGAGTTATTGTTATAAAGAGTACAATAAACCACTTCCTGCAAAAAAAAGCACTATATTTGCAGAGCAACATAAAACAGTGCATATTGCAAATTAAACTATAAAAATTGAGCTGGAGTAAACTATAAAAACTCATGATTCAAGGAGTATGGAATAGTTTGGGGTGTTCTAGGTTGGGGTGTAAAACTACATCCCCGGAACCCCAAGCAAAGTATATTTCTGAGCATTTATGAATGCACTGCTTCCACCGTCACATTCTATTCATAACCAGAAGCAATATATTTGGGTAACATGGACTTTATGTATAACTTAAATATCTTTCTGATGTTGTTCAAAGCAGCAGGGTCAAACTGACTCACCAGTGGGCCCCAGTAATGGTGGGCCTTTGGCAGATGGGCCGCCTGTACATCATTTTTCACTTAAATGCACCTCCTGTGTTGCACTTGAAATCATACCTTTTGTGCCCTCTCAAGATTCTCTATTTTATGTGTAGCCAGGCACAACGATTTCTCATAAATACTTTGCATTAGCCGGCACACCCAATAGAGTGTATGTCAGATGTCACCAACGAGGGCATCAGAACTGGGTTGGCTTGACTGCTATGTACTGACCGACAACTTCACATGATGGTAGAGGCCCTTAATGTAGCAGAGTGCTATGATTTTGGAATTCAGTGGACCACGGTGAGAAAAAACAGCAGAACATCTTTAAAGGTACAGTTCAGGGTAAAATTAAAAACTGGGTAAATAGATAGGCTGTGCAAAATAAAAAATGTTTCTAATATAGTTGGTCAGGGAAAAATGCAAACTATAAAGTCTGGAGTGACTGGATGTCTAATATAATAGCCAGAATCCAACTTCCTGCTTTTCAGCTCTTTAACTTTGAGTTAGTCAGCGACTTGAAGGGGGGCCACATGGGACATAACTAACTATATTGAAAATATTTTTTATTTTGCACAGCCTATCTATCTATCCAGTTTTTACTTTTATACTGAACAATTCCTTTAAGCCCTGCTGCACATGAACAGAGTGCAGTATCTTGATTGGTATCTGGTCAGATAATTTTGCACACTTAAAGCTTAAGGATGCAGAATTTGAGTGGCTGGAGTTGCTGGAGACCATCAAACAACCTTAGCTCTGGGACAACCAATTACATACACTTCCCTGCTGCTGCCCTGTACTCAGCTGCCACATAATGCCACTGCCACCCTACATTAGATGCATGGTAATTCAGAGATATTTCTACAAAATATGACATTTTAGGCCCTCTCTATAATTACTCACATATGCCGGTAAGACCACTGCAAAAATGGATAAAGTACATATTAACCTTAGACAGCCAGTCACTGGAGAATACAAATAATAAGCATATCAGCCTCAAACATGCCAGTAAGATCACTGCATAATTTGACAATGAGAATATTACTCCTAGGCATGCTAGTAAAAAAACGCATTGAACCTGTTAACCACAACCATGCCAGTAATATCACTGCAGAAATTACATTGAACACGCAGTTAACTACAGACCGGCAAATAACATTGATGGAGAAAATGGATAATGAGCACAGTGACCATAGACATGCCAGTCACATCACTGCAGAAAAAGATTATGACCACATCAACCCCAGAAATGACAGAAAATGGATAATGATCACAACAGTAGCCACAATATCACAGCTCACACTTTTTTTCTGTGTAAATTCAAGCAAATCTATTTATTTACCGTTTGTTTAATTTTACAGAGAAATGTGATTGTAAAGTCAAAAAGAAATATAAGATGTGTGTTTTTATTCATCTTACCACTTTACTAACTCATACTTTCATAGTAAAGATGTCTGATGAATTTTCAGTGCTGAGAAAAAATAGAAACTTTGTTTCTTTATCAGTGCTTTTATTTTCATGGCTTTTCTGTTTCCTTGTCTCCTGATTTACACTGTGGAGAACACAAGAAAAGAATGTTTCTTTCCTTTGCTGTACAGACTTCAACATCATATTGTACTTAGCACATGCAGTTGCAGTTGGGTTTCAGAGCCCAGGTGCTTGCCAATTTGGAGAGGACTCTTGCGTTACATCAAGACCCTTCACTGCCAAATATGGCTGTTGTGAATATGCCCCAGGAGTGACCTTGGCATTGATTAAATACATGTTCTGTTATCCTCATGTGTCATCTGATTAGTACAACATTGCACAATAAAAAGCAAACACATTATGCCAAGCTCAAATAGCCTGAGGGTGGCTAAATTATTTCATTGCAATTTACATTTTCCCTTTAGAGGTTATAAAAATAATAACTGCTTTAGGCTTTACATATCTGTTTTATGAAAATACTGTAAGATCTAACCTTTTAATGAAAATGTTGCTGTATTGTGTTGCTGTGGTGAAGATTATGTTCTATTTATTTTCTCCTAATTAGACTACTGAACCAAAGGTAATGACACACTGAGAATTTTAGATTACAGCAGCTTTCTGGGAAAATTGTAAATTCCTTCAGTATTCATGCACTACTTTGTATAATTTTCTATGGGGCTTACAGGTATTATAACAAAGATGTATGTTGTATGTAATTCCCATGAAATTGCTAAAGGAGATAAACCCATGCTTGATGGAAAGGAAGTTATAAAGATACCCTGAAGTAAATGGCATAAATAAGATCTGATATCTATATGTGTAATATGAATATCATTCCTCTAAAAGCAACCAGCAAGGATTAGTTGTAAAACACATTGATAAACGGTTGAGTCTGACTGTTTATGCAACTAATAACTTGCAATTCTGGATGCTAGACATACAGTATAAAAAATTATGTGCACGTCTCTACCTACAAATCCTGAGCTAAGCCATAAATCCCAAATTTTTGTGGGTTAATTCCGTTTTACAAGGAGGATTAAAACAAATATTTTACATTGTGTGCCGACATGCAATGTTCTCTCCAAGGAAAATAAACTAGAAGTAAAGTATTTATTATAAATTTACATAATACCAGGCATCATCTCCCTTTACAGAGTAAGGGGTTACAGATACAAGACATAATGCAGTTTACAACTGTAAATAGCAAAATCTTCGTGAAACAGATACAAATTGTAGAGTTTGTATAGGGGATGGCCCTGCTCAAAATATCATACTATCTAATAGAAAGGGGAGTAAGACACAAGATCATTTTACAAAAAGAAAATCACTCACGCTTGGGACAGGCTTTTCCAAACAAGGGATCTTTTCTGCAATTAAGGTCTCTAAACTTTAAAGGCATTCTGTCAGGGCAAAACATGTTCTTACAAAAATCCCCAGTTAATAGCAGCCCATCCATTTTTCAAAAGAACAAACAGATTTGTTTTATATTTCATTGTGAAATCTGACATGGGGGCTAGACATTTTGTTAGTTTCCCAGGTGCTCTCAGCATGTGACTTGTGGTCTGATAAAATTAAGTGACTCTTTACTGCTCCATTTCCCCAGCAGCCTATCAACAGAACAATTACAGGGTAACCAGATAACAGTTCCCTGACACCTGCATAGTTAAAAATGCTTCCATACCCCACCTAGTGGTAGCTATGCAAACAACACTCAATAGTAAACGTAAACAAGTCTGGCTAACCTAAGTTGCCTATATGAAAGTAGTTCCATTGTGAAGTGCTGGCTCTTTTTTAAAAGCACATGATCAGCAAAATGACCAGAGATGGCTTCCTATACACAAATATTACAACTTAAAAATATACATTTATTTGCTGAAAAATAACATTTTAAATGGTAGAATGAATTATTTGCAATGAACATAACGTAATTTAGTAATAAAAACTATACCATAAAAATCATGACAGCATCCTTCTAAGTCTGTTAAAAATCATTCAAAATAGTAATAAAACCCAGTAGGATTGTTTTTCCACCAATACAGATCCGGGCAGATAAGTTACCTTCTACTACAAGGTACTATTTTATTATTTCAGAAAAAGAGAACATACATTTTAAAAATTATCGACTCTCTGGTTGATAGGCTTTCTGTTATCTGGAGCTTTAAAGATAATGGGCTTTCAGGTAAAAGATATAATACCTGTAGTAGAATCTTGATTTTTCATGCCCAGATTTTATATTTTCTCAGAATGTATTTTGTGCCCTGGAAAACAATAAAAGTGGGTTCTACTTGTACATGTTTCCTATTGCTTCCACAGACCTTCAACCCCACTAATTTTGGGTCTGCTACTAGTGATGTGTGGGCTGGCTAGATATCCGCGGGACATGCTGGTCAAGTGGGCAAGGGTCGACCTCGTAGCCTGCTGGCTTCCTGTTTTACAGGCTCGTGCCTGCCCCACCCCGCTGATGACATCACAAAAGGCGCAGGTCTATAAATGGAGAGGGGAATCCAGGTGCAGGTTGGGTGGGTGCGGGTCACGTTTTTCCTCTCCGCTGCTTCACTGCAATTAGCAACCTGTACAGGATATTTTTAATGTAATGTTTTGAGCTATAGCATGAGATTCATATTTTATAATCCTTAAAAGATTTTACAAGGCCTCTCTGTTGCTTGGAGAAGTGTTCTTCTCTTAAGTGATGATTCTGATTACTGAAACCACAGTATACTTTCAGGGCCTTTCTTGTCACTTATTGGCTATGTAGGTCCATGCTGAGACAGACTTTTCATAGTTTAAATGTATGATTAACCATTTAACCACTGGATATATTATTTGGTACATAAAATACAGTGTCCAACTAATTCTAAGTGTTGGTAGCATTGAGCAAGTCTAGTAAAGGTAAGTTTAATTATTTGATAAATATTGCATAAAGACTTTACACTTAAACCTACAACGTTCATACACGCACACAGATACACCTACACAGTAACCTGTGCCCCTGGGCTATAAAATCAAGGATCATAAAATTAGATTTGTATTGTGTTTAGATATGAACTATAACATCATATTCACTCTCATATCTGTATCTGTTTCTAGTTCAATATCATTAAACACCAATTAAACATTGCAGTTGTTATAGTTGGTAAAACATTTGGCTAACCTTTGTTCACTTCACTTCACAGCTGGGCATGAATGACAAATTATATTTACAGGCGTATCAATTGCTCTTATTTTCAGATATAAATACTCAAGAGGCAGATCTAATTGAGTCTAACAAAGAAAACATATTCAGAGGAATAAGGAGCTTGTAGAATAGCCATTTCAGGATACATTAGCTTAAATGAATGTGCATATACTACTGGTGTTATAATGCATGAATTATTCAGAATACTGATTGAAAAATTAATCAGGAATGTGTTATTTATACATAGAATATTACATTATCGGAAACGGGTGAACATTTGATTATCAGATTTAAACAGTAATTAATCACTGAGCTGGAACATCCTATAATATCTCACACTGTCAAGCATTGATGACTTGCACTTTTTCAATTAATTCCTCAACCTAAATTACTAGGTTTCTATGGAACTAGGAAATATAATATTGTTATCAAAATTTTATGTGTGCTAAGGGATTTTACTAAAGCCAGAAAATCCATTCATTCTCCTGCTTGTAGGCCTATCCTACTAGTATTTGGTCGTCTCAGCTGAGTAGTTGTAACATATTAAGATGATACATGACTTCTAGACCCTACTTAATCATAAATGCATTCTGGGGTTTTTGGAGAGACCTTTATGTACAATGTTTTCTTGCTTTCTTTTAAGGTTAGTTATAATTATGATCTCCTTTGCCCTCATGATTCCATGCACAGCCCCTTTAAGAGGCAATATACCATTTGTAGTATTTGTGAATGCAGGTAGGCTCAATGTCAAGGAATTAATTACAACGAGTTTTGTACATAAAAAGTTTTCATTTTCTCTTCTTCATCTGTGAGGTGTGATTTATGCCTCAAATCAAATCAAGTGAGTTTTATTGGCATTACCAAATACATTTAGAATTTAGAACAGTATGGGCTGAAATGGGTGGGATTAGAGGGGCAGTTTATGGTAGTCTCATAGATGTTTTGCAGCTATTGTTATTGTCAGTTCCTTTTCTCCCAGTAGACTGTGGAGTTTCGTCTGTTCGTCTATGGAAGTGAAGTCTGGGATGCAATGGAACAATCTCTGCGTGTCCCTCATTGCAGAGTATTTGGGGCACTGTAGCAGGAAGTGGGCTTCATCCTCCTGGTTACATCACTTGCCCAGTCTACTATCCCTGGACCTGTAGGTCTGTCTTTACCATCCCAACCCAATCTTCAAGCTGTGTGCACTCAGCTCATACTGGCGAAGGATCTGTCTATCTTTGGGGTTCTGTAGCCTTTCCAGATATGGGGCCAGTCTGGATTCCCTCCACAGTGATTTGTAGATGGTAAGTTTCTGGGAGTTTGATATTTCATTCCTCCAATCACAGACATATTGCTGTTTCGATTTGTTTGTTAGCATGACTTGGTGTTTAGGGGGAGTCTTGGGTGGGCAGGATGCAGATGAATTGTTTCATGGTGCATGGTTTGCCTTGTGTCTTGCCTTGTTCAGCCAGGCTCTATGGTGGTAGGTCATAGGGCTGCTCTGTAAGTGTGCCCAGTATGAAAGCTCCCTCTTTTGCATGGTTAAAGATATCTGTTACTGGACTTCCGGTTCTACAAATAGAGCAATAGCACAAGCAATTAGTGATGGGCGAATTTATTCGCCAGGGGCGAATTCGCAGCGAATTCCTGCAATTCGCCGCTGACAGCGAAATTTCGCCAGAAAAACGAGTTGCACATCGTTTTTGACACGCAAAAGTGTCCCGCGAATCGTTTCACAAATTTTCCGCCAATTCGCGAATTTTTCGGCGAAGCGAATCTCGGGAGATTCGCCCATCACTACAAGCAATATTTTAAAAAGGCCCCTAAATATTGCAAAGCATTTTACTAGGTAAGCACGTCATTGTTAACAGAAGGAAATACAATCCATTATGACATTATTTGAACCAGCTTATTGTATTTGATCTTAAATTGCCCACAATAGATGACAATTATATTTAAATAAATGACATTATTTTGATAACTGGCTGTAATATCATGGTTACCCTGGAAAAAACACAAGGTAAGCGTCATAGCTGCATGATCTAATACAAAACAGAAATATAGATCTTTGGTGCGGTTTATGCCTCCTACTCTGCCTTTTGAATATCCTTAACGTGGAGATTTCTGCCAACATTACCTCATTACTTGCACACTCCAGCAAAGAACAGCAGTTTTGCCAAGAGGAAAATATTCATCTTTATAGGACAAGAAGGGCTTGATTCAGAAGAAAAATGTAAACATTAAAAACATATATTACATTAAACAAATCTCTACTTCAGTATTAGCAATAAAAGCCCTGTGTAAATAATGGTCTTTGTCTGATCCTTTCACATTTCGACTACAATTTACTGGTGCTCACTTCCCATCAGTTTCAGTTCATAAATCGACGATATATATATATATATATATATATATATATATATATACAAACATTAACGTTTCAAATGTATCCACCCACTTGTTCAAGCAACACTGACTTACAAACATTTAAACACCAAAAAAATCCTATGTTATCCTACATTATCACATGGAAATCCAAATCCCCACTAAATAAAGGCAAACAGAAATTTTAAATTCTGTACAATTATATCCTATGGACTGCCTTACTGCAGGGAACGTCTAGACCCAACCAAATATCAATGCAAATCAGATATAACTATACAAATTGAAATTATTCTCAAAGGAACACATTGAAACATTTTAGGGTCACATTTTTGAGTCCCCCAATGAAAGGGATATTCGAGTGTGGATTGTGTCCTTAGTGTAAATATGTGCTACAGTGCTCCATCTTTACAGCTGGGGGCACTGATGTAACTATATGGTGTCATTAATCTTGTAATACAGATTTTTGTATCTATGTACTCTGTGCTGCTGTGGTCTCCTATATTTAGGAGAAACCACGCAAAAAGTCTGGAATAGATTTGATCTTCCAATCAGGCCCGGATTTGTGGAGAGGTAGGCCTGGGCCTAGGGCGGCAACATTTTAGGGGCGGCATGCTGCCCAGCCACACCCACATTGATTCAGAAATGTAAATTTCCCATGTGCCAATTCCCATTGCTCCATGCCGATGACGAAAATTTGAACAAATAAACGTCAGGGGACAGGGACGACAAACAACAGCAGGCTTAGGGGGGACTGCTATGTAAATCCAGCCTTGTTTTCCATTAAGTGCAAGTAAATATCTCTTCCCGTTCCAAGACACTATGTAGACTGTGCACATAATCCAAATGATATTTAGTTATGCGTCCTGGAACAGGTACCGATTCCACTTATTTTTTTTTTTTAACTGCCTAACTTCTAGTTGATCCAGAGGAAGGCAAAACACCCTATCTGAAATGCAGGGAGGTCTATTGGATACATAGACTCAAAACTTTATAACTGATTCCTTTAAATAGCTACTATCATCTATGTATATGTGTTTCTTTAAATATAATTTACATTTTTATAGTTATATCTGATGGTTGTCAATATCTGGTGGGGTCGGACAACGACTTGGCAAAATATCAGCCTTTAAGGCCTGTGTGATTTAAACAAAATTATTGAGTTTACTGATCACTGATGTTGCAGTTTCTGGTGAAAATTCTGTTTACCCACAAATCTAAATTTGACCTTCAGTGGCACACTAGCAGTTGATGTCCTTATGAACTTTTGGATGTACAAGCATGAGATCCAGTATCCAGAAACCTGTTATTCAGAAAGCTCCAAATTATGGAAAAACCATCTCCCACAGACTCCAATTGATCTGATACATTGATACACAATCATTAACTGGTACAAGCCATATAGCAAATTTAAAATAAAAATACATTTCCAGACATAAATAGTGAACTGAGAATAACTAGTACAAATATAAAACACAGTAAATGCTCCCTTGGAAATCTAATTGCATCAGTATGGTGGTCCACGTGTTATAGAAAGTCTTTTTTAAAAAGTAAGATATTTAGCTCTAACACAATCTTTCTAGTACATTTTGATATTTCTTGGGGTACTGACAATTTGTTAATAAAATGTATCATCTACCACAAATAATCAATACATAATACAGTTATTCTCATTAACTGGTACAAGCCAATTGCATCAATATGGTGGTCCAAATGTTATGAAAAGTCTTTTTTAAAGTAAGATATTTAGCTCTTGCTCAAATTTTTAGTATGTATACTACAGTGTAATGTTTGTTGGGGGACTGACATTTAAGGGAAATAAATAAATGGCATGTAATACTGCAAAAGTCACATCAAAACCTATTCATTTTAAAGTTGGATATCTTTTACACAATGGAAGGATTTTTTTTATGAATTACATTATGCCCTCACAAATACAGACAAATAAATGTAAATGGCTAGCATAAAAGTAGATTAGTTCCTGCAAAGTTAGCACTTGAAATATTCTGTACTGCATTAAACTGGCATACATACTGTATATGGGCAAACACAGTAAAGTTACACACTGCCAGGAAGAATTAGAGACAGATTTACTAAGGTTCAAATTGTAAATTCAAATTAGAATTTTTGAATGTATTGTTTGGTCTAAACTCACAAATACAAATTTAAAACCACCAACTTGAATTTGAATGTGACCCTGCATTCTAATTCGACTATTCTCCACCTAAAACCTAAGTTCATGTAGAAGTCAATGGCAAAGGTCCCTTGAACTATATGAAGATGTTAATAGTAGTGATGAGCCAAATTTTTGGCAGGTTTTGACTCCAATGGGAGAGAAAAAAACGTTGCATGTCAAAAAAAATTTGATGCACAAAAGTTTCTTTTTTTTTGGAGGAAAACTCCAAAAACGATTTTGCAAGTAAGGTTTGGGTGTACGTGAGTTTGAAACCATGCATTCAAATAAAATTGATAATAGGTGTCACACTTTGTAAGCAGTACAAAGTGTTCTCAGGCATATTCCCCTCCAGTTACATTAAGATGGGTTTATGTACATTTTTTTCGATAGATGATGGCATTTTAAAACTTGAAATTTGGCAAATGTATAATATCTATGTACAGTCTGTCTGCTGTTTGCTTTATCTATTGTGACATATAACCTTGGTACATTACACTTTGTTACTCATGATTTTATGTCCGCTACAGCAAGGAAGATATTGCTAGTTAAAAGCTCGTAGCTTAATTTATCAGGACACTAAAAGAAACTGCAGAATGTTTGAAAGTATAAGCCATCCTCAGATGGAAATAAATTCTCCCCATGCTTAGAAACAGCCATAGCTATCATACTGTACGTTATGTGTATATACTTGTCAGTATAATATTTCAAAATTCTAAGGCATTTGTGGAAGCAAGGGGTTTTTGAGGAGTGCTAACTTCAGAGCTGTTATGAAAATGGCATTTACAGTATTTTGCAGTAAAACACCATGACTCAGAGATATATAAGTGGCCCTGTCATGGTGATACACCTCTACCACAGAGTTTGTGGAGGAGTTAAGAATATAATTGCATGCATCATGTTACACTAATGCTCAGGAGGAATGTGGAAATATCACTGCTAAACTGATTTTTATAGATATTGGTCAGGCTCCAGGTGAGAAAATTTCTTTTCTATAAGAGATTTACAGATTTTAAGTAATTCAGATGACATTAACATAATCCTACAATTTAACACATTAGAATAGACAAAAGGAAATTATAACATACATTATTATTATAAAATAAATTATAAATACAGTAAAATTGTATAATACATTATTTTACTGGCCTTAAGTACATAAATACATGAACTAACCCAGTTACTGAATATAACAAATGTATAATTGTGATATTTTATAATATAGAAGTAAAAGTCTGATCTAGTGCAATCCAGTCAAGAAAACACAAAATTGATGTACTGTGAAGGCTAATTTAGGGGTAGATTTATTATGATTTGTAAAAGTTTTTTCCATTTTTTTACCCCAAGTAAAAACATTGGGTCATTTACAAAAACAAGGGTCATTCACGAATCGCGTGCAGTGTGAAAAATTAAATTTTCAGAGTCAAACCACCATGTTTATTACCCACAATCCAGTTTATACCCAGTTTCTATTATAATTAAGGCTCTCCCCCTTTCCTCCTTGTTTGAGCACTAAAATTTAAATTAAAATCAATACTAATAAAGTTTTTTGTATTTGTAATTCTTGTGGATGAAATACCTGCAGAATACCTACATTGGGACCTGCCCTGTTTGTTGTGTGGTTTTATTCCTGTTGTGTTTTGGTAGCCGAGGATGAGGAAAGTATAACAGTGCTTTATTAGCAGGTTCATGCAGCCATAACATAACAGCAGTAAGTCTTACTTTCACTTTCAAGCTGTACAGAAAGTCCTATGCCACCTGCAGGCCATTTGTATAAACACCACATATTCCCCCTATAGTAGGAAAGCATTTGGACAAATATATAAACAGTAACAATTAAACCATATGTATCTTAAAGCAATATATACATTCTTTACATGACATAGTCCTTGGTCCATGCAGGTAGTTTCCTGATTCTCTCAGTATGCCTTATAGGTTCACTTTCCTCTGCCCTATTGCAGTTGGCATCAGGAGTAGGGAAAAGTCCTTCATCAAATGGAACATCTCCAAAGTCATATCTAGTAGGAGCAAGACGACTTGCATTCCATATGCGTCCATCAGACAGTTCATATGTGTATGGTCCTCGCTGGCGTCTCACTTCAAGTGGTGTAGTAAATTTAGATTGTCCTTGTTTCAGTATTCCTGGTTTCTTAATTCTGACTAAAGATCCAGGCTGAAAGTGCACTTCTCTTGCACCATGTTTTCTGTCAGTATAAGCCTTGCATTTGGCTTGGTGATGTTTCACAATGTCAGCAGTAGATGATTTTGTAGGAATAGTCTTTGGTGGAAGTTTGACATCTGCAACATGTAACTTAGTGTGCATCTGTCTGCCATGTAATAATTCAGCTGGAGATGATTGGGTTGTTGCATGGCATGTTGCTCTGTAGTTATGTACTGGTTTTACATCTGATCTCAACTTAACTTTATGTACAAAGTTCTTTGCACAGCCCAGTGATGTATTGCTTTGTGGGGAAATTTTAGACACAGGCTGTGTGGCAGGCACTGGTGCTGTAGTAATAAGACCATCAACTAATTGTCGGTTTATTGCAGCAAAAAGATCCCTTCCAAGTGTAGCAGTACCTTTATTCACAATGTAAAAGTCACATTTTGCAGTATTTGATTTACACTGTACAGTCACTGGCAAGCAACCAAGCACAGGGATTGGATCTTTTAAGTAACTGAACAGTCTCAGGGCAGGTGCACCAAGCGTATCTTTTGCAAAGTATTTCAAGAAAATATCCTTTGGTAGTATAGAAACAGCTGAACCTGTATCAAGCATCAGGTTAATGGAGTGTCCCTTGTAAGCAGAAGCAGTACTGACACTGACAGTGCATATAAACTTGTCTGGAATAAATGTACCAGCTTTATTGACAATTAATACTGTAACATTTGTAGTAGTAAGTTCATGAACATATTTAGTAGAACTACGGCAGACCGTAGCAAAGTGACCTGGCTTTAAACATTTGCGGCACTGTATAGCTTTTGCTGGACATTTAGCATAGTTTGCAAGGTGTTGTGTTGAACCACAGTGAAAGCAGTATTTTTTATTTGTATTTCCTGCCCGTTTTGCAGTGAATCCCTTTCCTTAGCATTGTATTTTTCCTGTGACTGCGTATTATTAGGCCACAGTTTTATATATTTATATATACAGTATATGTTTTATGGTGTTGTGTACTAGGGATTCCCAGATGTCCCAGTTTGAGGCTTGCTGCTGGCCCTTTAGGAATGTCCCATCACTTCATATTTCAGCATATAATATTTAGAACTATTATAGGACCTAAATGTTGCTGATCCCCATCTTAACTGCACCCATATTATTGTTGTCTTGTTGCACTATCACTATAAACTATAATGAATGGGGTGAATATACAGTACTTTGGAAAACTAAAATGTTGATGCCTACTGTCAGGCTATTTAATAATTCTGAAAGAGTTTGGGGACTGTGAATTCTCAGTTTGCAAAGCACAGTGTTAGGGCGATAGAAACTGACAGCAGGCAAAGTACATAATTCTGGCCTTATTTTGACAGTGCTGAGATTCTCCTGCCAGCATCTGTCCATTCTGCATTTTAGGCTGCTCTGTCAGCTACTGAAAAACATATTGCCTGCATGTTATAAACACTTTCATATCACTACAGATCTGCAAACGTCTTTATGCCCATTCTAGATTACGAGACCTGGATCACATATTGAATAGGGATGGCGCGAACCGCGGAAAAAAAGTTCGCGAACATGTTCGCGAACTTCCGGAAAATTGCGAACGGTTCGCAAACGGTTCGCGAACCCCATAGACTTCAATGGGAAGGCGAACTTTAACAGCTAAAAAAGACATTTCTGGCCAGAAAAATGATTTTAAAGTTGTTTAAAGGGTGCAACGACCTGGACAGTGGCATGCCAGAGGGGGATCAAGGGCAAAAATGTATCTGAAAAATCCATTGTTGACACAGCGCTGCGTTTTGTGCTGTAAAGGGAAAAAAGTCACTCAGGTGGTTGTGGACACTGTAATATTATGGATATTTAGACAGAATGTGAACAAGCTCACACAGCTAGATGGCAGTTGTTTGAAGAACAGTAGATTACTAGCCAGCAAACTTACTATCCACTGTCCCTGAAATCACTAACAGGCAGCTCTCTCCCTACACTAGCTCTTCAGCACACACAGGCAGAGTGAAAAAACGCTGCAGGGCTTCGGTTTTTATAGGGAAGGGGAGTGGTCCAGGGGGTGTGGGGGTGGTCCAGGAGGGAGAGCTTACTGATTGGCTGCCATGTATCTGCTGGTCTGGGGGAGAAATGGCAAAAAAAAAGCGCCAACTAAGGCGAACCCAAATTGGCGAACGTCGCGCGATTTTCGCGAACTTCCGGCGAGCGCGAACAGCCGATGTTCGCGCGAACAAGTTCGCCGGCGAACAGTTTGCGCCATCCCTAATATTGAAATAAGAAACTTTCTAAATACAATCAATTAAAAATTATACATCCTTTCTGAAATAATCAAGTTTATGTTCACTGTCTTCATTCTGTCTTCATTAAGCAGTCACAGATTGTTATTTCCAAGATCTTAGAGGATGGTCATCCTTTCCTAGCAGATTAATTAGAGCTCACTCACTGATTCCATTACAAACAAAATCTTACAAAATAACTGTCCTTTGCACAAATTCTGCATGTAGAGAGACAGAATTTCTGGTGGTTTTAATAGAATAAACTCTAAGAAGACCATCTCCCATTGACGCCATTATAAAAGGAAATAAATAAATGTTTTAGAAATGATTGCTTTTCTCTCTGTAATAATAAAACAATCCCTTTTACTTGATCCCAACAAAGATATAATTCATCCTAAATGGAGGCAAAACAATTGAATTGGGTTTATTTAATGTTTATATGATTTTAGAAGAGTTAAGGTGGCAGATCCAAATTATGGAAAGACCCCTTATCCAGCATACCCCAGGTTCCAAGTATTCTGGATAACAGGCCCCATTCCTGTATTAAGGTACAGTTATGGGATCTGTTATCTAGAATGCGCAAAACCTGGGTTTTTCCGTAAAAGTGGATCTTCCTCCATACCTTTTCTACTAGAAAATCATATAAACATTAACTAAATCCAGTAGGCTGTTTTTTCTTCCAGTAAAGATTAATTATATCTGACTTTGGATCAAGAGCAAGGTGCTATAGGGTCTGTGTTCTTGGGATATTGTTTGGCAGGCTACTGAAAGAAACTGTAGCAAGCTTGTCAAAAAGTCAGTAGTGAAATCCTAGGGGCTAATGTGCTGATCCATCTAAAGACACTAGGGGGAAATGTATTATGTGGTGTAAAAAAACATCTTAATTATATGTCACACATCACCTGGCATCACAGAGTAAAATGGCATAAGTTTCTTATGTGTTTTTCTTTGTGCAACTTCCACCTAAATTACTGTCTGAAGCAGTGTAAGAAAATGGTGGAGAATCTGGTGTTTGCATGGCGTAAAATATCATACCCCTTGATAAGTTTGCCATTTATTTTCCAAGGTTTTTCACAGCATTTTTCCAGATTTATTTTTACACGAATGGCATATTGGAGATGAACATCACCTATGCAAGGCCGGAACTAGGGATAGGCAGAAGAGGCACCTGCCTAGGGCACAATGAAAGGGGGGTGCTGGGCAGGTACGTGGCTACTGCCTACTCCTAGTCCATGTTTGCTGCTGTTTTCCCCTCCCTCTCCCCTTCTGTGTTATCCCGGCTCTCCTCTCCGGTGCTCTCCCCTGCCTTCCCCACTAAGTTCGCAGAGGGGAGCTCGTGTGTGAGCATGTAGAGTTGCAAGGTGACCAGCCGGGTCGTCTAGGGCACCTGGTTGGCTTGGCCCGGCACTGCACCAACGTTGTCCATATCAACCAATCAGAAATCCAATTCTAACAGTCACCTACAAGTTAAAACAAAAGAAAAGATGTGATTTTTGCTATGGGCAACATCATTTTTAAATGTGCCATTTATAGTACACCACCCTACATGACTGACACCACAAAGGTAATTTCAAGCAGGAAGACAGAATTCAAAGTGCAAAAAAAGGAACACATTTTCTTGGACTATGAACACTGCCCTACTGCATTGAAAAATTGGTGCTTTGGGGCACCTAAAAGTGATGCTGAACACAGGCGAAGTTGTGTAAATCAGTGCAGCCACAGTTCTGCTTATCACTGCTGCTTACCACTGCTTATTACACTGACAAAATATATTCAAAATGATATCTACAGGTAGGTCTCCTAAGTTGAAGTTAGTCCAGCTACACTTTTTTATACAAGCAAGTCATAGGCAATCATAACTAATAACTTGCATATTTGCAATTCATTTTTCCTTGTGAACTCCCACTTTGGCTATTTACCAGAATTCCAAAAGACATGCACAGTGCTACTTTTTAATTACATTTTTTTATTCTGAATATTTAAAAATCCATACAAACAAAAAGTTAAATGTCGTCTATAGACTGTCATCTATTGAACTCCAGTGGTCTTAAATAATGTTAGGTTGTTTGATATGTTTTGAAGTGATTATTTTTTAAAGCAGCACCTTTCCAATATGAAAAAAATCCTTGGTTTTTTATTTCATAATATTTATATTAATATCAAACAGTTATACAATCACATAATTGACTGGTATTTCCTTTTAATTCTGTGGTGATGATGCAAACTGAGAAAGAAAAGAACATCTATATTTTTATTAGCAGTTGTTGCTTGCAGCAAGCTGATTCATACAGAAGGAATGGGTGTTGAAGCAATCCTAGAAACACAATGCCCAAATATGAAATGTCACATTGTGCTTTTATTTAGGCAATAGCTGTTATAGGAGAATAAATTATTGTTTTGACTTGCTTCTTCAGAGTGGTTATGTTCAGACATAAAAGCTTTGACTAAAAACATTAAAAATGGTACTTTGCACATATTTTGAAACCGTTGACCAGTTTGCACATTTTACTCATTTTACATTAAGACCCTTGACCAATTTGTTAATTTTAATGAATGTTAAATATTTTTTCTTTTAAACTTTGTTACTGGGGTAGACAAAAGCTGAATTTTTCAAATAGATACAGCCTGTCCTGTCTTTCTCCTTAACTTATATATCACTGAAATATTTACACAGTACTTTATAGAAATAGGGCCAGATTCAATTCAGTGAGAAAACTTTGCATGGTTTATCATGTGAAAAGTCATGGACAAAATTCAATCAAGGAGAAAAAGACTTTCCTCCAAATTCAGTTTCAGTTTTTTACCATAGACTTCAATAGAGTTTTCACATGATATATCCTGAGATAATTTTTTCTGAATTGAATTATTGGAGGTATAAAAATATCTCACAAACCCTTAAAACTCAACCTTTGATAAAGTGCTGATTTGCAAGGCTTTTGTGCAAGCTTTAACCATGCTGGGGAGCTGAGGAAGTTGGTGAAGGGATGTTGGTTTCTGGATTAGGAACCTGTTTACCACTTGCTACTGTATATGCATTTGGGTTTAGTACAGTTCCTACTGATGAGAAGCATTTCTGTGAAGTTAAAGATTGCAAATTATATTTATATACACAATGTCTTGCAAGTACATTTCATAAGAAAATATGTGTCAAATGTAAACATTATCACAACATATGGAGGCATATAAAGAAGTAGAATAGTGCTGAAATAAACACAGACCTTGTTGGCTTGACTAACAAACATCTTTGACTTTTCCTACAGCATACATAGATTTCTTCCATCCTTAATTAGCATGTTACCTACAGTGTATTGCACCAAATATAAACTACAAAATAAAGTTATAATTTTCTTTGCCTGAAAAATTCAGTGTCTCTAATGTGTGGCTTGTTATGGTAAATTTCCAATATAATTGATACTTTTGTATCTGCTGTAAGAAAAGAACATTGTTTGTTAAAGGGGTCATTGCTCATCATGTAGAAATTCAGATGCTATCAGGATGGTTTCGTCAAATGGGTAGATATCTATTATTGTAAACTATTAAAAATAACCTTTCTTTATGAACCAAGTTAAATATGTTTCCATCAGATGACTTTGGTTGAAAATCAGGGAAATGTCTAGTAGGGGGAAATTAATCCTCAAAAATCCTAAAAAAAACAAGCAAGATCTTGTTAGAAGAGGAATTATTTGTCTTAACTACTGTAACTGTTTTAATACATATTAATAAATACTTTTTTAATTAAAATAATAAATACACCCTTTTAAAAAATAATTGAATTGGTGTTAATTGTTAAGGACAAGTAATGCTCCCAAAGTAAAACTTAAGCAAAGGACTGTTCACCATAGCACATACAGTAGTAAATCTATGTATTTCTCTGCTGCTTCATAACTGTATGCATTGCTTGTATCTTTGTGGTCACCATTTTGCTTCCATTGACATCATCTTTCTATCAGCTTTGGCACTTTGTCCATGCTCCAGCATCAGCATCAGACCTGCCATGGGCCCCTGGCCCAGCTGAAAATCTCCATTGGACACCCACCCCATCTGAAAATTCCCATGGGCCCCCCTCCACCAATGCAAATCTCCCTCTATCCCCCTTACACCACCCCCCCCGGTCAGGAACTGCAAGAGCTGCTGGCTGTGGTGATAGGGTCTGAGCTGGTTGGGCCCAGCAGGGGCCCTGGTGTAACGATGTTTCCCCCTGTCCTGCAGAATTACTTTTTGTTTGCTGTAATTTTTGTAGACAATGAACAACATGACTAGACCCAGTGAAGAAGGCACCCAGACAGAGCGCTCAAATTGAGCTTGTGTGATTCCCTTTAAATACATTTTTTATAAATTGAGATGTTAGTACCACATATTGTAATGTGTAAGCTCATTTAAATATGTAAGCTTATTTATCCAAGACATGAGGAAAATATATATTTTAATATATTTTCTGATATGGCAGAGTTTTCACTTTCAAGAGTTTTATTCTGAAGTATAATTCCAATTTGTGCAGGATTTTATAATGTAATTCAGTTTACTGGCACAGAAAGACAACATTGTATTTATAATGTATATAGGACACAAATTAAATAATTAAAATGTACCCACAAGATAAAATATAGCTTATGATTGGGCCTTACCATTTTACACTAGGCTGACTCACCTTTACTGATTAGCACTTCAATGCAGATATTTTCAGACATGTTACAGTTGAAACTGACCTTACTGTTGAATATTAGGCCATACCATCCTATTAATTTCAAGATTACAGATATGGAATGGGATCTGTTATCCAGAAACCCATTATGCAAAAAGCTCCACATAACAGGAAAGCCATCTTCCATTGACTCAATTTTAAGATATAATTCTCTTTTTTTACCCATATTGGTGTCAAAACAAGTTATTGGGTTTGTTTAAGGTTTTGATTAATTTTAAGAGACTTAGGGGCAGATGTATTTTTATTAAAAAAACATAAATTACTATACCCTGAAGCTGGAAATTGTGCAAATCTGAAAGAACTCCAGATAAAACCTGTCAAGCTCATGTAGAAGTCAATAACAGAGGTCCTTTCAACCATTTGAAGATGTTTATAGCCTTCATGATGTTCTGCTTTTTTGGTGGGTTTTGCTCAAAAACTCAAATAATCTGAAAGCATTTAAAATTTTTAAAGTATTGGTTTTATCACATCCAAATTGTACATCCACAAACATATTCAGGCTTACTAAACAGGCTTACAACATCAAATAGTGCTTATGCATTTTCAACTAGTGTTTGTACAACAGCCCTAATTCAGATAGTAATTCTCTCACCCTTGCTGCAGGCTGTCCTCACTGGTCCTAATGCTGCCTCTTCAGCCCTAACTGTGACTTAGCCATGACTCTTAAGCCTCTAGCTCCATGTTGGGGTCTGGGCTACCCATGCTCAGCTGTCCTTAATCAGGAGACCCTGTATAGCTGTAAAGGTGGCCATACAGCGGATCTCTCCCCGATATGCCCACATTGAGGTGGTCTGTCGGCAGCTTTTATCAGCCCGTGTATGGGGGCCTTAACTATCTCTTTGCAGTGCAGGCAAAAAGTACATATTTTTGATCTCACTCTTCTGGCCAGGGTCTGTACTACAATGAAAAATTAAAACTGTATGGCTTAGAGCAGGAGTCCCCAACCTTTTTTACCAGTGAGCCACATTCAAATAAAAATAGAGTTGGGGAGCAACACAAGCATGAAAAAAATCCCTTGGGTGCCAAATAAGGGCTGTAATTGGTTATTTGGTATCATCTATGTAGACTGGCAGCCTACAGGAGGCTCTGATTGGCACTATACTTAGTTTTTATGCAATTAAAACTTGCTTCCAAGCCTGGAGTTCAAAAATAAACCCCTGCCTTGAGGACACTGAGAGCAACATCCAAGGGGTTGGAGAGCAACACGTTGCTCACGAGCTACTGGTTGGGGATCACTGGCTTAGAGCAATGATTCCCAGGCTGCTAACCTCTCCTAACTAAAGCACAACAATGCTTTTAAATCCACATAAATAAGCTCTGTTAAAAATAGTGTTAATAGGGGTTGTAGTAGTACAGATGTAGGTTTGGGAGCCACTGCGTGCCTGCATGCTTTAAATCATTGGATCATTGAATGGATTGGTTCAAATCTTAACATAAATATATACCTTGGTTTTACGCATCTATAACAAATAGCCATATATTAATTATACATTTCTGAACCATTTCTATTATCATTTAGTTTGTCTCTAAAACCCATGTGTTTGTTGGTTATTATTGTAATGCTAATTCTCAATTTATTTTTCTTTATTTTGCTCCTCCAAATCTCACTGGCCATCAGATACAAAGCTCCAGATTAATCATATCATCTGGGAGCCTCAGTACAAGCAATCTATACAATATCTCACAAAAAATCTGTGAAAACCTCTTTTGCTTGGAAATTAGACATATGATTATGACATTATTGTGCTGCTTGTTGTATGTATTCATGGAGGGGGAAAATGCTTTAATATGCTTGGAATAATTCTGATTGTTGCTGTTTTCTTGGTTTGTCCTCTAGCCTTATTAAAAGTCAAAGAACTAGATAAAATCAATCACAATCTGCTGGCCTAAGAGCCAGTAGATGCCATATATAAGAGGAAAACATTAAAAGAACCTTCAAAATCAATGATTCATTTAATCTCTTTCTTTCTGAAAGACACTTTTGTGGCAAGGTTTGCACTAATCCATTGATTAGTTTACAGGGAATTTATAAATCTTTTGATGTTGTGTGCATACAATTACAATACAGAGACTCCCCCACTGATTCTGCCAATGATAACTTAGGTTGAATTGAGTCCTGCAGAGTGATAGATGCTTGTCCAGCTTCTTTCATAAATAAAAGTTATTTATTGTTAGGTACCTCTTTAAAAACTAGTGCTTGATGTTATTTCTGTACATGATCTGAATCTGCACAGAGATAGTTAATCACGCTCTTTCCTGTTCCAAATGTGAATTTGTGAATAGCAAAAAAAATGTTTATTACGGTATACCTGTGCTAAATTACCTACAGGTCTGTAGAGCTCTATTACATTTTTGAATTATTTTTCCTTACCCAGGCAACAGAAGAAACTGAGTATTATTTTGTAGCTTGGATCAACAATTCTTGACAAAGAATTTTTATAAGGATTCTGCTACCCTTTCAATGTGTATTCTTTAATGTCCCTTCATTTGAAATCCCTTGGGATATACTTGCGGTTGCAAAGTTGAAGAGAAAATAAAATGTGGCACTCACTTGAAAGTGTGACCTAGAAACTTAGCTATCAGCTTATTGATTTTTTTGAAGGCATCATGAATGAAAATAAATTGCTTCTAATTCACAATGTCCTATTTACAATATCAGATGACCTGAAAGTCCTTACAGATACTGGTCATTTGGGATGAGGCCCATTCCCAAAATAGAAATAAATAGACTCAAAAGCTGTAGCTACATATATTTTTTGTTTTTATTTTTGTTTCTGACTATGACAAATGACTGCTTAGCAGCTACAAAACAAAAAAATTTTTTTTGTTATGGAAACTCATTCACAACAGTACTCATTTTTAGCATTAAAAATATATATACTGTACATAAGATAAGAAACATTATTTTTCAAAAGATTATTATCGGCCCATGAAAGCTGCATAGCTCTTTTTCTGGGACAATATAAATTAAAAAGATATATATACAAAAGGTTTACTTGTTGATCAGAAACAGAAAAATGCAGACTTTTGGGCAGAGATAGAAAGAAACAGTGAAATAGAAAGTACATAGCAGCAAAATGAATCAAAACAACAATAGCAATAATGATGCAAATACATTGGATGTCCTGTTTGATATAATTTCCTTAAGGTATTCACTTTTTTCATTGAAAATTAACTTTTACTTGATATAGAAGTGCTATTGTTATAATGTGATATTGTCTTAAGTTTTTATTCATCGTGGCTTTTGAAATATTTTTCTGAAAAAAATCACTAGATTGAAATGTAAGCAGTAGTGATGGGCGAATCTCCCCCGTTTCGCCGAATTGGCGAAAAAATAATTGAAACGAGTCGCGTTTTTGATGCGCGTCGCATCGTTTTCGTCGCACGTCGCATCGTTTTCGTCGCGCGTCGCATCGTTTTCGTTGCGTCGCATCGTTTTCGTTGCGTCGCATCTGACATTAGATTTTAACCACTGAGAAATAAGACAGGTAAAAAAATTCAACCTGTATTTCATAGGCATATGCTTGATGAGATATAATATAAATGCACCATTTATTATTGAGCATTGCTGACATTCTCATATATCAGGCCAGATTTAATTAAGTGAGAAAATAGTTTTTCACCTGAAAAGTCATGGATGAGATTCAATTTGAGATGCAATTCAATTCAGAAAAACTTTTCTTACAGTTTATCACATGAGTTTATGGAAAATAAATAAGAACTGAATTTGGAGAAAAGTTTTTTCTCCTCGAATTGAATCTCGTCCATGACGTTTCATGTGATAAACTATGAGATAACTTTTTCTCACTGAATTGAATCTGGCCCACTGTAGGAATTGTGTTTAGATGCAGGACATATTGCAAATGATGATTAACTGGTAGTGATGGGCGAATTTATTCGCCAGGGGCGAATTCGTGGCGAATTCCCGCAATTCGCCACTGGTGAATAAATTCGCGAATCGCCAGCGAAATTTTGCTTAGTGAAAATTCGCTGGAAAAAGCGTCCCGCGACTTGTTTCGCGAATTTTTTGCCAATTCGCGAATTTCTCTGGAAATTCGCGAATTTTTCGGCGAAGCGAATCTCAGGAGATTCGCCCATCACTATTAACTGGGGCAAGCATTTCCTGTGTTGCTACTTTTTGGGAGCAAAATACGTTTATAGTAATAATAAATAGGTACAGATATGGGAACCATTATCCAGAAAGCTCGGAATTACAGAAAGGCTATTTCCTATAGATTCCATTAAAGGATTTCCTAGTAGCCTTACAGTAAGGTATGAAGATCTAAATTATGGAAAGATCCATTACAGCCTATTGGGTTTAATGAATATTTAAAATGTATTTCAATAAAATCAAAACTTATTTTTTTCATTGAAGTGCTAAGTCATCGTCCTGTTTGTTTACTATTCTATCCCCTTACCCACCAGTAGAATTAGGGGGGCTGTGCAAGCTGACGCTGGCGTTAAAGTCAATGGGCATCCCAATAGTGTTAACATGCACCGATTTTGACGCAAGCAACTTTTCGGACGCACGGCCAAAAAATTTGCCAGCAAATTTTCGCTGGAGATTTATTTTCTGGTGACGAAATGTAGAAATGTAGAAATTCAACGCAAATTCGAGCCAGGGGAAATTATTCATCCATCACTAGTCACAATCGCAAAGCATTTTTGCTCTGAAATATTTAACAAAGTTTTGCAGCAGGTGTGAATGCTTACCATTGCTTGGCAATAATGAGCAATGTAACCATATGCCAGCAAATTATTTCACATTGCGAGCAGTGCTAAACATTTGCAAAAATACCATTTTAAACATTGCTTGAAATTTTAATTACATCCCCCCTTATTATTTTTTTTAAAGGGTTTGCACAGTTGGTGCACCAGTACGCAGTTTAGAAATATATAAAAAAAAAAAATAAAAAAAGGAAAAACCGCCAGCGTTTTTTCAACTTTAATGCATTTTCAGCATACAGGATATTATGTAAGTGACAGAAGATTGAAGAAGATCTAGCTTCTTTTTAGCACTTCACCTGGTATGAGGTGGCAAAGTCAACTCTGGCGAAAGAGGTAACATTCAGTAAAATACATGTGAATTTGTGTAGTAACAATAGTTCGCCAGAATGAAAAGTCGCCTGATGATAGAGTGCAAACAAATGCTAGCATCAGTCTCTTTCGCTAGTGAATTGATGCCTGCGTTTGTTAGTGAATAGGTGAAGTCCCAGTGAATGGTAATGCTGACGAATTGTTGCTAGTGTTGGCCACTTCGCTCTTTCGCCCATTTGTGCTCAAATCAATGTCTTTCTTCTAAAATTTTGATTTATTTTAACTCATTGCTGTATAGATGCTTATTAAAGGAAAGATCAACTTATATGCATTTAAATTATAAATACATTTATAGTTAACAAAAAAATTAGAGCTCTTTTATTTCCATAAATCTAACTGACATAATAATTTCATAGATGTCTTTTTGCGACTATATCCAACCGATATTAAACCCATTTCACCTTATGACTCATTTATGCTGTGTAATTGTGAAACCACTGGCATATATTAATAGCACTCTGAATTACTTCTGCATATGAATTTGCAGAATCTAATTAATTATAGGAGACCACTCAGGATAAAAGCTGTTATTGCTAGCTTGTGCTTAGGTAGTGTTCTAAAGCTAAATGACCTGCGGTTAGTATATTAACCAACAGCAGAATTAATTTCTACAGAATTTAAAATCATTTTTCTTTCAGTTGTCAAACTTTAATAAAAACATGCTGTTCAAAAAGGTTTTGATTTTCAAATCATGGCTTTCTATTTCAGAGGGTTTGAAAAGATCCAATTACTAAAATTAAAGGAATACTTAAACAGGAATTTTAATGTGTGAATAAGTACCACCTGGTTTTGAAAGGATACTGAATCATAGCCAGATAGGAGGCTATACAGAGTGGTAGAATGAAAAAAAGACCCTATGTCTTGCAGGCAAGAATTTCTTTAGTTCCCTCTTTGCTAGGGACATACTACAATAGAGTTTACCATCTGCCAGAGAGATTCTGCCATACATATAGTTTATTAGTGATTATGTAGCAGAAATCTGTACAGCAAGGGACCAGAACCTAAGGAAACTAGGGCTTTTAGGAAGAAGAGGTTTTTGTTGATCTAGTTTAAGGTCCTACTGTACCATCTATCCTATTTTGAAGTTTCTGCGTTGGAATTAGCCCAATAATCCGACCGTTTCTGAAAAATTCAGAAAAAAATTTAGCGATTCAGGAAAAAACTATTTTTCCATACAGATGCAGCCACTTGGATTTGTGTGTTAAATGCATCGTGACTCAGGGTTAATTGAAGAAACGGTGTTATCTAAAGTCATCTTAACTCATTTAATGCATTTAACCTTTTCATTAGCATACCAAAGCACCATTGTTTTCAATGGTGAACTCTTTAATTGAATGCTGTGACACAATATTCTGTGGTAAGTGGGATAAATGGGATAGATGAGTTAAGTTATTCTGTGTCAAATGCACAATCCAAAGTGGCTTCATCTGTAATAAATAAATTAAAATCGGGTATGGGAGTTTTGTTTGTGGTTTTTTTATTTAAATAATGAGATAAATTGGGATTTTAGTAAATAACCCTGTAACTTAGCTTTGGGAGGTGACCAGGGCATATGCGCTAATAATAGGAAGGCATTATTGATAGCTTTATAAAAAAGGATTGTATTTTGCCACTGCCTTTGCATCACAAATCAATTTACAATGCAACTGACCAAGCATCTTCTTTATTAAACTGACTATCCGCAACAAACAAACAAATGGATTTTGTAGCAGATTGGCAGTTACATTGTTGATTTGTAGTTCAACTCCTCCAAATATATATATATATATATATATATACAAAACAGCATTTATTTATATATATATATATATATATATATAATACACAAAAGCCGTAAATATATTGTAACTTATATCCTTATAAACAGTGAGTTCTGATGTCATCAGTTATAAACGGTGAGTTCTGATG
>CM044441.1:61267664-61306636 GCA_024363595.1 Xenopus borealis | reverse complement strand
TATATATATATATATATATATATATATATATATATATATAAAACATCAAAATTAGCCGGCACTCATCCTGGTGCCTGGGTGCAGTCATAAAACATAGAATAATTGAACAACAATGTCCACACTCTCAGGTCTTAAAAAGTAAAAGGTTATTTATTAAAAAGTACTGATGTTTAGAGTGACAGCCAAAATGTCAGTTCTTTTCAATAAATAACCTTTTTATTTTTTAAGACCTGATAGTGTGGACATTGTGTGGACAGTGTGGAGAGTGTTGTTCAATTATTCGGGTCGACTTATACTCAAGTATATATAGTGATTTATGTGACTGGTTAAAGAAACTGACTGATAATACTGAAAACATAGACAGGAACTCATTGACTTCAAGCAGAACAACATACGCAAAGTTGCAGATGACTACAAGCAGAAACGGGTCTATGGGTGGCTAATGGGCATAAAAAACGGACCGATTACCAAACATCAGACATAGACACAAACCCAGATCCCTACAGTAGCTATCTCCGACCAATCGACTGACTCTGACTGAGGCCCTCCGTCCCAACCCACACAGGATCCTTTTTTATAGGTAAAAACACAATCACGACTAGACAATACAAAAGGAAGAGAAGATACACCATACGGGGGAGGTACAAACCCCTGAGAGGGAGTCGAATGTAATTTTTAATCCGAGCCAACATATTCTCACCACTGGTGAATTATCCCTCTTAAACAAGGGCTTATCATTTATCTCTTGTAAGACTCTGGAACCCATTGAGATATTAGGGCACATACAGATGCAGTCACTTTGGATGGTGAGTTTAATGCGTCGCGACTTAACTCATTTATCTCATTTATCCCACTTATCACAGAATATTGTGTCACAGCATCCCATCCAATTACAGAGTTCACCATTGAAAACAATGGAGTTTTGGTATGCTAATGAAAAGGTTAAATGCATTAAATGAGTTAAGATAACTTTAGATAACACAGTTTCTTCAATTAATGCTGAGTCACAACGCATTTAACTTACAAATCCAAGTGACTCTATCTGTACACAGATTTAAAAGAAAACTGAAGTTATGTGAACACTTTACAGACAAGGCTAAGACTACAGCCCCTACATTCAAAGTTGCAAGCATATTTGATCCACCTAACACACCAGCAGCTATCCGTACATTCTCTAACATACTATCCAAAGAAATGACTAATACTATACACCAGAGGAAACCCTATCATAATCTCTCCCCGATGAAAGACAGACAATTAAAACATTATTACAGGATGAGGATTTGGTAATTCACCCTGCTGAAAAAAGGGGGTGGTATCGTCCTTCTTGCGACTATTACAAACGATAAGTTCTGAATCAACTTAGTGACGTTTCGACCTATCAACCTCTGCCAGGTGACCCCACTGTAATTTTCAAAAGTGAACTTGATAACAAACTACTGACTGCACTAGGAGCAGGATGGATAGATCAAGACACCTTCCAGTTTTTGACTTCAGGGTCCACCTATCATATACACACTGCCTAAAATCCATAAATCGCAATCAGCACCCTCGGGTAGACCGTTTATCTCAGCAGTAGACTCACTGTTCCAACCGGTAGCGTCTTTTGTGGATTTCTTTCTCCAACCCCTTGTCACCTTAATGCCATCCTTTACGCGGGATGCCACACACATTATCCAAACCCTCAGTAAACTGAATAATTTACCTGAACACTACTTGCTGGCCAGGATGGATGTTAAGAGCCTTTATACTGATATACCATACGGCCTGGGCATACAGGCCTGCAGAAAAACCCTTGAGACATGTGTAGACAGATCAGTGCCCCCGGAATTCCTGATCGAATTACTAGAATTGGCCATAACTAAAAACTATTTCAGATTTGAAAACACGTTTTATCTACAGACATCTGGGACAGTGATGGGCCGTGCCCACTAACCTTTACATGCTTCAATATGAACAAGAAAATATCATGGGGAGGGTGGCAGATAACATAATAGCATATCTGCGCTACATTGATGACCTGCTCATCCTCTGGAAAGGGGATTCTCTGACTCTTACTGAATTCTTTGAGGGGCTTAACATCCTGGATACTCTGATAAGTTTAACTTTAAATTACAGTGATCAATGCATTGAATTTCTTGATCTATAGATCTTTAAGACCCATGATGGCTTGGGCACAAGTTTATATAGGAAACCTATGGACCGTAACACAATCCTACATGCTGCCAGTGACCATCCTCCTTCTACAATTAGGGCCATTCCCTATTCCCAATTTCTAGGAACTATACGCAATAATAGCAACCCAGAGAGGCACAGATACAACTGAAGGAGATGTTTGATACGTTTCTGAATAGAGGGTATAAGTAGGAAATCTTAGAGCAACATCTACAAAACGCACTGACATACAAACAAATGGACTTAATTACAAAGAAATACAGTACAAAGAGGACTATGCCACTTCCCAGATGATCTTTACCACTAAATATTCACACATATCAAGACGTCTTAAAAAATTTGTGTATAAAAATTGGCCAATCATAGCTATGGACAATACCCTCTCCCTATATCAGGCCCCACATCCTATGTTTGGCTATGGAACCACAATTCAAGGGACATTTTGGTCAAAACGGATTTTATTCATATAAAACGTGAGGCCTAGTACTGGTTGAGTAGACAACAAAAATTAGGATGTTACCGGTGTCCTGACTGTACATCGTGTAGATCAACACTCACCAGGAAGGATTTTCCTTACCCACACACCAGCAATAGTGATGGGCGAATTTGCAGCGAATTTCCACGATTCGCTGCAGGCGAAAATTCACTGGTGTCTCATTTTGGACGTTTGGACATTTCGAAAATTTTTCACCATTTCACGAATTTCTACTTGAAATTAGCTAAATTTTGGTGAAGCGAACTGCCCGGAATCGCCCATTACTAACTGGCAAGCATTTTAGACTTCTCAATAGACTTACTTGCACCCAGGGCCGGATTTACGTAGTAGGCGCCTCTAGGCCCGTTGCCGTTCGTCGCCCCCATACTTTGCCCTTTATTGACAAATTTTCATCATCAGGTTCGGAGCAATGGGGATTGGTGAATGGAAATTTTAAAAACTATTTTATCTCATGTGTATCCCCAGTGTTTCTGAACCAATGTGGGTGTGGCTGGGCAGCATGCCGCCCCCCTAAAATCCTGTCACCCTAGGCCCGGGCCTAGGTGGCCTTTCCACAAATCCGGGCCTGCTTGCAGCACAACGTTTCTAGTATATATTGTCACATGCTCTTGTGGTCTATACTATGTTGGTAAAGCTACTACCCCATTATGTGATAGGATCGCGAATCATAGATCTGTGATCAGTAAGACACTCAAAGAAAAAACTGCTAAACAACTGGTGTCCAGACATTTCCTCAAGATGGGACACGGATTGCCCACTTTTCGCTGTATGGCAATTGATCACCGACCTCCACTCCCACGGGGTGGCAATAGAGATCTGGCCTTACTGAGATGGGAATCCAAGTGGAAAGATCGGTAGGCCACTGTTAATCCCCGGGGACTTAATGAGACTTTACCTCTGGGATGTTTTGTGTGACTTGGCCCTATTGAACTTTCCCCTTGGATATATATGGACCCTTTGATAGGCTTACCAAAGCTAGACCATGCTCCCTAATATGAACATAACGGAATCTATGTGCTTCATTTACTTATACTTAACCATAGATAATATGAACATTTAATGCTGGAGTAGTATGGTAACATTGTTGAATCTTTGTACCTAAAGTAACTGAATTACTTCCTCCTTCTATTCTCTCTCCCTTTATTTTAACTCTTGTCGCGCTGCAGATACCTATGGCTACCGAACCCTAACCGTGGCATTATATATTGGATATACCCATTTTATGGTAATATGTGGGTTTTGGGTGAAGTTCCAGTCCCAAGCCTGGAGCCCTATAATGTCAGGGTCGCCATATGGCACTAACAAGGGGTTGTCTGTCTGAGAATGGAACCCTCATCCTTAAACCGTACAGTGCACTACTTGAAAAGCACCCACATGGCCTGTGAAACATACCTATTAGCTGGTAGTGCCCAGCATATTTTGTACATAGGTAGCAATTTCGACATAGCGGACTTTCCGCATAGAAGAGACAAACAGGCTCGCTACAGGTTATGCACACAGATTGGTCATGTAGCAACGGTTCAACAACCAGAGGACGTAGGACATAACTCAGATGTGTATGCCCACCGCTATACTGTATTGCTATTGGGTAAGAAGGCCTGTGTTGCAAGTGAGAGAGACTACTGGGAAATGAGTCCAGTCAGGTAGCAAATATACGGTGGTTCTTTCCTTTACCCGGTCTCTAAGGGTTTAAATTGTGGGATATTATGGGATGTCTTGTTGTTTGTCCTGCATCTCCTGAAGATCCAAGTAAAGGATCAAAACGTTGAGTTTAAATAAAGGATTTAATTTCTTTTTGCACAATAACAATGCCCTGTGAGTGTCGGGACTTTTCAAAAAAGTATATATATATATATATATATATATATAAAGTTCAAAGATTCCAGTGCAAATTGTTCATAGGAAGGTACCCAGGTGCTACCTAGTGTGGTTAATTATCCAAAAATCGAAAAATTAAAGTGCACACTGGGGTTTGTGATATCAGTAAAAATTCATAATTTATTATTCATATTTAAAAAACAGGAATTGGTCGATCACTATATATATATATATATATATATATATATAGTGATCTACTGACATATAAATACATTTATGAATCACTTTCAAAGGTTTAGACAATTTCTACAAATGACTAAGAAAAACTTCACATATTTATCAGTTTATTATTCATATTTAAAAAACAGGAATTGGTCGATCACTATATATATATATATATATATATATATATATATATATATATAGTGATCTACTGACATATAAATACATTTATGATTCACTTTCAAAGGTTTAGACAATTTCTAAAAATGACTAAGAAAAACTTCACATATTTATCAGTTTTCTTGTTGGTAAAGGGGAATAAATGACATGCTTAATATCTGCACAGCCCCCTACCTTTTAATAGTTCTGCATTATATTCAAATGTTTTTATTTGAGGTTGACTGTTCAATTCCTATTCAAACATTCAGCACCAATATATTTTTGTTTTAAAAGAAATTTACTGCACCCATGACTTTATACTGACACACTCATTTTCTTCTTCTTTTAATGCTTCATTAATTTAAGTACTATTGATTTTTTGGTAGAATCTGGACGTAATTTTCTAAACAACGACAAGTCTTAATTACATGCACACTCTGAACTTCATATTCAGTTTACTTTTAACCTTTGGATGTCGGTTTCCCATACTAAGCCTTGAAAAATGTATTGTGGCAATAAAGAGCATGCAATACAGACTTTCTAATTAAAAAAACATCATGTTCAGTTCTGCCCCTAATTTCAACACTGTTGTCGATGATCATGTTCAGGAAGCTTTGCAATGGATGAAACTCTGAGAATCACCCAACTCAATGGGCAGTATGGTGGCACAATGGTTAAAATCATTTTGAGCATAGCAGTAAAAGGAATCTGTATGTTCTCCTACTTTTTGTGTGAGTTTTTCTTCCCCACACCAACAAAGCAAATAAATTGGTTCCTGATATAACTGATCACAGTCTGGATGATTTTGATAGGGACTGTAAGATCCACTGAGGCAGGGACTATTGCAGGGGTGCCCAAGAGGTAGATCAGGATTTACCAGTAGACCATTAGCTGGTGATCAGTAGCTCTCAAGACACTGTCACAGACTGTTTATATCATCCTCCTATTTCATGCTTTTCACTCACATATTCATTATGTTAATGTAACATAATACATATTTGATTGTTAAAAACAACAATATACATTTTCTCATAAATCAATATTTAAGTAGTATTTTCCATGGAGCAAAATGCTAACAGTGCTTTTATAGATGCAGATCATCATGGGACATCACTAAAAATAGACGCCACATAAGTATGGGCACTCCTGAACTAATGTGAATGATGTAAATAGAGAGCAATAAAATTGCCCTCTAGAGATTTGTGGTGAGCTCCATTTCACTTTAAAATTTGCCTTGGCCTCAACCTCAGTTTAATAATCCAGTGCCATATTATGTTTTTCAACCAATCAGATTTCAAATATGCAGGAAGAATAAACAAGGCAACTTCGATAAAAAAGAACTTCAAACACAGTTGGAGATGTAATATAAAGTCAGGGCTATAGGTTTAATGAAAGTCTAATCAACTAAAGGACCAGCAAGAAATCTTGTTGCAAATTTACTAAAGAGTGCAAATTTACCTGCAATGGCTTTGCAGCCATCTCAACACTTTGCCAGGCAAAAATTCGCTCAGACAAATGCTGAAAATTTTTTGTTAGCATTACATCAGCAGAGTGAGCAATTCAGAGTGAAGATGCGCTAATGTTCAGTTCTGCCTAGCCCAACTTCGCTCAGGCTAATTTGTATATTAAAGTGGAATGTAGCTATTTATGATTATAGATTGTTCATCTAATACATTACATTTACACTGATAACTAGACATGCCAAGGGAACCTTAATAAAGTCAATAGAGTTGTTTGAATGCTCTACATATGAGCCCAATGTAAAATAATGTGCCATATTGTAGAAAATGCATGGGGGGAAACCAGGTACCCGGAAAAAAAATGTATGCCTTTTGCAGCCAAATACCCTGAAAAAATGACAAGACACCAGCATTTTTTGGGCTTAGAAGATATTCCACTCAAAAATTATTATGCAATTAACCAAACCGTGAGGATGTTCTATGCACTCCAATGCACTTTGCCAGGTCAGAGCTGGTGAAGGCAAGTCTGGCGACAGAGGTAGCATTCAGTAAAATTCACATCTTAGAGAATTTGTGGCGTTACGTTCACTTACCAGAGTGAAAATTCACTTG
This sequence comes from Xenopus borealis, assembly GCA_024363595.1. Classification (NCBI taxonomy): domain Eukaryota; kingdom Metazoa; phylum Chordata; class Amphibia; order Anura; family Pipidae; genus Xenopus; species Xenopus borealis. Next base: position 61,299,694 of record CM044441.1, on the reverse strand, counting down.
GTGTTAGAGAATGCAAATCAACACTAGCATCTATCTTCTTCTCTAGCAAGGTGATGCATGCACCAAGGGCCATTAGAAATCACGGGGCCCCCTAAAACAAAACTTTCGGGGCCCCCTGGGCCCTGCCCACACCAGCCCCCAAGCCCCACCCCGAATCCCGCCCACTCCACTCCATAGTTAAAAGACCACACAGACATCAGCACTAAAAAAGGTAACCCCCACACACATTATAAAAAGCTGGTGGTCAGGGCCCCCTTTATAAGTTAAAAAAAACTGTGGTGCCAGGGCCCCCCATAAAAGTTTTTTTTTAAAAAAACTGGTGGTCAGTTAAAAAAGTTAAAAAAAATTGTGGCCCCAGAAAGTATTTAAAAGGAAAAACATTGGTGGCAGGGGCATATAGAGTATTAAAAAAAATACATTGGTGGCCAGGGGATTAAAAAACCCCACATTAGTGTCCAGTACAATTGAACTTGTGACTTTTGGACTTCAGCTTCAACTACTTTCTTGACTTCGGGTCTTTCTTTTTGGACTTTCTTTTCGGCTGTTTTCGTGACTTCTGGGTTATTTTGCTGCTTCAGGACTTCTGTTTCATCTCCTTCTTGACTTCGGGCTTTTCGGTGCATCGGGACTTCGTCTTTGGCTATTTTTGTGACTTCAGGTCTTTTTGCTGCTTCAGGACTTCTCAGCACTTCTGCACATCTCGGCACTTCCACATTTTGTGTTCGGGAATTAGAAAGGGCGGACAGCTTTGGCACCCATTGGTAAATCGAAAACATTAAAGCTGGAAAATCATCGCCAGCGTTAGTTACTTCACTTGGTGAATTTTCATCTTGGGGCAGATTTATCAAGCACTGAAGTGAAAATTTAGATTAAAAAAATTTTAATTTTAAAGTGATTTTTGGGTACTTTGAATAGGCCAAAATTTGATTTGAATTGAAAAATTTGACCATTTGAAAATTGAAGTACTGTCTTTTTTAAAAAAAAAATTCTAATTTGACCCCTTTGCCACCTTAAACCTGCCAAATTGCTGTTTTAGCCTATGGGGGACCGCCTATAACCTTCATGGAGTCTTTTGGAAAATTTTTAGAATTAAAATTTTTTTGGGGAAAATCGTTCGAATCGAACGATTTGAACTATTTTAATTCGATCAAAAATAGATGGAAAAAAATTTGATAAAATAATCTCAAAAATACCCTTGATAAATCTGCCCGTATGTTTTCTTTTTTTAACGCAAAGCTCTGATTGGTTTCTATGAGTGACTATACTATACAAACTTACAATTACAATTCACTGTATTGGTTTTAACATACATATTAGTTTAAATAAAAAAAAAAACAACGATAATATGTAACCAAGTTTTCTTAATACTAAGAATATTTAATCTTACCCTGCATAGTGGTAAACTGTTATCCATCACCACATCCTTTGTGTTCTATAATGTTTCGGAGATGAACTGAAATGTTTATGCATCTGTTTGACCAATAAGAACAAATACCCTATGTTCAATAAAATCAATTGTTTTTTATTTATGGTTCAGGGGATATCTACCATAGTTGTACCATAGGTTATGTCAATGCCTCCTCTGCTGATGTCATTTTATCCACTTACCCATAAATCTTAATTTTTTTCAACACTTTTTGCACTCTCAGTTCTATTGCTGCATGTCACAAGGTCTTAGCTGTGTACAAGGGTAATTCTGTCTCTAGGGAATTGTATTGATGCATCATAAGTAAAACAAATTGGAGTGTAAATAATTCCTTTGATGCAGAAATATATAAGTAATTATCTCGTCTTGGGGTATTATCTCATTAACACGTTAGATATAGAAATGCTGTGGCTCTCATGAATATTTTTGCTTATTTGCCAAAGACTAATTAATTTAACTGGAAAAAAACTAATATTTCCCAAGGTATGTTTCTGAAATTTAAATATGAATATATTTTAAGTTTACATTTGTAAAATTGTTAACCATAAGAAAATTGTAAATTATAGGCTCTACAGCATTTTGTGAAAGTCAGTATGGACCCCAGGGTTAACAAGCTACATGATTTGAAAAGAAGTGCAAAGACAGTTAAGGTCTCTGACTCTCTGACTTTCAAACAGAGCTGTTGAGCTGAAACAACAGCTAATATCTCAAACCTTAAAAAAAACCTTAAAAAAAAAAAAGAAAATTGATTTACATGCTCAAATCACCACTCTATTTTGATAAGATTTAGCAAGAAGACAAAAAAATATTCTTATAATACTAACCCTACAGTAGCATATTTTAGTCTTATGGAATATTTAAAAAAATGAGGGTAGTAAGCAAGGTTTTGAGACTTTTAACCTTTAAACTTTTTTCATACCTCTTAACTTCCTGAAATAAGAAAGCACAATACAGGTAATGCCAACAAATTGAATATGCTCAACTCACCATTACTTTTCCTCAAACAACACTTATTCCCCACAGCCCGTTGGGAGAAGTAGCAAAAACTTAACTTAGAAAAAGTGACCTGAGATTCCACTGAACTCATGTAACTGTAAACTTTTTTTTTAACTCGAGCAGCAATACAGAATAATGCACTTGGCTAGGAGCATATTCTAGTCACCCCCTGAAGATCAACAATTTTTGTAGACACATTTATTACACATCTCCTTTGTTCCCCATCACTCTTCGCACAGTACAGATTTACTTTTTGCATGCAGATTATTATTGCAAACAAAAGCTGAGAAAATAAGATAAGTAAAGAAGGAGGTTACTTGTGTAACTTGCTGCTGTTTAACAGGGACATGGCAACTGAATTTTTTCCGGCCCTCTATCAAAGCAAGAGATCAGGTTAAAATTTCACACAAAATAAGTTCTGACAGCACCATATAAAACATCATCCATAGTTCAATGTTCAATGTGCAAGTAGCCTTAATTGGTCAAATTATCTTGAGAATGGTAAAAAACTTGCTTATTTTGACTTATCTATGACCAATGTAGTTTGAACAAAACATTTTTTAGTTTCCTTCAGTATTAATATGAAGGGTTTGCAGATAAAGGAAGTAACAGCTTCCAAAACTTCAGTTCAGTTATTTTCGGCTAGTTCACGAGAAATAAAGACTTTTTTCAATTGCTTTCTATTTGTGACAATTTTTCTAATATAATTTTTCACCTTCTAATGTTTTTCTGAAGCTACTCTGGGAGGGGGGGTCACCGACACGGTAAACTGTTCTAATTTGATAAATAAGTTCATACATTTTCTATCTTTGGCCCTATTGAACAGAATCCCTGAGTGTCATTTAAGGCAGCTGTTAGAATTGATACAATCATTTATAATATTCCACTATTGCTACTGAAAGCTTAAACTTCAATTCAGGGAAAATTGTAAAAAATAAAAAAGCAGTTTTAAAAAGTCTTTATTTCTGGTGAACAATCTGAAAACAACTAAAATGAAAAGATATTTTGAACGGCGAACAACCCCTTTAATACTGATCTGAACAGGAACATCTACAGTTGAAATATAAATATTGTGCATTAATAGTTTTCCTATGTACTGTACATTTATAGAGTGATTAGGACATTGGACATTGAGTTGGATTAAAAGATTATTTTTGGGGACTGCCCAACAGAAGGGATAAATTGGAAGTTGTGGCTGATGCAATGTAAGGGTTCCTGCTAATTTCCATCAGCGCCGGGCTGGGCGCGGGCGTGTTCGTGCTGTCGTGTCTTCGCCGTCGCGGGCACGATTGCGCCAGCGTGCGTCTGAACGGACGTGCCTGCATCATCATGCTGGCGTCCGTTTGGCGCCAATTTAGGCCTATTTAAGGCAGCACTGGACTCTGGTTTACTGCCCGATTATAGGTTCACATTCGCTGTTCCTGGGTGCGCTTATCTTGTATTCTCTACGGACTCTGCTCATGTATGACCTTGCTTTGTTTTCTGGACTACGACTCTTTGCTGTCTGAACTGACCCACTGCCTGGATTCCGACCACGTCTTGCTCCTTTACCTTGCCTGTACCGTGTATTTTGGACTGGTGCTTGGACTGTTGTTTACTCCTTGGTCCGCAACCTCACCTGAGCCTTCGGCCTTACATGCAGGGTTTCTAAAAACTGTTAAAAATAGAAATTGCATGTAAATTGCTCAGAGAAACATTCTAAGTTTGCATCAATTATTTTTGGGGTGTAGGAGCTATTTAATAGTGACATCATCTAAATGATCAACAGAGGAGTTTTAAGTAGGTAATGTAAAAAAAGGAAGAAGCAATACAAATGATCAAATAGAGCCTCAGAACGATTTAGCACATGAAACACATCCAAAAGGGTATTAGTTTAGGGCATTCCCATCAGCTATGTAGATGTGAGTTAGTGTCTCCACATTGTCTCCAGCAGAAGCTATTAGCTGAGTAAGAGTATATTTTACATGTTGGTGCTAAAAAACAGTGGTACAGACATTTGTACAGCGTTTGTTTCTGTGTGTAATTATAGAACTTGAATAGTACCCTGCCCTTCCCCTTGAGGTGTTTCCCCTTAATGCTTCCACCCTAGGCACGGGCAAATTACCTTAATACAGGGTGGGTGGGATGTAAACTTTTGTCCAGGCAAGGCAGGTCAGAAAGTCATGGAATTATTTATCATCTGACCCCCCTCCACCCCCTTTACTAATAACTATCTGTCTAACTCACCTGGCTGTTTAATTAACTTAACCAACCCTGTCATTAATGATCCCATATGGCCTTTTTGCCCAGGACTCGGCTCTCTTAACAGTACACGCTCCCCTTCCACTCTTACATTGTCTTAGCATGCACTAAACCTTATGCTCATTATGTTGACCTCATATGCACCTGTTGTATGTATGTTTTCATTTCTGGCATTTTCCAGATTGCTAGTACATGAAATCAAAGTGATTAGTGACCTAATTCAGCATGAGAATAATGTCATGTGATGACCTAGAAATGCACAGGCTGTGTGGCTAGCTTGTAGTAATACACATTTGACCAGCTTTAGAATATAGATGCCTTATTTTTCATCACTGTTTGTTTAGGAATTCATGAAATAGATTAAGAGAGGACATAGCAGCAATTCAAAACTTTCAGCCATCAGCTGTTACTGAACATTCATTTCCAGCATTTGTTGACACTGAACACTACTGCTTTTGGGGATGAAAATGGTTTCTTCTTGTAACCTCCACCCATTTAAAGCTAGATACTAGTGATGGGCGAATCTCCCGAGATTCGCTTCACCCAAAAATTCGTGAATTTCCAGAGAAATTCACGAATTGGCGAAAAATTAGCAAAACGAGTCGCTGCACGCTTTTGACGCGCGTCGCGGCAACTTTGGCGCGTCGCACAGTTTCCGCCGCACGTCGCGTCATTTTCGTTGCGCCGTTTTCGGCGCGTGTCTCTTCGTTTTTGTCGCGTCGCGTCGTTTTTCCGGCGAATTTTCTACCAGATACTGTAGCTTCAAAAAAAAAAACTAAAATAATAATAATTATTAGGGGAATAAATAAAGTGAATAATATTAGGTGAATAAAAAAATTAAATAAAAAAAAAAGTGAATGAAACCATCTCTTTACAGTTATGGTTTTAGGTGATATCAATTTCCTCATGTTGTGTTAAGTCTCGTAGTCTGATACTTCTTTGCATTTTTTGTTTGAAAATAAAATGGCATGGCCGTTAAAGGAACAGTAACACCAAAAAATGAAAGTGTTTTAAAAGAAAGAAAATATCATGTAGTATTGCCCTGCACTGTTAAAACTGATCTGTTTGTTTCAGAAACTTGTTTATATGAACAAGCTGCTAAGTAGCAATGGCGGAAATTGAAAAACGGCTATATGGCACAGGATAAGTAATGGATAACAGATAACATTATGTTCTGTAGAAGTTATCTGATATCTGCTGTGTAACTTGAGCCTTTTCTCCTTTGACTAGTTGCCCCCATGGCTACACAACTTATTTATATAAACAATCGTAGTGCTTCTGAAGCAAACACTGCAGTTTTACCAGTGCAGGGCAACACTTATTTCTTTAAAACCACTTCTTTTTTTTCATTTTTTGATGTTACTGGGCCTTTAACAAAAGTATTAGTTATAAGTGTTGTCTTTGAAACTACCATTCCTTTCTTTTGTATGTGGAGAATTTGTGATCTTTGGTAACAAAAGCATTTGCTAAAATACTTGCTGCTCTTAAATAAAGCTGTAAAACTGCATTGCTCATAATTGTATACAGTTGGAAATCCCATTCTACTAAAACAAATCATCATCATTTAGTAACATATTACTGACAAGTTAAGAGGGCTTTACTTTAGTTTCTAACAAACAGGGAATAAAGGATGAATAACAAACAAAGGTTTGGAGAGAACAATATGATTAGAAGACCCTACACTCGAGAGTTCACAAACTAAAGGTTAGGGTACAACTGAGACATTAGGATTTTAGAAAGAATTTTGTGATTTATGATACAGCAATAATTGATTCATTAAGGTACACTGAATAAGCTTCTTTAAACAGGTGGGTTTTTAAGAAGTGTTTGTAAATTGAAGTTTGGAAAGAAGGAGAAAGAAAGAAAGAGAAAGGCATCTCAAGACAGAGAGTTCCAGAGAAAATCAGAGGGCAGAAAACAGGAACAGAAGGAAAAATAGGAGGAACATCGAAATGTATTAAGAAATTCAGATTTTTGAAACACAGCTGAATAGGATCAACCCTGAAAACTGGAATCGAATTCTAATTGAATTCAATTTGAGTTTTAAAACCTCGATTCGACGAAAAAAAACTTTGAATGTCAGGAAGGCTGCAAATAACTCCAAATTGTTACCAAGACGTCTTCCATTGAAAAAAAAGCAATTTAATAGCAAAATAATAGTTAATAGCTAATAGTCGAATTTAAATTCTTAAAGGGCAGTGCCTAGTCGAATTTGAACATTGCTATTTGCGTTTTTTCCCCTTTTTTAGCTATTTTTGTTTCTAAGTTTGCAATATTATAAGTATAAATTAGAATAGATAATCCAGTTTAGGTATTAGAACACTGTAGTACTATTCTAATGTATGACTTGCTGGAATAACCCTACCCCATATGTCTTATTTATCTTTTGACTATGTGATAATTGTACTGAAAATTTTGTTAAAAATAAAAAAGCACATTTAGGGCATGTAAGATTTAAGCATGTACAGAGTGTAGAAATAAATAATCTCCTATGACACTACTACAGATACATCTGTGCAAATATTTATGCCTTATTTAGAAAATATAAGCAAAGCAGTAATTTTTTAATGTAAAATTGTTTCTATCTGTAAACAAAGCAGTTAAAGGAATTGTTCAGTATAAAAATAAAAACTGGGTAAATAGATGGGCTATACAAAATAAAATATATTTTCAATATAGTTAGGCAAAAAATGTAATGTATAAAGGCTGGAGTGACTGTAAGTCTAACATAACAGAACAAAACAGAACACTACTTCTTGCATTTTAGCTCTCTTTTGTTTACACTGTATGTTGCTTTTGAATCTGAGCTGAATGCTGAGGATCAATTGCAAACTCACTAAACAGTTATGTCCCATGTGGCCCCCCTTCAAGTCACTGACTAACTCAGATTTAGAGAGCTAAAAAGTAGGAAGTAGTGTTCTGGCTATTATGTTAGACTTTCAGTTACACCAGCCTTTATACATTATGTTTTTGCCTAACTAACTATATTAGAAACATTTTTTATTTTGCACAGCCTATCTATTTACCCAGTTTTTATTTTTACCATAACTGTTCCTTTAATATCCTTCAGTTTGAATCCATGTCTTGCCCTAATGCAGACATACTTTGAACTGTCACTCAAGCAGAGTAAGTAGCAGTTTTTACATATTAAGTCTGTAACCTCAGAAATTTTGGTTGATGTAAGTTTACTTGGCAAATTAAATAAAAGTTATAGTTTGGAAAGTAAAGAAAAAAAAAGTTGCGATTTGGCTATAAAAAAACTTGAAATTTTCAATTCAAAATTAGAATTTTGACTTCGAGCCTTGATAAATCTACCCTATAGTGTTCTGGAAGGAATAGAAAGCCCACACAATCCATTCTAGTGGCCCAGTATTGATCCTCACTTTCCACAGGAATGCTGTCATATGGAAAGATATTTAAGGTGTTATTAAAGCTCAATCTTTTCTGGTCGGACTTATAAAGGGACAAAAAAAAAACTCACATTTTTCAAGATTTATTATACCCCAAAGCTGCTAAAAGTCAGAATCTGAAAATACTCCATCTCAAACCTGTCGAAGTCCTGTAGAAGTCAATGGCAGATTTCCCTTTTCCAGTGTGAAGATATCATAGTCTGCACTAGGTTTCTTATGATAATTGAAAAAATTCAGGGTTTTCAAGTGATAACGAAAAAAAAAAATGGAGTGATTTAGGAGTCAAATCCCAAAATATTGTACGATCCGAGTTTTTTTCACAATTTCATTGAGCCTTTTCCCAAACCCAGTTTATTTAGTTATTTTGTTAATAAATAAGGTACAATTTTGGAAGGGAGTTTGGATGAGTTTGTTTTATTGTAATTATGAGAAAAAAAATCAAGTTTTAGTAAATAATCCCATAAATGTTGTGAAAATGTTAGAACTGTTGATCTGAGCAGGAAACAGACCAGGAAGGCGACCTGTCTGTATAAAGAACTCCCAAGTTCCCAAGTCCAATACATTTTTCTACTTGACATTAACGCTATACAATCAACATGTAAATGAATGTAAGACTAAAGACATACTTTTGATGTATTAATGTAAAATATATTATGTGAAATAAATGGTTTTAAAAAAATGTAATAGCTGTCTTAAAATTTCAAGCTGTAAGGAATACTGTATTATCTCTATACTGTAGTTCTCTTCTTTTTATAAGGTTGAACACTTTCTGGCTTCAAAGTATGACCTTTTCATTTGTATCATCAGTCTGTCATTTTCATGTTTTTTATGTGCTTTGCAGACTGAGATTATAAAAACAATTTCCAACAATGACACGATACTAAATACAAATACTAAATTATATCTTTCTTTACAGTCAGTTAGAATATCATGGTATAATGAGAGCAGAAAGATTTGTGGATCTAATTCTTTTGATAATCAAGAGAATTTACACTTACATATCAGATTATTATTATTATTATTATTATTAAATAATCTACCTTTGAATTTTAACCAATCCCTGGACAGTTATATACGTATTTCTACACATATAAATATACATGTATAAAATATATATATATATATATATATATATATATATATACAGTATATGTATATATATATATATATATATATACACAGTATATGTATATATATATATATATATATATATATATGTATATAGTCCAAGAGATTGCTGCACACACTTTTTGGAAAAATTCCCTGGTGCCAACAGAATAAGGCATAAATAGAACAAACAATGCTGTTGCAATCTAGGGACTTGTAGAAAAATTAAAAATTTATTTAGTTCGACGTTTCGACTCTCACTGGAGTCTTTATCAAGATAATGATACACAAGTAAAAAAACAACCCCAGACAGGTGCTTATGACAGGTGTCCAGCATCAAGTTAATTAGTCCCAATGTGCTTGTGAAGACATAGACAAACATTGCCACCTACAGGTGAAACATAAAAAAGCCCAAAATAAACAACATAATAGTAACAAAGTAATGAATATAAGTTACATGTTAAAAACAGTTGTCATCGTTCATCAAGATAAGACAGATAAGAGTAATATTCATTTAGGCCTCGTGGGGATAAAGTATTAAGTTTTTGTATCCAAAATGTTTCTCTTTGTAAAAGCATGCGGCAGCAATCTCCCCCTCGCCGAGGAACTGGGATAGTATCTATCCCCATAAATTTTAAAGTGGGGGGACCATGGCCTTTCTCTAAATAATGTTTGTATAGGGGAATGTCAGTGTGGTGATTTTCAAATGCAGCTCGAAGGGCTGATCGATGATTTCCCATGCGTTCTCTTAGTGAGTTCTGTGTTTTCCCCACATACAGATGCAGCCACTGGGATTGGTGAGTTAAATGCGTCGTGACTCAGGGCTAATTGAAGAAACTGTGTTATCTAAAGTTATCTTAACTCATTTAATGCATTTAACCTTTTCATTAGCATACCAAAGCACCATTGTTTTCAATGGTGAACTCTTTAATTGGATGGGATGCTGTGGCACAATATTCTGTGCTAAGTGGGATAAATGGGATAGATGAGTTAAGTTTTTCTGTGTCTAATGTACAATCCAAAGTGGCTTCATCTGTATGTTAAACCACAAGGGCATATGATTATGTATATCATATGTGTCGTAATACATGTTATTCTATGTCTTATTTCCAAAGACTTGTCAGTATGGGGGTGATGGAAATTTTTTCCGGTGATCATGTTCCTGCATGTGGTACAACCTGCACATTTAAAGCATCCATTTTTTAAAGGTGCTAGTCTTAGAGGGGATGAGGAATAACATTCCTCATCCCCAACAGTCTGTTGGCATTAAAATGCCCCATTTGTATCCCCAAATTGGTTTTTGTCTAAGTGTGCAGGGGAGGCTAGTGTCGCTGGCTAAAATAGGCCAGTTTTTTTGAACAATGTTATAAATTGCAAAAGAGCCTGACTTCCAGAAGTGTCTGTGGCTGAAGTCTCAATTTGTAGATGTACAGTGGTATATAGCCTAGAATAGTATATATCATGAGCATGTATGACATGTAGATAGAAAGCATTTAAAAAATATATTTTGTCTACTGAAGGCCTATTTCTCAAAATATTTATAAAAAAAACACCCAAACCCTTGAATGCTTTGAATCAACATTCTACTCATTATTCTCAGAGTCTCTTCCATTTCTCAAAAAAATTTGAAAAATTCAAACTGAAATATTGCTTCAAATTTGCCTAGGGCAGCTCCCGTTGACCACTACATGAACTTGTTAGGTTTTAATGGCGAACGTTTTGTAACGTGAAGTATTCGTTTGTTACTTCATGTGTTTGTCTTTAAACATTTTATGCAAGCAATACTATATATAGTTCCTTTCTCTCTTACTTGATGTGTTTTATCATTGTACAATCTCATATATTTACATTTACAGTATCTGACTTTGTGAGAGATGAGTAGAAGGTCATGATTTGCTTATTTGAGATTATCTCCAGGCTTGTAATTATTGATAAGCTGTAATGTAGGATATTAATTTAGATAATCACCTTAAACTATTTCTTTTGATTTCAAATAAATATCTGAAAATAGCAGATGTTATTTCTGATGCTTCTGGTCTAATGTCTATAGCTCTGTTCTGACTGGGCAACATTTGCAGCAGCAGTTGACCATATATTATTTATTTCTAGGAATATTATCTTCAGTAATTAATCTGGAAAACAGCATGAGACTCATTTACTAAGTTCAGGCCAGGGTGCACACCTCTATATCTGAAATCTTTTCACCATGTCCCATACATTGCACTAAAGATACAGATGTTTGCACTCCCGAATGTTTCCCCTATTGAATACAACACTGCATGCTTTCAGTGGAGGCTGGCATGTAGGTGATTCCTTTCCCACCCTTTAACTGTTCCCTAACTTGTTAGTCAAGCAACATATAAATTCTGTCTGTATCATTGCATTCTCCATCTTTAAGGAGCGTATTGGCACATGCACATTTGGAACAATTTGCCTGTTTGTAGCAACTGCACATAAGTCAAATGTTCCTTGAATTGCTGAAGGGAAGGAAGAGGACCCGAAGGAGACCAAAGATCCGGAAGATGGCGCCCATGAGCGATGCGCTTACACTGCACCAATATGTGAGCAGGGTTAATGAACTATGCGAGGGGAAGTAGGGAGGGGGGACTATCTAGGGTAGTTGGCAGGGGCTTTTCTTATTGAGGGGGTTTAGTTCTCCTTTAAGATAAAATTGAAGTGTAAGGAAGCAGGAAATAAGAATTTACTGTGGCACAATAACCGGAAAACCCCCTAGAGGTAATATATGTGCGTCCCAGAATGCTCTATGAGGCAGAAGAGATCTGGAAAATAATAGGGGCTGTGTTTACTCAAGCCAGTACTAGGTATTGTCATTAATGTATCATAACGTGAAAAAGTAGTTAAGTTGTTTGACCATGAAAGTGGGGACAAGATGAATTGGCTTAGAGAAGTAAGAGATTATATATATGTGCAAAATATTTTAATTAGCCCCACCAGTCTGTTCTGTTTTCAGAAGAATAAACTTAAATCTGTTTGGTTGCATATGTGGCATGAAGTTGGAAAGTGACCTGTTTTGAGGACAGCTGTTTTGTGCACATACTATATGTGCTTGAAGTTATACTGGTTGTCATTTTCTTTAGAAAAGGTATGATCACTTCAGCTATTGGCTTTAGACAATTTACAATATCTGACGATATACACCCTTGTAGAGGGTAGTCTTTGGGGAGCTCTTGAAGACTGAATGTAGAGGAATTATAGGGGTTAAAGGAAGTGTAAAGGTGGCCATACAAAGGCCAATAAACGCAACCTACTCCAGTCTTTCCCGACCAAGTAGGCAGTCTGTGTATGGAGCATACCCAACTAATTTGGCAGAAGATTGGGCAATATCAATTGGGCAGGTTATTTTTCCTTTCAGGTCTTCCTCCAAGGCATTTATTATGATTCGACCGTTGACCTGGGGATCAGACAATTATTTCACAACTCAAGGTGGCGATATCGATAAAGATCTGCTTTGAGTGGTCTTCAGGTGTACGACCAGCTACAACAGAGTGGGAATATGATAACAGTGTTGCAGCTAGTGAGGTCAGTAATCTTTGCCTAGATTTTCTGCAAAGCTGCAATCATGTGAGTACCACAATACATCAATGATGAATGATGCAGGAGGTATTTCTAAAATGACATGCTATTTGACCTTGGAAACAACAAAGGTGCAATAGCAGAAAATGCAGCCTACACTATGTCCAGGATGTGAGCAAGGACTCCCCTGTACCAAGTATTTAGTAGTATTTCATATTGTATATAAGCAATTTGAAAGGTGTAATTTACTTGGTACCCTAATAGAGGGCTGTAGCACACTATCACCAGAAAGGATCTGCAGATTTGGATCAAATCCCAATTTATATTTTCCCATTTTTACATACATTTAGGATTTACAGTAATTTACATATGTAACACTGAAGCTGATTATAATGCATAAGCCTATACATTTTCTTTTACTGCAGAAGCCATCACAGCAAAATAAAGCAGAATATGTTTATGTGCGAAATACAAAGTTCTGATATAATTTGCTGTGCAATACTACTATTTTTTTGTCATTCTGACCAGATTCAGACCTTTAAAGCTCTTTGTGTTGGTCATAAGAAGAGCACCTTGCTAGCCTTTCCCTTTTGATAATTCCTCTGCTAATAAGAGCCAGTTTTATTCCTACTTTCCTTCAACCCACCCCCATCTCTTTCAAGTAGCAGCCAGTTTTTCCTGCAGCCTGCTTAGTGCATCTGTGCATGAGAAAGACTTTATGTGTGTATGTGCATGTGTTAGAGGCATATCTCTGGTTGGCTGTGGGATGACTTTTTCCTCAGTTGTCAGCTCTCTTGCCTGTCAGCGGAGCTCCTGGTACTGGGAAAAGAAGAAAAGGGAGGAGAGAGTGGCTGTGGGATAAAGGAATAAGGGGAGGGAGTATCAAAGCTGGAGGGGACGAGGGCTGGCATTCAGAGCATCCTGGAGTAAAACACACAGGGTCCATCATATGGGAGGAATGCATTTATCAGAAACTGTACAGATGCCTCTGCTCTGCACTCTCCAGACTGTTGTTAGAGTGATTTGTATTGCTTTCTTTTCTACTGACAAAAATTCTTCAGCTGGAATTAGTAATTGCATGTTTGGCTTTTCGTTTTAAAAGAAAGAAATCTGCAGGTTTCATTCAAGAAATCAGCTTAATCCCTAACATCTGATTCAGGACCATGGCACACTGCCACAGACACCCTAAATGCACACCTGGAGCTGCTTTTGTTGGCACACACTTCCTGTGATCCTAAAAGGCAGCCAGGCAAAAAGTAAAAAAAGTAAGAAGAAGAGAAACAGAAAGGAAATGTTTGGTATTCCTTGTCATTATTAAAGCGTGTTGCATTTGTTGTTTTGCCTGCACTGGCATTTGGTTGTACATTACTGAGCTTTAACCAAAGTGACACACAGCCATGGAATCACCGACCAAGGAAATTGAAGAATTTGAGAGCAACTCTCTGAAATATCTGCAGCCGGAACAGATTGAGAAAATCTGGCTGCGTCTCAGAGGACTGTAAGTACTTGTTTTTAATTCGCCCCTGCTCTTTTTCTATGTTTCTAAGGTTGGAAGAATAACTTACAGAGCATCTTTGTCACTTTGCTCATCTTTCCGCATAATCATACCATCCATAAATAATCCAGCATGCAAAATACTGATAGAGAGCTAACAATCTGCATTCTGTGTGTACAATACCATCCACTACAGTGTGTTCCCACAATGCTGATTCTTCTAATGCTCCCGGTTCAGAAAATAATCCTTCTACTCTGCTATATGTCTTGAGCTTTTACACTGCTGTGGCAAACAATTTCCACTGCAATTCACGGATTTACGGTTAGATTAGGTGAGACTGATTCATTACACAGCATGCTGTTCTAATAACAGATAGGTTAACTATGTTGCTGTGTAAAGATGTAGGAAAACATTAGCTTGTAGCCTTTGCTTTCCTTGGAAATAAAGTTTCTTGCAGTGAAAAATGCTGTGCTTCTCTTTTTTACATCTTTTTGCAGTACCTGATGAATTACTGCACTTGACCAGTGGACAAATATGAAAGAAATTGGCATTCAATAGTAATACAGAGAACAATTTTATTTGCACGAGTGTGTGTTCATTGTCTCTAGTTGTTTCTGTAGAAACATTTTAGGTTATTTTGAAAGAGCCTTGTATTAAGGTACTAGTAGGGCAGTTCTTCACAGTAGAGATTCATGAAAGGTAGCTGGCAGCAAAGTGTAGCAGTACTAACTACCTTCTTTTCCGTATAATTATTTGGGAAAATATACACATAAACAGAGATCATCCATGTATCTGACGCATAATTTTACTAAGCTGTCACCACCCGACTTATACTGAATGCAAAGAAAAATTAGCATACATTAAAGTACTAGCACACTCTTTCAAACACTTTGACATGTTGAGTATGTCTTACTGTTTGAATCCAGTACCCTGCTAGTGTATGCACTTTGAAAATTGAAGCTTATATAAACCATGTATACTTGACAGATGCCACTACCAATGGTCAGATTGCCACAAGTGTTTGAACCATATATATATATATATACCAGTCAGTGAAACACTAGATCATCGGTGATGTTTCTTACCCTGTGTCTGTAAGTGTATGTAAATATGTCCTATATTACAACATTGCCTTCAAAAATTTACTTATTTATGAGATACCTAGTAGATATCTAGTATAATTAAAATATTTCCATATTTGTGCTTTTTTTTCTTGTTTCTGTAAATGATCTAACAAAAACCATTACGGACTATGATGCTGAACTGAAAGGAGGAAAATGTCAATTTTTTTACTGTAAGTTGTGTCCATTTTTATCACCCCATTAACCTATGTTTAGGAGGTGTGTGCATTGTAATCAATCTACCTTATGAATTGTACAGTCAAGTTCCCCAACTGGATATCTGCCCAGGCATAATGGACAAACACAAGTGTTTTTTGTTCATTGTCCCACAACTCAATATTAGTGAACTGTTCTTAGCTATACAATGAGGTGAAGAGCATTTAGTTTCAGATAACACTTGCCCCAGCAGTTGCGTTATAAGACAGTTAGGGGTACTTGCAACAGCCAGACACAAGCAGTTTCTGAAACAGGTAAACCAGTAGATGAAACAAGAAACTGAAAAAGGCTCTACTGTTTGCGGATTTGTAGATTAATAGAACATTTTAGTTTTTGTGTTGTGGATCTACAGTGTACAGTATGTCAATAGTTGAATTATTGTTGTTTAATTATTTCAATATACATAACTTAGCTTCTAATATTTTGATATGAAAGCAAACAAATAGGTGTGAAAACAAGCACTAGCATAAATTGCGTTTACATTATACAGTGCAATATCCTTATCCTCAGGAAGTTCTAGTCTGCTGTTCACATATGGATAGTTGGAGCTTACATATGCTGCATAATTTTTTGCTTATAGCTGGTGTATTATTTGCAATGCATATAATTAATTGTTCATGCTCACTGAAGCAAATATTCAGCATCTAGAATATTACAGTGTAGTGAAATGTGCTTATGAATATTAACTTAGTACACTATTATTGTGTATCGCCAAAATTGACTATGACAGTTCTTTTATACCCAATAGGCTTTTAATATTTGAATTTGGAGACAGCAAAAATTGTTATGCATTTAGCCTGGTATGTCTGCAACTGTGAGAAAACATCTACTGTTAGCCCCAAGACAAAAATCTGTGAGGTCTCTACAGTTGCAAGTAAATGTCACTTTGCATTGAGTTCTTATATGGAACTAGTGCTTTGAGCAAATTGGAAAACATTTAAATTATTCTAAGCATGATTCATGAAACAAATTGGAAATAAAATTGAACTAGCATTCAGATAGAAAAAATTAGAACAAAAAATGCATACTTAAGTGCATGTTTCCTTGGATTAATAAAATAGCTTGAGCGCAGAAATGGAGTCCAACACCACCTTTAAGAATTAATACAACTTGTCTTGGTTTTATTAGGAACAAATCATCCAACACAGCATAATTGTTTCACATTGGAATTAGCAGTCCCAATTCAATACCCACATTGGTGTACACAGAAAATTACAGTAAGTACACTTACAGCCTTGGACGTCACAAGTCCCAGAAACCTCTGTTAGAATGTCACAACACATTCTCTTAGGAAGGGTTTTCTGTTCTTCTCTACAATCACTTGGACCTCTCAATTTCTCTAGCTCAATATGGCAATATAGTCCCCTTCCCAGCTACTCTCACACACCTAGCTCCAGCACATGGTGGTGTCCATGGGCCATTCACCATCCCCTAGCAGAAGGAGGTGCCCATGGGGCACTGAAGTTGCAGTCTTACACCTCTTTTTATTTGCAGCTCATCTGCATCTAGCTAGACAGCTGCAAAACCCAAAGGGGAATAAAGAATGGAGGGCCCATCCAGCTCTCCTCCATTTACTCCAGGGACCCAATAATTGAGCTGGCAAAATAAATACAGCTACACTTGCTGCAGAAACATACATATTTTGCATGGCGCTTTCTATTCACCAGTCTAATACCAATGAAATATACACAAAAAAATATACACAAAATCATTTTTAAACACATCTCTTGGATTGTATAATGTTCATTTGTGCTGCTGTGACCTTCTCCAATTTTATTTCATTAGGTAACAGCTTACAATTTGAATGACAGTATTTCCTAAATGTTGTGATATTCAGTCCTGCTAGAGTAAACAAGTAATAACTTTTAGAATAAAATCTCTTGTTCATGGGCATACATAGGCATTTTTAATGTGCTCACTAGTGATGGGCGAATTCCCGCGATTCGCCGCTGGTGAATAAATTCGCAAAACGCCAGCGAAAATTCGCCTGGCAAAAAAAACGAGTTGCCCGTCGTTTTTGACGCGACGAAAATGACGCAACGCGCGTCAAAAACGTGCCACGACTCGTTTCGCAAATTTTTTCGCCAATTTGCGAATTTTGCTGGAAATTCGCAAATTTTTCGGCGAAGCGAAACTGAGTAGATTCGCCCATCACTAGTGCTCACAAATGCTGAGCTTGAAAATGCATCTATTGCATTGCATTGCATTTTTGTCTATTCTATCGGTTTCTGAAAGTGTATCAAGTGCAAGAAAATGCAACGAAAATTAAATCTGATTAAATGCACATGGACAAAAAAAGAATAATAACATAAGTTATGGTAATATCTCCAACCTAAAGGTCTTACCTCTTATTAAAATACATTTCAGAGACTATAGCAGTCAAAGGAGGAAATTGTAGTTTACTTACCCATGACTGTTGTTACTGATCCATGAGTTACTGATCCATGATACAAAATATAACCATAGAATTTTATTACCTTTATAAAGGAAAATGTTTCAGGCTAACAGCTTACCTTCTTATACCCAAATAATTTGTGAGGGTCATTTCTAAAAATAGATATTCATTTAGAAATTGAAAATGCTGAGATCTATTTAAAAATGTTGCCTTCTTGAACATAACAGTTTGAGAAACGCAATTCACCAGTAAGGCACATTTCATAAAAAAAGCTTACAGAGAATATAACTGGTCAGAGTCTTATATTTTATTGTTGTCTATACAGATGCCAAATGGATCACAGATTTAGGGCCTTCATAGGAAACAATGGAGTCTGGTTACCCTTCAGCACACAAAGCCCCATATTAATAGTGCCTGTCGTGAAAGGAACTGGGACACATTTATAAACAATGGGCAATTTGCACCTGGGCAGTAACCCATGGAAACCAATCAAATGATTGGTTTCACTGTTCAAACTGCAGCTGACTGAAAAAAGCTAGTAAATGATTGGTTGCTATGGATTACTGCCCAGATGCAAATTTGCCCAGTGATTATAAATAAATGCCACTGAGTTTTCCCAGGTGCAGTAAAGCATTGCCATTAATGAGATGTTTGCTTTTAAACATGTGGCCTGTAAATTCTGATTGGTTGCTATGCATTACTGCCTAGGTGCAAATTTGCACCTGGGCAGTAACCCATGGCAACCAATCCGATGATTGCTTTTACTGTTCAACCCACGGCTGGCTGAATAAAGTTAGTAAATGATTGGTTGCTATGGATTACTGCCCAGATGCAAAATTGCCCAGTGTGTATAAATAAATGACACTGAGTTTTTCCAGGTGCAGTAATGCATTGCCACTTATGGGATGTTTGCTTTTAAACATGTGGCTTGTAAATAATTCTACCTGCTACCTGCTTATTGGTTGTTATAGTTGATAAGATCTGTATCATTTATAAATGAAGTACAATGTGCAAAGTACAATTTTATATACCCACAGTGCAGTGTTTTTTTCCTAGAATTACAGAGCACAGGTATGGGACACCACCTGGAGTTTTCCACATGAAGGACATTTCCATAATTTGGATCAACATACTTTAAGGGCTGGGGCAGATAGGGAGATTCAGGGAGATTCTGTCGCCTGGCGATTAATCGCTGGCGACAATCTTCCCGAACTGCCTTCTCCCTGTCCGCCACCTGTTTAAATCAAAAAGCGCCAGCGCCAATACACACGCGGCGCGGCGATTTCCGGAATCGCCCGAAGTTGCTTCGTGAGGAAACTTCGGGTGATTCCGGAAATCACCAAGTGTGTATTGGCGATGGTGCTTTTTGATTTATACAGGTGGTGGACAGGGAAAGGCAGTTTGGGGAGATTGTCGCCAGCGATTAATCGACAGGTGACAGAATCTCCCCAAATCTCCCTGTCTGCCCCAGCCCTAAGGCTACAGAAAAATCATTTAAACATTAAACAGACACAATAGGATTATTTTGTCTCCAATTAAAATTAATTCTTAGTTGGGATCAAGAACAAGGTGTGATGTTTATACAAATGGCCTGTAGAGGTCACTGTGCACAAGTTATACTGTGCATACACTTTATCTTCTATACTATTTAAAAGCAATAGAGTTCAAGTTGTTGTGTAATGGCTGCATGAACCTGCTAATAAAGCACTGTTATACTCTATTAATCCTCGGCTATCAAAACACAACTTATTGGCGATGAGATGTCTCCTGTACCTCTACAGCAGCCTGCAGCTTTTTTTACTGCTTGGATCCGTATGTTTGCTAATTACATCATTGCTCAGTGGAAGATTTCTGCTGCTAGAAAGCGTGCTTTACTTATTCACTTCCTGGGAGCAGAGGGACAGCATATATTCTATACATTGCCATTAACTGCTTTCGCTGTGGTTCAGCGCAACACATTGCAAATTATGCTACATGTCCTGCAAAAACTGTAAAGTGCCACAAATGAAACAAGATAGGTAATTTGGCTATGATCTGCCATAGTTCTGCTCAAGATGTTCATGAAGTCAATACTACAAATGTTACAGTATTAAAGGAACAGTAACACCAAAAAATGTATTTTAAACTGATCTGTTTGCTTCAGAAACAATACTATAGTTCATATAAACAAGCTGCTAAGTAGCAATGGTGGAAATTGAAAAATGGCTATATGGCACAGGATAAGTAATGGATAACAGATAACATTTTGTTCTACAGAGCTTATCTGCTATCTGCTGTGTAACTTGAGCCTTTTCTCCCCATGGCTACACAGCAGCTTATTTATAAAAACAATAGTAGTGCTTTTGAAGCAAACACTGCAGTTTTACCAGTGCAGGGCAACACTGCATTATATTTTTATTACTTTAAAACAATTTAATTTTTTGATGTTACTGGTCCTTTAAGTGTGGATAAAGCTGGTACATTTATTCCAGACAAGTTTAAATGCACTGTCAATGTCAATACTGCTTCTGCTGACAAGGGACACTCCACTGACCTGATGCTTGATACAGGTTCAGCTGTTTCTATACTATCAAAGGATATTTTCTTGAATTACTTTGCAAAAGATACACTCATTGCACCTGCTCTGAGAATGGTCAGTTACTTAAAGGATCCAATCCCTCTGCTTGGTTGCTTGCCATTGACTGTACAATTTGAAACAAATACTGCAAAATGTGACTTTTACATTGTGAATAAGGGTACTGCTATACTTGGAAGGGATCTCTTTGCAGCATTAAACCTACAGTTAGTTGATGGTCTTATTACTACAGCACCAGTGCCTGCCAGTGTTTAAAATTTCACCACAAAGTGACACATAATTGGGTTGTGCAAAGAACTTGAGGTGACTGCCCTACTCTATAAGCAAGACTGTCTCACAAGGAACTACATAACTACAGAGCAACACGCCATGCAAAATCCCAGGCATCTCCAGCTGAATAATTACATGGCAGACAGATGCGAAGTAGGTTACATGTTGCAGACATCAATCTTCCACAAAATATTGTGTCTACAAAATCTTCGACTGCTGACATTGTCAAATGTCAACAAGCCAAATGCAAGGCTTATACTGACATAAAGTGCAAGAGAAGTGCACTTTCAGTCTGGATCTTTAGTCAGAATTTAGAAACCAGGACTACTGAACAAGGTCAACCTAAATTTAGTACACCCCTTGAAGTGAGATGCCAGCGAGGACCATACACATATGAACTAACTGATCTGATATGGAATGCAAGTCATCCTGCTCCTGCTAGATATGACTTTGGAGATGTTCCATTTGATGAAGGACATTTTCCTATTCCTGATGCCAACTGCAATTGGCCTGAAGAAAGTGAAACTATGAGGTGTACAGAGAGAATCAGAAAACTACCTGCATGGACCAAGGACTATGTGATGTGAAGAGTGTATAATATTGTT
The DNA here is from genome assembly GCA_024363595.1 of Xenopus borealis. Taxonomy (NCBI): domain Eukaryota; kingdom Metazoa; phylum Chordata; class Amphibia; order Anura; family Pipidae; genus Xenopus; species Xenopus borealis. The sequence continues at coordinate 61,278,303 of CM044441.1, read as the reverse complement.
TACTGTTTGCATACTGTTCCATTGTTGTTGTTTATTATATTTGCACAAATGCTTTCCTACTAAAGGGGGAATATGTGGTGTTTATACAAATGGCCTGTAGAGGTCACTGTGCACATGAGTTATACTGTACATAAACTTTACCTTCTATATTGTTTAAAAGCAATAGAGTTCAAGTTACTGCTGTTGTGTAAAAGTCTGCATGAACCTGAAAATAAAGCACCGTTATACTTCTCGACTATCAAAACACAACACAAGGTACTCTTTTGTCATCACTGAGGAAAGGAAATACGTTTTAACAATTAATTTTGTTAAAAATGTCTGTGGTTGATCGCCTTATGTAGTCTGCGAGTTCACATACAATACCAAATGGCTAATCAGAGAACTTATTTTGCACCAATCAGGAACATTTTTCATACATGTGTTACTTCCCAACTCTTTTTATATCTGAATGTTGCTCATAGGTAAAAAAATGTTAAGGACCCCCATTGTAACCTACAGTGCAAGTCTAATAAAGGAATTTATTTCTCACAGACTCACAAATTCATAAATAAGATTGCTTGCACTTCATGTTAATACTAGGGGTATGTTTTTGTGGACACTGTATATGGTAAACCATTTGGTAAGTTAATATTTACAAACTATCTCACTTGGAAACTTCCCAGGTATGGCCATATGGACCAGTAGGAATACTTTGCCCTTCAGACTAGTAGCAACAAGATCAGCTGGCCAATAATGCCCACAATTTCTCCTAAACTACATTTGGAACTGCTTATAGAATAATATAATTGCCTACTTCAGAATACCATATGGCAGAAAATAAAGCTGAGGCACTGTTGTTCTATTTGTCAGTCAAATGTTTAATTGACAGCATGTACATGTACTGTGTTTTTCTTTTTACCAGAATCAAGATAAAAAAGCATCTAATTTGCTCAGCTGTACTGAACCTGCCGTTTATTGTCTGCATAGAACTACAGGATACTAGTGTATCACATAATGTTCAGAGTCCTTGACTGTTCTCTGTTGTTTAACAGCTGTTTCTGACAAGATAAAAGTGTCACATGTATTCATTCTCTGATAGTGATATACATCTTTATATTGTGATACACTGTATACATATCTTCTTTGTGTGGATATATTCATCTCAAATACTGTTCTCTTTATGCTTTTGATTTTTTATGTCCTCCTTTAGTATAAATATCCTAGGGATTACCCCCTCCCCCCCAAAAAAAGTACATTGGAGTCTATGGGTGCTTCTTTGTGGTGACTTTTCTCTACTGAGACTTTGTAGAGAAGAATATATGAATGTTTTCTTGTTGCAACTTTCACTCAGAATACCTTCTGAAAGCATGTCTGGGTTGTAGGTACCTGAAAAACACAGATTGTGGTAAATGGTTCTCTCTTAAGGCTTGGAATGGCTTTAAATCCCCATTTTTCTAGTTGGGCAGCTAGCCACCATTGTGTGTCCATGAATTCGCTATCCAAGAAATATAGACTAGGGGTAGGAAGAACCAGACCCCCATGTGGTGGGGACCTGTAGAATTTTAAACCCAATGTGTGGGTAATCTTTTGTCCACAGGAATTTACAAACATTGTTTAAACAATTGCCTGCAAAGTGTGCAGGACATACAAAATTTGAGGAGGAACATCATTCTAAGTAGGTTTGCTCTTTCTAGGACAGTTGTAAATGCTGCCAGACTTCAATTTTGAAAGTCAAAGAGTGGACTATTGGGCTAAGGTTGTTTTCCTCAAATTATTTACAGTATGTATATATGACTATACCTAGGTACTTAAATAATTGTACCATGATTGATTGTACCATCTAAAGGCAGTCAATCTGCAGTAAAGTTCCCAGGGGGAAGAGGATCCAGTGGATAGATGATGGATAGATTATATTTTTATTGAATGACATAGGGGCAGATTCACTAAAGCGCAAAGCGTCTAACGCTATCAATAATTCGCCAGCGTGACGTCATTTTGCAAATTCACTAACACAGACTCTGGCGAATTTTCACTAGCGAAGTAGATAGACTTGCTCAACTTCGCACCCTTAAGCCAGGCAAAGTTGCACACTGACGAAGGATCGTAACTCCGCAAATTCATTAAGGTGAACATTTTCCTCAACGTTAGCACTTACGCTAGACGTTACAATACAATAGAATACAAAAAAAGTCAAAATTTTCTAAGTCCCAAAAAAACGCTGGCATATTTTAGCAAAGGAGGGTGATCGGTCGATAATTTATTTGGGGAGTTACCCTTCTACATTTCCTAATATATGGCAACTCAACTATACAGGGGGCACATGTAGGGCAATAGGACAACTTTATATAATTTATTAAAGGTTTCCTGGGCTTGTGTAGTGTAATGTAGTGGCTGTAACATATACTTCTATTATAAGTTAAAGTTCCCGCCGTATGCAAATTAGGCTTCGCTATCATAACAGCGATCTGCCTAGCGAAGTAACACTAGCGCAACTATGCTACTGTTCGCCGACCTGTTAGTAGATTCGCACTTTAGTGCACTTTTAGTGCAGGGGGGTGGAAGTAGTCCTTGTCCCCCACCCAAGCTGTATAACTTCAGAAAATATGCCATTTGTAATTTTTTATAGAATATATACAGATGAAGCCACTTTGGATTGTGCGTTTGACACAGAATAACTTAACTCAGACATCCCAATTAACTCACTTATCACAGAATATTGTGTCACAGCATCCCATCCAATTAAAGTGTTCACCATTGAAAACAATGGTGCTTTGGTATGCTAATGAAAAGGTTAAATGCATAAAATGAGTTAAGATTTTATATAACACATTTTCTTCAATTAACCCTGACTCATGATGCATTTAACACACAAATCCAAGTGGCTGCATCTGTATTAATATAATATTAATAATATACCTCAACCCTCTTATTATTAGGGTTCTGGTTCTTTTGAGCAAGCAGACAAATAATCCACATGAATACATGTATATTAAAGAGATTATATTGTATAATAAATCAATGGATTGTTACACATAAACAATTACATTTAAACAAACACAGTATTTACAGTTACACATACATTTCTACATAGTTGATACCAAAAAGGCATGGGAATAGAGGTCAGCTTGAACATGGCTTCCCCTCTGAGCTGTAGAGCTCACATGCTGTCTTGTCCCAGGCTCCTCTGGCTTCTCCAGCTGCCACCTTCTTCCTCCCAGCTGCCCAGCTCAGGCCCTCAGTCTCCCAGGTCTCCTCCTGTCCATGGTTCTTTTATCCTGGGTTTTCATCTGCCCCCACAGAAACACTCCCAACTGACAAGATGACAAGTTGAATCCCCAACTTGAATACATCCTGTAGAGCAAGTTTTCTCGCATACAATACTGTAAGTTGGTTTATGATCCCCACAGCAGACATAAGACTTTGTAGTCTCAGGAAACCCTTTGTTATGATAATTTCCCTGGACATCTGCTTTACTATTAAACCAAGATGACAATTTCATAAACATTGATCAAAACCTTTGCCTTGGCATTATAATGTAACACCCGTACACAATCGAAGAATTAATCCTAAATCCAAACTTAGTCAGGACCTACCTTAAGTATGTGCAGGAGACTGTATCAAAGCTTTAAGATACAAAAATTCTACTGCCCCTTTAAAATGCTTCTGAGCTTCATTGTTGTAAAGCCTCTGAATATTAATAATTGTAGTTTTTTTGGGAATTGACCAAGTTTGATCAAGTGGACAACCTCTTTTATAACTTTTCAATCTATTAGTCTCTGAGGTGTTATTAAAATGGAACAAATTGTGGACTAGTATCTTGGCTCTATACCACTCCGTTGGTAAGCTATCCAGGGCAGGTGAGCCTCAGGAAGGCATTTCAGCAATAGTATTTACTGTCTACTTGACAGTGGCATCAGTCTCCAATAGCTTTCATAGGCTGGGAAATAGTGGGCAGGAAATGAAGAAAGACAGGAGGAGGAAGTGTAGGGATGAAAATATTGCCTGAACCTGTTAACCAGCCTCACTCAATCTGTTATCCTATCTCCTCCCATTCCTCCTCACACTGGGTACCACTGTCTGGGGAACCTCAGCTTCCAAATTGTTGTCTCCTTTTTCAGACTATGTGGCCTTAGTCTGTGTAAATGCAGCTTTAGTGTGCATACAAACACATGTCTGTCATAGTGCCACCACAGTATAACCCCAGCTGACTTTTGACAGCCCTCTGTATTTTTAAGAAAATCACAGCTGCTTTTTGCGTTAGTGGAGTCCACTAACTGATGTCCAGATAGAGATTCATTTAGTCCATCTAATTTCTTGTGGTCCCTTAAACAATTTAAGGACTTTAATGAGATCAATCAGTTACCATCCTCTGAATAGTAACTGACATACAGTAACTAACTAACTAACTAATTCACTAATTCACTCGCTTGTTCTAGATTTATAGTATTACTTGGACATTTTGTAATAAACAAATAATGCACAATATGTTAAATCTGCTATGCATCCAGCTCTGTTTAGAACATCCAAACAGAGTTTTTTCTGTAAATATTGCCACATGAAAACTATTTGACCATACCGCTCCTGTCATATGTTAGCACTGTTGAAAAAGGGCTATCAAGTAAGACACCACTGAAAATGTCCTAATCTTGCCATAACCAGAACAGAAAGAAACAGCTCACATAACAGAAACCAATCAGGTTGTCATGACAGAGAGTCTCAATGTTTCCAAATGTGTTAATTAAGTGAAAGCAAGTCTTTACACTGACACACACTAAATAATACAGTGTTTCTACATTGGGTTGAACAGATGTCTTCACCAGGAGAAGGATTAGTCAATCATGTTGCTTTACAGACTCCTAAAGAAATTAGTTGTTCTTAATTGCAAACATTAATTTAAAAAAAGAAACCTTTTGGAAATAGAAAGTTAGATATCAATGCACACTGCATGCATTTGTGTGTTGCCCTATCTATCAGGATCAACTTGTCTATCTCTGTTGGTGTCTGACTATAGCAAACTAGCATGGAATATGGATTAGAAGATTATTTTTTTTATGTCATTGGTGGTTTAATGCCAGTTTTATCCTGCTTTCATGACCCTCCTCTCAGTGTACTGGGTAATTGTGTTTTTACTTGATGACAGTGGCCCATATGCTGTTGTACATTTTATAACTCGGAAATCATAGTACCTATAAATTTTCTTACATTTATTATTACAGTTTTTTAAATAACACACAAAAATGGAGTTAAGTATTTTAATCAAGCAATTTAAAAATGTGACTATTATTGGTCTTTCAAGCAATATATATACAGATGCAGCCACTTGGATTTGTGAGTTAAATGCATCATGAAGAAAATGTGTTATCTAAAATTATCTTAACTCATTTAATGCATTTAACCTTTTCATTAGCATACCAAAGCACCATTGTTTTCAATAGTGAACTCTTTAATTGGATGGGATGCTGTGACACAATATTCTGTGCTAAGTGGGATAAATGGGATAGATGAGTTAAGTTATTCTGTGTCAAATGCACAATCCAAAGTGGCTTCATCTGTATATGTATTCCCTACTGTGATTTATAAAGATAGTATATGTCACTGTGAGAATACCTGGGCCTGTCCTGACTCTTGCTTGTTTCTGACCACTCTCTTGGATCTCGTTTCTGTCCTGTGTAATTGTTGTGTTGACCCAGACTGTGACCTCAACTACCCTCTTGTCGCCTGAATTTGTACCATGCTACACATTTGGTATTAACGTGGCCTGTCCCTTGACCATGCTCCTTGTTCCCCTTTCTTCCAGTAGATGTTTGGTTCCCTTGCCTGCCCAGAATTATCCCCCTGGTCACTCTCACTAAGACCTGGCGGCATTCGATTAGCAGAGGGCTACTCCCAAAGAAAAAGGCAACTGTTATAAGGGAAAGCATGAGCTGAGACCAGCACCTTGGGGTTTGTTTTGGGTTTTGGACACCATACATAACCATATTATTGAACAGGCTCTGGTGACGTTTAATATCTTTTATAAAAATGTCTGGTACAAATGTGGCATAGGGTATAATTTTCTAACACTTTTTAAGAAAATAATAATTGCTTTTAGACAAGTGACAGGCAGTGTGCAAGGGGAGAAACTTCGTCAAGAGATCACAATAAGTAATATATGGCATGTTTATAATGATGTAGGCCTGGGCTATTGATTAGGACAGGGTTGGACCAGGGGGCCCTGGAAAGCAGTCCCAGAGAGCCCAGACCCCCTGGCCCCACTAACACGATGACAGATGACGCAGCTGGAGCCTCACGGCACTCATGCGCCCGAGCCGATGCGCACCCAGAAGTGCGATGTGCAGTGCCAGGAGATCAGGAGAGGGGGTCTGGCCAAGCGGGGCCCTTTAGGGATAAACAAGAGAGCCAGAGAGAGAAAGAGGAAGGAAAATCAAAGAAAAGGTAGCATGCCATACAACATGGGTGTCCAACCTGCTTCCCAAGGGTCGCATGCGGCCCAGGATGGATATGAATGTGGCCCAACTTGAAACGCTTGGTTCCTGAGGAAACGTCATGTTGCAAAGGGTGTAGGAGTAGGCAGGAGGGCAGACTCTGCCCACTGCCCAGTTATTAGTAATAATAATATAATAATAAGTCTATTTAGTACCCAGGTGTCCCATATTCTAGTGTATAGCTCCATCTGTTTATCCAACTTGTATTGTAGTTCTTTTCTTTGCATTTTCTTTACTTTCACAAAACAAAAGTGTTTTTTTGTATTTCAATGTGGCCCAGGGAAGTCAAAAGTTTGCACAGCCCTGCCATACAGTAAGTGCAGAACTGGCATCCAGTATGAACATAAGATATTAATGTGCCGGAACATATTCAAAAACTATGCTTTTTTTTGAATACATCTTTTGCCAAGCTCATTGTCCTGATATGTAAAACAAACACACAGTAATTGGCCTTTATATGGTCATGGAGCTCCTCAGCAGGGCCGGGCCAAGGTAGTTTGGCACCCTAGGCAAGGGGTACAATCAGCGCCCCCCCACCCCCGTTCTGAATGACCATTTCCCACCTATTCACTTTTTCTTAAATAAAGAAACCTTATAACACATTAATGTATCAAACTGTACTTGTGCCAGCCAGCCCCTAATCTGTACCTGTGTCAGCAGCACCCAAAATATTGCTCCCAATCTGTATCTGTGCCAGCCAGTAGCACCCAAAATATTGTCCCCAATCTGTATCTGTGCCAGCAGCACTCAAAATATTGCCCCAAATCTGTACCTGTGCTGGCAGCATTGCCCCCTAAGTCTGTACCTGTGCCACTAGCATTGCCCCCCAAATATGTATCTGTGCCACCAGCCACTGCCCCCCAAATATGTGTCTGTGCCACCAGCCATTGCCCCCAAGTCTGTACCTCTGCCACCAGCCATTGCCCCCTAAGTCTGTACTTGTGCCACCAGCTGGCCCCCTATGTCTGTAACTGTGCCACTAGCATTGCCCCCTAAGTCTGTACCTGTGCCACAAGTCTGTACCAGCCATTGCCCCCCCAAGTCTGTACCATCAGCCATTGCCCCCCAAGTCTGTACCTGTGTCACCAGCCTGTGCCAGAGCAGCAGCAAAAATATTGCCCTAGATCTGTGGTGGACTGAAGTAGAGCAGAACGCTGCTGCTGGAGACAGGGCCGAAGTTGAAACTTAAAGAAATAGAAAAAAACATTATTTCCCTTCAAGAGTGCGCCCTCCCATGACTGCGTCCTAGGCGGCCGCCTACTCTTCCTACCCCTAGTTCCGGCCCTGCTCCTCAGTGATTTATAATATCCCTATATTTTACAACATGGGGTGCATTATTCACTATATAACTTGCCTTTTTAGAGAATAGCTTACCCCTCATACATTTTTTACCAGATCTAGGAAGTTCATTAATAAGGTGTTTTGCTGACATGCAAATTAATAATGATTTCAAAAGTTAATAAATACTCAGTTATAATAATGCTTACTACAAGAGAACTTTTAATTTGGCTAATTATAAATTATACCTTGACAGCAGTTCTTAGCGGGATCTTTCTTACAACTGGTATCAAGTACAATATATCACCTTTGAGATTAGATTCCCTGTGGTATAGTTATGAGGAAAGACTAATTACAAAGTGGAAATCAATCCCTTTTTCATGTAAGACCACCCATTTCAACAAAGCAACACAGCCACTGCCAATTTTAAGCCCCCAGAGGATCATGGTGTACAGTTAGCATTCTTGCAAACATGCAATTGGTGGGAGTGTATAGATTGAACTATGTAAGCATATAGTAAAATAATTCTGCATTGAGATGTATATCCTCCTTTTTCTCTAACTACATTGTACAATATACAGGTGCATTTTTCCTTTAGCCTTTAAACAAAAGCTTTGATGTAGATTTTTTCCAATTATGACTTATTCTCACACACTCCAGAAATGACACTTTGGTGACAAACGTGTAAATTAGATTTCAGAAGGGAAATATAAATATGCAAATTTTTCCCAAGTGAAACAGAAGACATTCTGCAATGCTGCTACAGCTAATAAAACCAGCATCGGGTTTTTTCTTTACTGTTTAAAATATGACAATGGATTCTACAAATGGAATATTACAACATATATGTAGGATTAATAATTCAATTTGACCTAGGGTAACACAGAACCAAATTTTTCATTCAGTCAATCAGAAGAAAAGCTGCCAAGGGCAGTAGAGAACATGATGCAGAAGCAAAAAAAAAAAAAGCTTAGCCAGTTGTTAATAATAATATCTGAAGATTTAGTTTTCAATAGAAAAATTAGGCTGTCTTGTCATGACCACCTACATTCTCTGTTTGTATTTGTCTAATGGAAATATTTATAACTTTATTTTTATATTCTTTTTGATTCCTGTCCCCTAGAATTTATAAACGTGTAACTTTTTTAACTCACAGTTGTAGACCATACTCTAAGCTATTGTGCCTACGAATAAGTCATGCTTTGGGCAGGGGCAAAATGGAGCCTTGTACTTAATGCTTGTTTTGTGCAGGACCTTTGCGGCCAGGCAGAATTCTTTGCATTCCATGTGGGAGACACAAGTGTAAAAAGTGCATTGTAGGGATTGTGTTGATTTACAGTAATTATTTAGAATTGCTGTTTTACTTCCCCCCATTGTTAATGAGCTCTCATATAACTAACAAGTGCATCATACTAAGTATAGCCTTGCACAAAAATAACTTGATATTAAATATGTAATAACGACAGAACAGTCCTACTGGAGGCCCAGAGACCTGATGTGTCCTTCCAAGAATCTTTATGGACTCTGGAAGTTTTAACGGATGCATATCTGCACATTTAACAAGAACAATAAAATCCAAAGTGATTGGGACTGCAGAGCCATCCTATTTCTGTTCAAGCCTTCTTGTCTAAATGCTGACCAGGTATGAGGAGCAATTTTATTTGACTATCCATGTTCATGAATAGATCTGTCAAAATCACATAAAAACCTTGCTACAAGAAACTGGAGTGAGTTCAATTTTTTTTGCACTCTTTGAATAAATATTCCTTCAGAACTCAACATTAATACTCTGTATGATAAATATTGATTTAATCTTGTACTGAATTAATCAATTCTTAAATAGCCCCTGGTACATTGTACATTTTAGATCACATATGCACTTTAACTTGGCTATCCAAGCTCTCACATATGCAGAGCCCAAGCCCTAAGAGGAAATTGAGTCAGATATAAGCTGCATCCTTCCTTGGATTGCTGCCGAGTAGTGGAATCATAGGGTAACTAAGTATAATGGTATAAGGCTTCAAAGGATGGCATTTTGTACTTCTGTATTCTTCTGCATTAAATAATGGATACTGCAAGTTACAAATTAAATCTTTCTCTATTGTTCTTTCAGGAGGTAGCATTTCAATCCAGATAATGCAAGGAGAACAATAACAAACAAACTATGCACCAGTACATTTAAAAAATGGAATGTGCATTGAGTATACCTTTTCAATTCCTAGTACAATAACTGGTCAGACTATATTGATTGTTATCCAATAGATTTTTGAGTTTTAAAGGGATCTAATGTCTGCCCCCATCTAAATTACTTATAGATTAATTTTCTAACATTCACTTGTTTATTAAAGTGCTGGCTAGTTTGATGTGATTCTAATCTGTATCTAGTTGAAGCATGTAATGATAAATCCTACTTTCTCTAGGATCCCTGTACCCTGCTGTAATCCTCAAGCTCAACTGTTCAACTGCCATTTAGTTTTTCTCAAATATTTAGGAATTTTCATGGTTATAGTTGAATTGAAAAATGTACACATACTGCTTTTTATCATTCCAATGCCAATGTTGTCAAATATGTTTACATAGATAGATACCTGTATCCATTTTTATGACAAATGGACTGTATTTATAGTGAATGGCAAGAAGTGCAATAGAATGAATTCAATATGACTATGAAGGTTTTCATTCATCCAGGTCATGGTATATCTAATATAAGTAATTCTAAAAAAACAACTGGACTTGCTGAGTAATCATTGAAGATTTAAATTGTGAGTTCAGGGATCTAGGCTCTAAGATTAAGGGATGGTCTTCCAATGTCCTTTTTTTGGAAATTTTACCTGTACCAAGTTTAGGGAGACAGCGGGAGCTTAGGGAGTTAAATGTGTGGCTCAAGTCTTGGTGTA
>CM044441.1:61211509-61265500 GCA_024363595.1 Xenopus borealis | reverse complement strand
ATGGGATTCATCCCAGGATAATTAACGAGCTTAGCTCTGTGATTGCCAAACCTCTCTACTCTCTACAGGATTCGTTGAGGTCTGGCATGGTGCCAAGAGGCTGGCGAATTGCTAATGTGGTGCCGCTATTCAAAAAGGGATCCCATTCTCTGACTCAAAACTATAGGCAAGTCAGTCTGACGTCGGTGGTAGGAAAGCTTTTTGAAGGATTAATAAAGGATAGGATACTGGACTTCATATCAAATAACAATACTGTGAGTCTGTGCCAGCATGGTTTTATGCGTAATAGATCTTGCCAGACTAACTTAATTTCATTTTATGAGAAGGTAAGCAGGGACCTTGATTCTGGGATGGCTGTGGAAGTTATTTACTTAGACTTTGCTAAAGCATTTGATACAGTGCCACACAGAAAGTTACTGGTTAAATTAAAGGGATCCTGTCACGGGAAAACATGTTTTTTTCAAAACGCATCAGTTAATAGTCCTGCTTCAGTAGACTTCTGCACTGAAATCCATTTCACAAAAGAGAAAACAGATTTTTTTATATTCAGTTTTGAAATCTGACATGGGGCTAGACATATTGTCAATTTCCCAGCTGCCCCATGTCATGTGACTTGTGCCAGCACTTTAGGAGGGAACTGCTTTCTGCCAGGCTGTTGTTTTTCCTTCTCAATGTAACTGAATTGTATGCAGTGGGACATGGGTTTTACTATTGAGTGCTGTTCTTAGATCTACCAGTCAGCTGTTATCTTGTGTTAGGGAGCTGTTATCTGGTTACCTTCCCATTGTTCTGTTGTTAGGCTGCTGGGTGGGGGAAAAGGAGGGGGTGATATCACTCCAACTTGCAGTACAGCAGTAAAGAGTCACTGAAGTTTATCAGAGCACAAGTCACATGACTTGGGGCAGCTGGGAAATTGACAAAATGTCTAGCCCCATTTCAAAAAACTGTTTGCTCTTTTGAGAAATGGATTTCAGTGCAGAATTCTTCTGGAACAACACTATTAATGGATGCATTTTGGAAAAAAATTTTTTCCCCATGACAGTTTCCCTTTAAGGAATGTTGGTCTGGAACATAGTATTTGTAACTGGATAGAGAACTGGCTAAAAGATAGACTACAAAGCAAAGAGTGGTGGCAAATGGAACATTTTATAATTGGACCAGTGTTGTCAGTGGTGTACCGCAGGGCTCTGTACTGGGTCCCTTGCTTTTCAACTTGTTTATTAATGACCTGGATGTGGGCATTGAAAGTACGGTTTCTATTTTTGCAGATGATACTAAATTGTGCAGAACTATAAGTTTCATGCAGGATGCTGCCACTTTGCAGAGTGATTTGTCTAAGCTGGGAAACTGGGCAGCAAACTTGAAAATGAGGTTCAATGTTGATAAATTATGCACTTTGGCAAAAATAATATAAATGCAAGTTATACACTAAATGGCAGTTTGTTGGGAGTTTCCTTAAGTGAGAAGGCTCTTGGGGTTTTTATAGATAAGTTGTCTTGTTCTGGGCAGTGTCATTCTGTAGCTACTAAAGCAAATAGGATTCTGCATAAAAAAGGGCATAAACTCAAGGGATGAAAACATAATTATGCCTCTTTATAGATCCCTAGTAAGACAGTCCTTAGGAGGGATGTAAATGAGCTGGAAAGAGTGCAGAGACGTGCATCTAAACTGGTTAGAGGAATGGAAGACTTAAATTATGAGGGTGGACTGTTGAGGTTGGAGTTGTTTTCTCTGGAAAAAAGGCGCTTGCGAGGGGACATAATTACACTTTACAAATACATTAGAGGACATTATAGACAAATATCAGGGGACCTTTTTACCCATAAATAGGATCACTGCACCAGAGGCCACCCCTTCAGACTAGAAGAAAAGGACTTTCATTTGAAGCAGCATAGGTTCTTCACAGTGAGGACAGTGAGGTTGTGGAATGCACTACTGCCGGGTGATGTTGTGATGGCTCATTCTGTTGATGCTTTCAAAAGGGACTTGAATGATTTTTTGGACAGACATAATATCAAAGGCTATTTTGATATTAAACTCTACAGTTAGTATATGGTTTGTGTGAAAGAGTGTAGGGGGGGTGTATGCTGGGTTTTAATTTGGAGGGGTTGAACTTGATGGACTTTGACTTTTTTCAACCCAATTTAACTATGTAACTATTGCTAGCATAAATTCGCTTTGCCTGGCGAAGTAACGGTAGCACAACTTTGCATACATTCGCCTCCCTGAGCGCAACTTCGCATTTTATTGATGCAAATTACTGACCTGGTGAAGTAAAGTCTAGCGCAAGAGGTAACGTTCAGTAAAATGGTCATCTTAGTGAATTAGTGTAGTTACGTACCTTTGTCAGTGCGCAACCTTGCCTGGCATAAGAGTGCAAAGTTGCACAGTCTATCTACTTCACTAGCGAATATTCGCCAGTAACACTGTTAGTAAATTGGCAAGTTGCAAAATTACGTCATGCTGGCGAATAAGTGCTAGTGTTAGATGCTTCACACTTTAGTGAATTTACCCCTTAGAGTCTTGTTTACAGTGCAGTGCAATGTACAAAGTCTAAATGAAAATTTGTATTTTTTATTGTATTTTTTTTCTGCATAATTCCTATTCACTTTGCGATTATGCAATATGCCCCAGCAAATGCAGTTGTTGAAATCAACCACTTCCCACTTTTGACACAGTCCCAGAGCAAGTGCAGTAAAACAGCAAAAAGGTAGGTGAGATCTGGAGATCTGCAGGGTTATGGTGGCCATAGGCTACTGCATAAGTCCAAAACACAAGGTGTATAATTTCTGCCTTTTTTTGTTGAGCTTTTGTTTTCCTATTTTTTTAACCTTCTTCAAATGTTTAAATGTAATATAAAAAGGCACACATAATCACCACCTTTTAAATCCAATTTTACAAAAGAGGTTTGGGGAGCTTTGCAATGTAACATTGTATTGGAAAGACATGGTAATTTAGCTTACTTTATTATGCAATGATAGTATGATAATGAAAAAGAGATGACATTAAAATTGTACCTTGCATATCATCATGCTTGGTTATTAAACCTCCAGTATATTACCATTTAAATCTTGAAAGAATAGCTGTCATCTGAGATGTACTTTAAAATACTATATTTCAGAATACAAATTGTAGAGAACAAAACAATTGGCAATAGATTTGTATTGCCTCAAGGATAGAAAGATTATATACAAGTCTCTTTGTGAAGGTGCTTGTAGATTTTAGATGATACCAATCGTGCTATTCATGAGCAAGTAGAAGTATTCTAGCCTACCACAATGCCAGCAGATTGCAGCGTTTACTTTAAACTGTATATCACCACAGGACAGATGATCCAACATAAGAGATATTTCTTCAACACTGACATTTTCTCTTACAAAAATATCCAATTTTCTTTTATCATCTTTTAGCACTAAATCCACTGTCAGGAAGAACCTGTCTACTTGTTTTATATGGATTTAAATTGCATGTTCTTTCTATTTCAGCATCTTAGAAGGGTAAACAAAAGCGTATAGTAAGGAGCAGAGCAGGTTCAGTCGTGTCAGATGAACATAATGTACTTACACTTTGCTGTTTTAATTTTTTCCTCTTCTTAAACAAGAACCTTCACAAGTTGTTTGTCACTTGGAGACGGCTGTGAAGTTCCTGCTTATTTGTGGGAATTTAGAAAGCAAGAAGAGGCAACTGACCAATGTATTTTTTTAATGTTCTAATTAGTGATGGGCGAATTTATTTGCCAGGGGCAAATTCGTGGCGAATTCCCACGATTCACCGCTGGCGAATAAATTCGCGAAACACCAGCAAAAATCCGCTGAACTGGTCCAGTGCAGTGGTAGTTGGCACCCAAAGGTGAACTAGGAACAGACAGGAGCAGGACAGAGTGGGAGTAGAACCAAAGTAGTACATGTAGTGAATATAGAACAAGATAGGCAGGAGCAGAAAGAATAGGATGTAGAACTGGACAGATCGTAGTAGGACGTAGTGGGAACATGATTTGGCAGATTGGAACAGGGATGAATGGGTATTGAACTGGACAGAGTGGACATAGAACTGGACATACTGGAGTAATGTAGGGCAGAACTAGAATAGGAAATAGACGAGTTTATATAGAGTGGACTCTATATGGCATATGAGGCTGCTGGGATTTGACAGTGGCAAATAGAAGGATAATCTGAATTTTATTTGTTTAGTTTCTACAAAGGGGAAGAGTTACTAAAGGACTAAGTGGTTGTTCTAGTGAAAATTTGCCAGAATTCTCATCCACAGGGCCATCGCCAATTTACAAACAGGGGTAGACGACAATTCGCTAGTGTTACAGACAGTCACTAGACAGTCACTAGAGCAGTTTTGTGCCCTATCAGGTGAACAATCGTTACACTATGAATTCACTAAAGTGCAAATATTACATAATGATACCTCTTTCTCCAGAGTTTTCTTCACCACCTTAGACCTGGCAAACCGTTAAGAAGAAGCTTCATCCTCCTTAATCTTATGTCAGTGAACTTATATCCTGTATGCCGGAAACTCATAAAAGATGTAAAAAACGCTGGTGTTTTTAAAAATTTTTAAAGCGGTACTGCCTTCAAAAGTCCTAACTATTTTTGGTAACAAATTTTTGTAACTGATTTGAGGGCATGTCACATTTGTTTTAGGGTGGGCTCAAGTCTATGGCCTTGGAGGACCTCTTTATTCTTTATTTTGCTTCCTTGGACAAATGTAATAATAAGTAGCCACTTCAAGCATTTTAACCAACATCTCTTACAAAAATGTCTATACGACCTATATTTTTCCCACCCTATTCAAACTGACCTAAGCGAAAGAGTACTAACGAAGTTTCGCTAGGCAGAATTTAATGCTAGTGAAAGATTGCTAAGAAATTATTGCACTGATGAATTAATGCTAGCAAAACTTTGAGATCCTTTGACTACTGAGTCGCAATTTCGCATTATAGTGAATTAGCATAGTGAATTATGCCCCTGAAGAAGCCGATGTTTCGGTGAAACACGTAGGGTGGCATTGATGGACCGTGGTGTGAATAACTCCTACTTGGTCCACACATAGAAAAGCAGGAAGTGCATAGGGGGGACATATGGATGGGAGGGAGCAGGCTATTCATTGTATTGAGACTTTGGTGCTATAACTATTTAGTAAACTAAGTGGTGTCTCACTCTTAACACTACCTATCCACCATATGCAGTTTTTCTTTTCTATAATTTTAAGGACATGGTCCTGCACTGCCTGAAAAAGTGAAAGCAATGAGTTTCTCTAAGGGAAGCACATTTTATTATAATTACTATTAAAGGTTAAGTTTTATTAAATTGTCAAACCCCACTATCTGAACTGGTTTGCTTGAAGTAAGGGGCAGATGCAAAGCTATGTAAGCATCTAATCCAAGGTTGCGTCTGTGTTTCTTCAATTAACTAGCGTAGTGGTAACAAATTTATGCCCGGTGAAATGGCAATTTTTCAGTTGGTCTTCATTATTTATATTTCATAGTTTTTGAATGATTTGCCACCTTCTAACTCTTTCCAGTTTTCAAATGGGGTCACTGACCCCCATCTATAAAAGAAATTCTGTAAGACTACAAATTTATTGCTATTGCTACAGTTCTTTTTATTACTCATTTTTCAATTCTGGCCCTCTCCCATTTATATCACAGTCCCTTATTTATTTATATTTAAATTAGCACCTCTGTGAAAATGCCAACTTTGGTGTATCATCAGTATCCAGATGGCAGAAAAGCCCAAAGTAGGCTGAAAAGCAGAGGCAGCCAAAAAATGCAATACATGTTTTTCATACATGTGTAAAGAAAGGGGTGCAATTTAGGTGCAAAATAATTCAGAAACATTTGCTGTATCTATGGTCACAAACACATCCCTTCTCTCTCTTTTAGACAATGCAATTTGCTAAAATTACTTTTGTCATAGATATTTACTGATTTAAAATGTATACAATCAAAGTGAAAAATATTTTAGACTTATGTTGTGTTTGATAATTTAGGACACTCCTATGATACTGAGATCCTGGAGTTTTCAATGCTGTTTCACAGTGAAACATCAAGATCTACCTTTTATCAAATGAACTTGGCAAAACATGGAGACATTCTTTTATAGTTGATAATTATTAAATTTTTTTAATTGAATGTAAATGGTGTTTCTTAATATAAATCCAAGTGGAACACTATGTGAATAAAATGGTCCAGAAATGAAGACTGGCATAAAATATGTCGGTCTTCAAATATGTTATGTTCACATAATCTGACCATGCTGAATTTTTTTGCAAATCACTAGTCTCTGCACTTCATCCTGCAGGAAATGTTAAACTATGAATAGAGATGGGAAAATTTGCGAAACAGCGAAAACTTCACGAAACGGCACCAGCATCTCGTTTTTTATACCAGTGAACATTTTGGGATGCAGGCATCGGTTTTTGGATGCCAGCGCAAATTCGTTGGTGCAAATTCTCCGGCGTCCAAAGAACGGACGCTGGCATCCAAAAAACGGACACCGGCATCTGATTTTTTTTGACGCTGGTGACTTTTCACTGGCAAATTTTCGCGGGTGATTCACATGGGAATTTGCGCCTGGCGAATAAATTCGACTATCACTAACTATGAACAACAATTGGGCCCAACTGGGTGGATTGGGCCTGTATTTTGCACTTTGCACCCTTCCATGCAGGTAGGTTATAACCCCTACCATTTTCATTTTGTCACACAAAAAATACCCCTGTTATACGATAATGGAGTGCTCCACCTGGTTATAACTCACCAATTGTAGGTGCTGGGTGCTTTAACTGGAAGGCCCTTCCCTTGCTCAGGGTCAAATGTCCATGTAACGAAAAATCCAGAAGCACACCAATATTGACCTACTAAGAAGCATCTACTGACATTTCAGCAGGGGGTTATATGCAAAGGTGATAAATGTTTCATTGTACAAACATTCATTAGAGTTTTGAATGACCCCAGTTAATTGCTTGAAAAAAATCCATGAAACTGTAAATATACTGGAAAATATTGTAAAGACTTGATGTGCAAACAGACCAGCTCCATCCATTTACCACTAAGTTTTGGAAACCTAAGCATAATGGCACTGAGGAAAATCCATATCTATTTAGGTGAGACAAAGGATTCACGAAGATATAGATTTTTTTTTGTCATTCTTCAAAAAACGTTGATATATTTGACAAATATGGTCCAACTGAGCTTATTCCCCTTAAACATCTTTAACCTTTTAACATTTAAGAATTTTAACCCCTCAGATCAAAGGTGACCATATGTTTCTTCATATAAAGTCATGGGTTAACCGTTAAGATGTCTAATTTTTTTTTCTTTTTTTTTTCTCTAGTACAAAGAGGAAATAAAATATTATTTTGTGGATTTTAAAATTAAAAAATAAAAATGCTTATAAAAGTGCCAGTCCCTTCTAAAATGACATACAAACAAGTATCCTTACTGTATAATCAGTAAAGAAGGACTATGGAGCTCAAAACATAACTTGCCTTCCATTATAGATAGCTAACAACCCACCACCAATAAACAGATGGAGCCTCTTTTTTTGCGCATGTAACTTGCTATATTGCTAGATAAGTAGCAGAAAGTGACATATCTAACATTCTCTCTTCATATGTTACTTGCGCACAAGGCTGAATTATGCTTTTGCATTCTAGCACTATATCTGACTCAGTTTTGCTATTGATTTAGAGATAATAGGATTTCCTGGACGAGCATTGTGCAGGTAGGACTGCAGAGAAGAAACAATCCCCCCCTATTAAGTAGCCCAGTTAAAGACTCAGAGGCTAACTTGTGGATGAAGGTCGGTCACAGGTCGGTCAAAAGATCCTTGCACCTTTATAAACACATTTCTATAACTGACTGGAACCTTTTATTATATAAACATTTTCCAGCTCAAACAAATAACCACCAGTGCCAGCCATTTCAAAGCAATGGGCATGTAAGAACAATACTTTTCCATAAAGTGCTAAGGCAAGGATCAATACTTTTCGCTGTGACAATCTCTTTGATAAACAGTAAACATAATAATAACTTAACTGTGTAACTTGCATAAAAACTTCAGCACAAGAAAAGGGAGGGAGGGTGGGCTGCTGCTGTCCCCCAGCTTCCCTACCTGATGCTCGTTGCATAGGGGATGGGGCAGGAAATGACGAGCGCTCCTGATTTTTGCGCACTCCTGATGCTGCGGTGCCACCTGATGACGTCATCACGCGCCTCCGTGCAGCCGGGGGGGGGGCAAGGAAAGGCTGTCTGCCTGCCTCCCCGCAGTCACAGCGCGCCTCACTAGGTGCTGCGCCGCAGCAGAGGAAGCTTTCACTGGGTAATGCAGGCCAGAGGGAACAAGGGGAATTGAATAAATGTGGGAGCACTTACTGGTCAGAGTTGAGTTCCAGCGTGCTGCCAAAACACTGCGATCCCACACAGCCAGGTTCCATATAGAGCACAAGAAAAAATGGAGCACCAAAGGAGCCGATTGCTTATCCTTTTAAAAAAATTGAAATTTATTAAAGAATCATTAAAAAATGGTAAAGGCATGCCCAGAACATATGG
Organism: Xenopus borealis; assembly: GCA_024363595.1. Lineage (NCBI taxonomy): Eukaryota > Metazoa > Chordata > Amphibia > Anura > Pipidae > Xenopus > Xenopus borealis. The sequence continues at coordinate 61,256,937 of CM044441.1, read as the reverse complement.
TAGGCTGCCCATTTTATGCGTTTCATGGCTACCAGCCAATTCCTCAGAAGCTTGTTCTCAGATGAAACAAGGGGTTAAGGTTCTGCTATGAGTAGAAAAGGGAAAAGAAGCTTGAGCCTGAATTCCTCCAGTCTGAGGGGACCAATGGTGGGGACAGAATCCTTTTTTCGATCAGGAAAAAGGGGTAGGTGGTGGCTGGATGATGTTGGGGGTGGGTGGATGACATTGGGGGGGTGGACCAGTGATCAAGATGGAACTGATGATGTGATGATCAGCCAATTGCTCATTTAAGTCAATGGCCTGTCTGGATTTCTTTGTCCGGACAGGTGGCAACCCTAGCCTTGAAATCCATGAAGGTTTTGATAAGTTGATAAGTATACTGCTCCTTCTTGCCCATCCAGGTGCAGTCAATTTTGGGTGGCAGTCATGATGGTGGCCCATTCACTTGGTACAGTTTTTGGTTCAGCAAGCCTTCCCATTGGGTTGATGTAATGCAACACATATATGTTATTTAAATTGCCATGATTAATAAAGCTGTGGTGTTTTAACTACATTTGGTGCTCCAAGTCTCATTATTATAATAACTATGTTACATACAGTATGGGGTTGAGTTAAAGGGGTAAGACCAGTGGCCTTAACGATGCCCAGGTCATATGTTGGAAACAGTTTTAAAATCTACACAGTATGTGATCATCTCTGCAATATATGACATTTGATTGTTCTTTACTGTATATTTTTCTAACAATAACTTGTCACTGCAACCAGCTTAATGCCCTTTTCCTCATCAAAATTACATTAAACTTTTTAATTTTTTTTAATAAGAATAAATCAGCATTAAAAACAAAACATCAGAGAGCTAAAAAGCTTTTTTGGAGCCATCAGTGTTCTGCTTCAGTGAACATCTTACTTAAGCTCCCTGGCTGTGCTGTACCCATGTCACGGTATATTTGAGAGGAGCAGGCAATGCATTACATAAGTATGTCAGACCCCAAGGACACACAACTACTTTTTCTACTATGAAGAGAAATTATCTAAAAACCTTTAAAAGGTTATTACAACAATGTTTTGGAACAAAGACACAAAGTCTTTCAGAAGTAGAAGGATGATAAATATAGAGTCAGACTGAAATCTGTATAATAACCTCTTGCTATTATTTAGATGTAACTGGGTCTTCCTATGAATAGACAGTACAATACTACTATCCCTTTCACTTCTAATTCTTAAATATAATGCAAGAAATATGTCATAAAAGTAATGTGTTGCTCCTTAAGAGCAATATTATAACGGAATGACTAAAATTATTTTATATTGCATCCCAACTGGTCTCACGCACAACCTTTTGCACATTGCATTTTATACATAACTCCAATGTATTCCTTTTTATTTGATGGTATATAGATATATTTAAAGGGGGGGTTCACCTTCAGAATAAAGTCAGTCAATGAATTTATGGGCAGATATAATTCATTTTACTAATATACATTAATAAGCAAAAATGAATGATTACATTAACTAACCAGAAAGATGGGACTCCACCACACAAAATCTTCTCAGAATGTCTCTTTCAGAAGGGTTCGCCAACACCCGCTCCACAGTCCTCCCCCCTCCCTTCACTGAAATGTCGTTATCGCTACAGCTGCTTCAATTGCTTACTGCACAGACTCCGGTGCTTCGTTAATGTATTTAATTAACAACCTTTCATTGGTTGTGTGAATCTAGCTGAGGTCTAAGGTCTCCTGTCACAAATGCTGGGGGAGGGAAGGGGAGCGAGGGAAAGTCAAACGATCTGATAAGGAAGGATTTGTAAGGATTTGTTTGTTTCATGCACAAATAAAGATGGGGGAATGTGCTGCTTAGACAAGCAGGACAATTTAACTCTTACTTAAACACCTCTGCATTAGGCAAGATAAAGTGTTCTATTACACTACATGCATCAGAAACTACACATGTATAGCCAATCAGAGGCTAGTAGGGAAAAATCTTAGTCTCTGACACTCCCACTAGTTACTCCACCCCTTTAAAAACTTTCTTCTAAGCCTATGTGAGAACTGCAGCTTTTCGGGTGAGTTTTAACCTGTACAGTTGGCAAATTAGGTACACGAATATTGCGAAAAGTAGATTATCATGCTTAGGGGACTATACTCTTTTGTTTTATGAGTAGCAGTAAAGAAAGGTGAACAACCTCTTTAATGCCAATCAGTGCTTTTAGGTAAACATCAGCAACCATGTCCACACCAAAATTAGCATATTTAGGACATAACAAGCATCTACAATAAATTCCATCCATTTTTTATGTATTGGGATTGTCACAACTAAATAGGGTTCTTTGGGAGTATGCAGAAATTATCTTTTTTGGTGGATTGAATTGAAAATGTCTAAAATAAAATGCGTAAGATGTACCTGTTCCTTGTAAGATGACTTATACAAAAAAGTATAATTGAATAAAAGCAGTAGAGAGGGACTATGGAAGTAGTCATTATACAGTTACTCGAAATATATACTGCCATCTGTGATCAATAGATTTTTTGAAAAAGGTCATTAATTCGAGGGATGAAAACTGATTTTGCCTAATTACAGAATCCTCGGAACGCCTCACATGGAGGCCCATTTATCAAAGTCCAAATTTATCTCATTATTTTCTGAAAAATACTCCAAATCCAAATCCACACAGGTTTTTCCCATTATTTACCAATGGATTTTCCCAAAACGTTTCTGTGCGGTAAATAACCCAAAAAAAAAATCATAAAAAAAATGAATCCCACAAATTTTTCGGATTTTCCACCTGATTTATTCAGATTTTTGCCTGGAAAACACATATTTTGGGTTTTTGAAATTCAGACTTTAAAAAATAACCCCCTAGAGTTTTTAGTGCAGTGCATCTTTGAGTGTCAGCTCTTGTGTTAATAAGCTAATGTGAGAGGGTAAAGATTTTTCTCACCTTTATTTCAGGCAGTCCTCGTTAGAGTAGCACAGCTAAAAGTTGGGCCTGCTTAAAAGTTGGGAGGGGGAGTTAGTTCCCTTTCCAGGGGTATCAGGGTACTCTAATCTTAAAAAATGGATGTCATCATGTGTCTGTTTGTCTCCTCTTGCCGGAGGGGATTATTGGTGCTGGAAGAGTCTAACATGGGGTAGGTCTCAGTAGGAGTAACCGTTGCCAGGATAGATCTGTAATTTAGGAGTTAGAAATATGGAAATATTTAGCAGAGAAGCCAGAGTCTCCAAAGAGGAGACCAGAAGCATTAGTACTCTGCGGTGTCACCCACCAGTATAGGAACTCATTCAGGTTAGGTTCAGGAATAGCAGCAAAGCACCACTGTGTGTACCCACTACCACTTGGAAATAGTTCACTTTTAGGTAAAAAGAGATTACGTAACATCTAAAAAAAAGTGTAACTATTTGTTGCAAGAAACACTGGCTCCCATGTTGTTGTGAGATCAGTTCTTTGTGTGAAAGTACAAGACGAGCCCACATGAAAGAAAGAATATATGTAAATAAGCAGGTGGAATCAGACAAGGGGACACGCAGTGCTTTGCTGCAAGTGATTCTTTAATTCACACTACATGTTTCGAGCGGTTGCCCTTTATCAAGTGATAAAGGGCAACCGCTCGAAACATGTAGTGTGAATTAAAGAATCACTTGCAGCAAAGCACTGCGTGTCCCCTTGTCTGATTCCACCTGCTTATTTACATGAATTGATGAATACAGTACCAAGGACGAGGTACAGGAACAGACATTGAGGGGTTAAATTGTGGAACTTACACATCTCTGTCGCAACTTTATGAATTTATGATGAAAGAAAGAATAGGTATGGTTGTGTGTGTGCAAATAGGAGTCATTTGGTGGGATCTTGATGGATTGATGTCTTTTTCAATTCAAATTAAGTATTTATATATGTAACAATGTAATAAAGTGTAAATTTAAAATGAATTACATTCACAATGGTACATGCCTGCTAGGGCTTATGTATACAGGCACATGCCATATTGAAAAGTGCAAGAAATGCAAGCCCTGCAGGTCCTTGTGCTTTCAGTATGAAAAAAGTGCTGCCTGAGTTTGGCATTCTTGTGTGTGGGGGGGTAGTAACATGGGCATATGCCCTCTATCTCTCCCGTAAGTGTGCTGGTGGCTGCAGGATGAAAATGTGCCCTGTCTTTACACCTACCCAATATCAAGCAGTGATTATAGACCTGTCTTTCACCTGCAGTCTGTGCTCAGCAGATTACACAGAATTTTAAATCCACTGCCAGTTGCAGAGCACAGATATGCCCCAGATTGAATCAGCACTAAAAGGCACATTTTTGTGCCAGGAGCTTTGTTAAATTAGCCCTGTTGTGGCTTTCATTGAATCAGTGGGTCAAAGACTGGACATTACATGGTTAAAGTAGTGAAGTGACCATGGAAATTTCACTTTCTACAATAGCCAGTTTAATGTTAGCTTTGGGATTGCTCAAAACAAACTAGGACATTTAACTGGATGGATGTTATATTTTGTATAAACTAACAGACCAAATATATAATATATAAATACATTTAAACAGGATTTGTCCCTATTGCTATAAAAATGTGATCGTACAAAGTACCAAAGTTATTATTCCGAAGAAGATTTACTTCTGTAATTTTAAGGATGGTGATAACATTGTAGCTAAATTGCAAGCATGTACTCCCACAAACATAATGTACTTTGTTATTTTAGTTCTGCCCACACTATTGCAATTTTCCTTTTGTTTTCTGCCTGACTATTGTGTACTTAACAACATTTTACTTGCAAAAAGTAAGTTTTGATTCAGTAATTTCAGATTCCCATGGCTCATCCTTCACTCTCCTTCTGCAAAGTTATTAGGATATTTGTATAACCCTTAAAATGAAATGCAATTTACTGTCAGAGTCCAGGCATGATTTTAAAAGGCACCTATGCTTTTCCAACTTATATTAGTTTCTTTTGCTCTGTGGTACACTTATATCACGTTCAGGACTATAATACCATGGATCTAATATGATGCATTAGTCCTCTTTCTCATGTTCTGTTGGTATAGTAAGTGAATACGTGAATTTTTAATAGGGGCATCCCCTATATAAATGGGACACGCTGACACATTTCTTGACTTGTAACATACATATTTTTATAAAAACATAAGTTTTTATAGATATCTTGTTAGACCCCACCTTGAGTGCAGTTTTGGTTGCCAGTCTGTAGGCAGGATAATAATCTGGAAATATGTGCAATTAGACTGGTAATGTGAATGGATGCAGCAGATTTGTATTACACAGTGAGCTACACGCCAGCAGAGATCTATTCAGAAAAAAGTTTTGCATTTAATTGTTATGTAATATTATTTGTTTTAATATTACATTTGTTTTTTTTTTCAGTGATTATAGTTCTCATTTAGGTACATTAATGAGTGCAAAACCATGCACATTGCAATGGTATTTACCTCACATTCACCACATTGTGGTTAATATAAAGGCAATTTGCATCATTTATTTGGACTTTGCATTTATCACTAGATGTGTACTAATAATAAAAAAAACAAAATCACAGTATTTACAAACTGCTGCCTATATTTAAAGCAGATAATATGCAGAATATTTCAACTGAGACCATCCTTACTTGTCCTGCAGTCTCACAATGGCCTTGCCATACACAATTATCACGTTATGCTCCTTCTGAGTTTTTCTGACATACTTAATGAAGACAGACATATTAGGCTGTCAACTGTTCTCACACACAAAGATGATTTCTCCCCCAACAAGCATGTTGTCTGTTCCGGTACTTAGTTATAAGCAGCATCAAAAAAATTTTATGTTTGCAATATGAGCAGATTCACTTTGAGCCAAGGAAGCTATTGGTTAAAGGATAACTAAAGCCTAACTAAATACTGTAGGTAGACAGAAATATAATAATGTAGATCCCCATCTTAAATCTTCTGATTTACTGCACATGCTCTGTGCAGCTATCAGTTACTGAGCTTAGGGACAGACACACATGATACTGAATAAATATAATATAACTGCCGCAATATAAGGCTGATAAGTCATTCTGCTTTATATTGGTACATGGCAGCTCAGAAACCAGCACAGTTAGGGGCACATTTAATGTCGAAGTGAATTTTCGAATAAAATTGGAATTTTAAAACTATCGAATAGCCCAAAATTTGATTAGAATTGAAAAAATTTAAAAATTCGTAGTAAAAATTTCAAATTCTGCCAAATTGCCATTGTAGCTTATAGGGGACCTCATGGAAGCTTTCCTGAATTTTTTTAAGTCGTGGAAATTCAAAGTTTTTAAAAAAAAAAAAAAAATCGTTTGAATTGTTTGATTCCAACGATTATAATTTGATGGTCGAATTTTTTTATTTTTTTTTATTTTAAATTCTACCAATAGTAAACCTGCCCCTTAATATCAGAATTTAATTATCAGACCAGTAGCATCAGCTTACATGATTGGCAAACTTAATTTTCTGCTTGAGAAGATTGAGAAGCTTGAGAAGCTTGATGACTGTGACAACCCCTAAGATCACCTTCTCAACAGCTGCTCAAAACACACTGAGCATTTGCATGTCGCAGACATACCTAACACAATCCAAGATGTGAAACACTTTGAAGGCCTAGATCATAACTACTATAGAGATGTAGAACCTTTAGGCTGGATTAGTAAATTCAATATATAAAATATGAATTTCAAGCTATATTAATTTTTAGCGGTTAGTTCTCCTTTAAATCTGTGCATTCAAGCCACTAGCTGCATTAATTATATAAAACAAGATAACCACTCTCCAGGTGGTTATGTCTTTTGGTGTTGCTGTTGGGCTTGGATGCTGCTGTTTTGACAAAGGCCCACTCTGGGTAACCACTAGGGATGGCGCGAACCGCCACAAAAAAGTTTGCGGACGCGTTCGCGAACTTGCGACAAACGCGCGAACAGTTCGCGAACGTCGCGAACCCCATAGACTTCAATGGGAAGGCGAACTTTATAAGCTAAAAAAGACATTTCTGGCCAGAAAAATGATTTTAAAGTTGTTTAAAGGGTGCAACGACCTGGACAGTGGCATGCCAGAGGGGGATAAAGGGAAAAGAAAAATCCATTATTTTCTTATGTCAAAAGTGTTACAAAGTATCTTACCTGCACCTGTTAGCTGTTCTGGACGCTGTTCTGGACTCTCTGCCAAAAGCCAAGTTCAAATCTTTGCTTCTTTTTCTGGCTGTTCAGTGAGGGTCTTTCCAGTGAAAGAGGGTCCTCCAAAAAGAGGGTCTTTCCAGTACAAATGAGGGACAGAGGGTTGAGCTCGCAAAAGAGGGACAGTTGGGACTCGGGAGGTATGCACATTTTTTTTTTTTTAGTCCAGGGGGTGTGTGGGGGTGGTCCAGGGAGATCTTCCTGATTGGCTGCCATGTATCTGCTGGTCTGGGGTGAGAGGGCAAAAAAATGCGGCAAAAAAAAAAGCGCCAAATTGACGCGAACCCAAAATGCGAACGTCGCGCGACGTTCGCGAACTTCCGGCGAGCGCGAACAGCGGATGTTCGCGCGAACAAATTCGCCGGCGAACAGTTCGCGCCATCCCTAGTAACCACATGCTTTTAAAGCTCCTCTGAGATGTTTTTGCTCTTTGTCCTTGGACTCCGTATCAGTTGCCACACATTCCTCCCTATAGTTCTAATGACACCCAGTGTTCCAGCGGATGGTGGGAATCGAACAACAGATATTGATCCGTATGAATGGGTTTCCTGTATACTTCCGTTTTCAAGTTACCCCCCTCTTGGATGCATATCAAACAGTCCAAAAAGACAAGTTTGTTTTCGTGGACATCTTCCCTTGTGAACTTGATGTTATTGTCCACTGAGTTAATGTTTTCTGTAAAGGCTGCCACTTCATTGGATCTGATTTTTACCCAAGTGTCATCCACATACCTGAACCAGTGACTCGGTGTTGTTCCCTGGAATGTAAGTAAGGCCCTCCTTTCCACTTCCTCCATGTATAAGTTAGCTACAATGGGAGAGACTGGATAACCCATTGCACAGCCATGTTTCTGTCTATGAAAAAGGTCCTTGTATTTGAAGTATTTGGAGTTAAGGCACAAATTTAGCAACAGACATACTTTGTTAGGACTGAGCTTCGCTCTGCTGCTGACGGTGTTATCTTGCTGCAGTCTATTTCTTACAGTCTCAATTGCCTCTGTCGTAGGTATACATGTGAACAATGAAGTGACATCATAAGATACCATTGTTTCTTCTGCCTCTAGTGTAACGCCATGAATAGTGATGGGCGAATTTATTCGCCAGGGGCAAATTCGCGGCGAATTCCCGCGATTCGTCGCTGGCGAATAAATTCGCGAAACGGCCAAAAAAATTTGCCACCAAAAATTCGCCGCGCAAAAACGAGTCGCACGTCGTTTTTGACGCGACGCGACGAAAACGACGCGACGAAAACGACGTGACGCACGTCAAAAACGACGCGCGACTCGTTTCGCGAATCGGCGAAAAATTATCGAATTTCTCAAGAAATTAGCGAATTTTTCAGCGAAGAGAAACGCGCCCGTTTCGCCCATCACTAGCCATGAAGAATCTGTAGCAGAATCTGTAGCTAGATTTTCAATGACAGCTGTAAAAAAATTCAACTACTTAACTAAATTATTAAATTAAACACAGCAAGGGTAAAATGTAAAACTCCATAACAAAGGGCACATTTTAGTAAGAGTGAATTTTCGAATAAAATAAAAAAAAATTAAATTTGAATTTCAAAATAATTTTTGCCTACTTCGACAAATGAATAGACCAAAATTCGATTTGAATTGAAAAAATTTGAAAATTAAAATTTTAAAGTACTGCCTTTTTAAATGGAATTTGAGCAGCTACTTGATTGCTAGTTTTTCAACCTGGTAGTAGTTTTCATGTGAGATAACTAAGAGATGCCTCTAATAAAATAAAAAACAATTGCTAACTTAAACGTTTAGATTTAAATGAGTCGTTCAGTATAAAAATAAATACTTTGTAAATAGATAGGCAGTGCAAAAGAAAAAATGTTTCTAATATAGTTAGTTAGCCAAAAATGTAATGTATAAAGGCTGGATTGACTGGATGTCTAACATTATAGCCAGAATCCAACTTCCTGCTTTTCAGCTCTCTTGTTTTCCCCTGACTGGTTACCCTGGTGACCAGGCAGTAACCAATCAGTGACTTTGAATCTGAGCTGAATGCTGAGGATCAGTTGAAAACTCACTGAACAGTTATGTCCCATGTGGCCCCCCTTCAAGTCACTGACTAACTCAAAGTTAAAGGGCAAGGAAAGGCAAAGAAATAAAATCCCATTTTTACTTTCTTTAATGAAAAATAAATGTATCTACAATATAATTTAATTAAAAAATGTGTACCATTTTTATAAGAAACCTGATTGTATGCAGGGAAATTCTCCCTTCATTTAGTGCTGTGGATAGGAATTGTCAGATGGTCCCTAACTTCTGGCAGGGAAACAATTATAATTATGAGCAGCAGAGGGAGCCCCTGTCTTACTTACCAGCCATGCAGAACTTTGTTGCAGCTTTGTTTTTTGATAATTTATGACGATCCCTAAGAAGCCCAGACCACACTGAGCATGTGCGAGTCTTGATATTGCAGAGATGCCTAATAAAGTTACAACATGACAGCCCCCTGTGGCCAACTTTGAAAGCATAAATCATTTGTTTGATTAGGCTTGTGGTGCAGTAAGTTCATGTTTATGTTTAGTATACAAAATACAGCATTTCTAGCCTTATTCTATTTTAGACTTTCCTTGCCCTTTAAAGAGCTGAAAAGCAGGAAGTTGGATTCTGGCTATTATATTAGACATCCAGTCACTCCAGCCTTTATAGTTTCCATTTTTCCCTGACTAACTATATTGGAAACATTGTTTATTTTGCACAGCCTATCTATTTATACAGTTTTTATTTTTAAACTGAACTGTTCCTTTAAAGAATAATTGTTGCTATTGAGGGTCAGTGGCCCTAATTTGAATTAGGTGGAAGGCAAATAACTAAAAAAAACTATAGAAATTAGTTAACTAAGGCCAGGTAAAAAAAAGTTGCAAAGAATAAGATATTCTATAGTAAACTAAAAGGTAAAGTACCTCTTTATTTTAAATAAAATCAACTCTAAAATATTGACTTTCCTCTATTGCTTTTTTGAATATGAATAGGAGTTTGCATTTCAATGATGCCCTCTCTCTTCCAGTGAAATTTGTAAAAAGATGTGCAGCCCTGAGGCCTCAGAGGTCAGATGATACACTAAATGCTTTTCACATCTCATTTCCTATGTTTTGGTTCAAAGATTCCAGTCTGAGCTTTTTCATCCATGCTATTACATTGCTTGCTGAAAGAGCTGAAGCAGCCAAACAGTATTCCTCATTCATTAAGTGGTGTTCAACATTATCTTATATGTATAGTAAAAAAATACAGCAATCCTTAAAGGACCAACAATGCCATAAAGACTCTATCTATCTATCTATCTATCTATCTATCTATCTATCTATCTATCTATCTATCTATCTTTTTGCATTAACATAGTTTATTATACAGTGTCTACAAATAGAAATCTATAGTAAGGCATAAATGGCAATAACTCTGAGTAAATAATTAAAAAAAAAACGGTAGTTATTTACATAGTTACACGTTATAATAGCAATTAAATGGTTATCAGTTATGCAAACTCCAGCACTATAGCCCTGATTTCAACTTGAATACCTAATGAATAAACTGTAGTAATTTTTCTGAAGCAAATACACAGGCTATGGAAGTCTAGAGTATACGTACATAATTTTTAAAAGTGCTTACAAAACACTTGTGCTATTAGACATTGAATACATTAGAAGTCCAAAAAGAGGCCTGATAAACTGAATTGAGGCTTGTTAAAGATTTACTATTTACTATTATCTCAGAATTCATCTTCATTGTTTTTCCATGTAAATGTCTTAGGTGCCTTAGCAAAAGCTAAAATCTTCTAGAAGTTACTTTACAATATAGTTATATTGGCTTTTTTGCTTGATTCTGTGTACTGTTTAATGGATATCAACAGTTTTCAGAAAAGGAATTCTAATTTAAATTTATAGATTTAAATGTGAAACTTTTCTTTCTCCTGCTTCTTCTTTACATGTAGCCATAAATAGTTGCAGCTTGGTGATACCCTTTCTTGTTTCCATGGAAATTTAAAAAAATATGTGCATACACCAATTCCATTGAAGTGTAACATTCTGCACACCCAGAGTCTATAAATAAAGAATTTACAACAAAGCTAAAATATTTTTTATAAATATGCGATTCATTTTTACACCACATTTGGAACTTTTTTAAATACACAATTGACCCAGAGAAAATAATTGCTGAAAATGACTCTCACTCAAGTGCTGAACGCAAATCAACTTTTTGTCAGGTCCTGGTACGATATTTTGTTTTTCTCTCCCATAGTCTCACTTCCTTCCCTTTCTCTTTTATCATAACAGTTATGTCTACAGAGGGAATCAAGAGCATGTTGTAGTGCCATAATGCTTCTGTGCATAGCAAATGCTGACTGCTGAACAGCTCCTGCTGTATCCTATATACACGGATGGCTTCATTGCCCCTTCTTCATGGGGTACACAGTTCAAATGACCCACTTAAAATGTGTGTTCTGTATTTGTGGTGTAAGAGTAACAGGTGATTACATCAGAGAGAATCAGAGTATCTCACTGCAATTTTACAAGCTTTTTATAAGCCACAATTTGATGGGATATTATTATAAAATGTCAGTTAGTTTTAAAAAAAGTACACTCGCCTAGCTGCTATGTCACAATCTGGCAAATACACTAAAGATTCCTGGTACTACTATTGTTATTATTTATAGAACATCAATATATTAATCCCTGCAAACAACTTTAGAGAATAAGGATAATGCACATAAGCTTTAAATAAAGCAGCTACAAAATCCAAATGCTTCAGAGCTGTGTTAAAAGTTTTTAATTCAGATTTTCATCTCTTGGCTTTTTTTCAGTCCTGCTGCATAGAAGGTATGATGTGTGTTTACAAATTTAGTAATTTTTTAACTGATAAATAAATATTTTTTACAACTTTTAAAATTTTTTGCCCCCTACTGATTCTTACTTCAAAAAGGGGTCATTGACCAAAGCAGCCTAAAAACAGTGCTCTGTGAAGCTGCAATTGTATTGTTATTGTTACATCCAGTTGTGTTAAAGGAACTGCAACATTAATGAATGAAAATGTTTTATATGCTTTTACATTTTGGATGTACTGTTAGTAAAATGTTTTGCTTTAGAAACATTACTATATTTTCCATGAATATGTTTGGGTGTAGAAATTGGGGCAGCCCTTCAAGCTTAATATTGCAAAAGGCATTTACTGTACTTACACAACAGATAACACATGAGCCATCTCGAATACAATGCAGGATTAATAGGGGTCAAATGCCACTCATGGTTCTCTACAGAAATACATAATGAAAATGTTTCTCATGTAAAATAGGACATCTATTCCTGAGAAATAGTTTCATTTGTAGCTGCTGGATGAAAAGATACAACATTTAAATGTAGCAAAATATTTTTACTTTTTAATTGTTCTGGTACTGGTTCTACCATTAACTGGATCTTTAACAACTGTATACTATAGATTACAGCAAGGCATGGCTACTGTGTTTCTGAAGACCAATGAGAAAGACAGACCCTGTATAAAAGAGCAGGATTTTCAGCTAAAAAGTAATTCTGCTCATATTGCTGCTCTTGGTAAAATTCTGCCAAACCAAAGTTCTCACTTTGGGGTAGATTTACTAAAGGGCAAATTGTCGCCAATGAACACTTCGCACACTTCGTCAGGTGAAAATTTGGCACTACTATGCTCATTCACTAAAATGCAAAGTAGCATCCTGGATTCCGAATACTGGCGACTTTTTGCTAGCATTACTTTGGCATTGTGAGCGTTTCAAAGCGAAATTACTCTAGTGATTGCTTCTGCCTAGCAAAACTTCATTAGTCCTCTTACTCTTAGGTCAATTTGAATAGGGCAGGCACATTCAATTCGTATGGACGTCTTCATTAGAGCTGTTGGTGCAAATGCTTGAAGTGGCCACTTTTTATTACCAATATCCAAGGAACTGGAATAAAAACAAAAGCGATCCTATAAAGTCCTACAAATGAGCCCATCCTAAAATGAATGTTCCATGCCCCTCAGAAATTTTAAGCCAAAAAAAAAGTTTAATAGTTAGGACTTTTGCAGGCAATCCCACTTAAAAAAGGCAAAGTTGCCAGCATTTTTACAGCTTTAATGCATTTCCGGCAGAGTATATGATGTAACTGACATAAGATTGAGGAAGATCCAGTTCACCTGGTCTGAGGTGGCGAAGTCAACTCTAACGGAAGAGGTACCTGCAAAATTTAAAATTCACACTTCATTCACCAGAACAAAAAGCCGCCTAAAAAAGTGCATGAACGAACACTAGCGACTGTCCCATTCACTAGCGAATTGTCACCTAAACTTATTAGTGTAGGTTGGAAATGTCCTTGCGGATGGGATTTCTGGCAAAATGTTGCTAGCGTTAGCCACTTCGCCCTTTAATAAATCTGACCCTTTGTCTCAAGACAAAAGTATGGACCCAGATCATAAAATTGTTTCCTGCTGTAATCAACACTTTATTTAGCCATTTGCACATACAGTACTGTACTTCATATTTGTGTTATTGAAAGTCCATAGCATTGGAATGGGAAAAGGGTAATTTAGGCACTATCCATTTTAGTTATGTGAGTAAAGCCCTGTACCACAACAACAGTGTATTTAAAATGTCAGTGGCATGTCAGCATAAATTAAAACAACATATTCTAGCAAAAACAAGAAGTAAAAACTTTGTAAAAATTATATATCACTCTTATTGTTTCTGGAGATGAATACATGGATTTTTAGGTGTACTATTACTTAATTAAAATAAAAAGAATTAAAAGCTATTGCTATTCTTCACCTTTTATTCCTGCATATGGACTACGTGCTGATTTAATAAGATTTCTACTTAATATTGTCATTGCAGGGGATGGCCAGGCAGCTGTGGCTCTGTTTACTTTTGCTAAAATAGTATATAGGATGGTTAAGGAGTTAAAACCCAAATGCAAAATCAGAAATATTGTCTGCATATTATCAGCATTCTCTTATAGAGATCGCAGGTGTGGAAATAATGGCACCAATCAAGAATATGATTGGGAATACATTTGCCAAGTGAATTCCCTTGTCTATTGAAAAAATATTCTTCTGTATTATGACCTCACCCTAGGGAAGCATATTTATCTGAAGGAGATAGATTCTTGTTATAAATGCTCAATTAAATTTGGAGAGAAGACCAGTATGCAGTATAAAAGAGCATCATATTAGCATGCAAAAATTGGTAAGAATCCAAGCTTTAATACACCGGTGTAGAATTGAGATGTACTAAGGACAATGTACATTAGTCTTCAAAAAAAACACATAATTCGTTGCTTACTTTTTTAGCCCCTATGTTAACCAATTATTTTTCAGTGTTCTTGTTATTCTAATATTTTGTCCAATCCATGTTTGTGATTCTTGTTTATCTCAATTTATGTTCTTTGATGTAGTTGAATCTGTATTGTTTTGATGATTAACACCTTCTAGACTATTCCAAACAACACGTGATGAGATGCGAATGTTAGACATTGGTAATGGTAACTGATATTACCAAATACCGAATTATCTATCTTCCAAGGACCAAACATGGAGTTTCCCTTTTTGTCGTATTGAAATCAAGAAAACCATTGATTTCTTTGTGATTAAATAAATAGATAAAAAATATGCCCAGCACTCATGTTGAGTAAAATGGTAACCTGCCCCTTTTATTACAGTGTATAATGCTCACTACACCTTCAGACTAGAAGACAAGATCTTTCATTTGAAGCAGCATAAGTGGTTCTTTACAGTGAGAACAGTGAGATTGTGGAATGCACTGCGGGGTGATGTTGTGATGGCTGATTCTGTCAATGACTTTAAGAATGGCTTGGAGGATTCTTGGATATACATAATATCAAAGGATATTGTGATTCTAAACTCTATATTTAGTATAGATATGTGTATTTTTAATTTATGTGAAGGCATGGAGGGGTGTGTGTATGCATGCTGGGTTTCATTTGGAGGGGTTGAACTTGATGGTCTTTTTTCAAACCAATTTAACTATGTAACTATGATTCTTATGTATAGAATGGTATCAATTATATAATCATAGACTTTTGTCTTTATACCATCATGAAATCTTGGGCTTGGGGCCAAAGGTAAAACACTGAAAAAAAACAATGGCGCATTCTTTACTCTTTTAGGTCAGGACAGATTAAGAATAGTGATGGGCAAATTTCCCGTAAAAATCACAAAACTGTGAATTTGACACCAGTGTCCAAAGTTTGGGTGCCAGCAACCAAAGTTTGTGTGCCGACTTCCATACTTTAGATGACGGCAAATTTTCACGGGTGAAACTAAAAATTTATATGTATACTAATTAAGAAACAATCAATGGAAATCATTCCTATTTCTCAGGATAATACATAATTGATTGTGCAATTAGATTATTAGGGGTTAAGCATTTTTACATTAACTATAAATGTAATATTGTTATAATTCATATATAGAGATCCATTATGTTGTAAACAATTCATCATTGAAGAATCAGCATTCCATAATTATGCATTCTCTTGAAGGTTATTATGTATCTCAAAGAGTGACAAAAATGCTCTGATAAGTTGCCCTCTAAAGGAAAAAGAAATGAAATGACTTTCACATGTTGGAATTATGTATCACATGTTGATTATGTATCATGAAGTAATTTTATAAATATCAAAAGGTGTTTATCTAATAAATGTTCTTAACTTGTCGTCTGTTACACTTTGCTTTTACAAGAGGAATGTGCCAATAGTAGTGAGAATTTCAAAATAATTTTTAAATGATGGATAGTCTCTCAGTTGGATCTGTTTTATTTATTTGTTTTATTACCATTACTACATTTTTAGGCTATGGCCACACTGGGCTGATTTAAATGAATACAGGCTGAAAATCAGCCCCTATGCTTTAATCAACGCTCTTCTATGCTGGAATCACTGTGTGCACAAAAAATAAGTGTGCAGGAAAAGCATGAGAAAGGAGCTGTTCTCTGTGAATAGTTGTGAAAAGTGGGTTTGTATTTGGGAGGTATAGGGAGATGCTCCACCACCAGTACCAGATTTTCTAAATCTTATACCCACTCTTAAGCTCCTGGCTGCTCCAGAGTTAGAATTTTTGTAAATTATATTGATTATGTGGTGCCTCAACATTCAGTTCCCCAACATACAGTACTGTTTATTTGGAAGGAAACTACTACTCTACTTACTTACTTCTCTACGTACTACTACTGACTGATTCATTTGTCAAATTTTAGTGCAATACATGCCCCAAACTGCCATTATATTTGATTACCTCATAACCTATTCCATCCTACCAAAATCAGAGTTTATCTCTGTGTTCATCTTTTGATTTTTTTCTTTTAGGAGGAAATACAAGAAAACATCACAGAGGTAGGACTAACTACAAAGTGTGCTATCTTAATTTATGGCATCATCAGCCTTACTCTATTGAATAAATGATGCATGGGTTGTTGCAGATGTATTTTAGTGTGAATAAATGTGTGAAAGGGCACACTTCGGTCCATTGCCTGTAAACAATAATGTATTTTTTGGATGGATGCAGTAGGATGTCTTTCTACCACATTCCAAAGGCACCCAGTCACATGCAATACCAATATTGTGTACTACAGCTGCATAATCAAGAAATTCCTGCATTTGAGCTACATAATGGGAATGATAATTGGTAATCCTTTATGTGTACAGTACTTTGAACAGCACATTATTCCATCAGCTTTATTGTTTTAAACAGATACATTTGAAAATAATAATGATTGCTCCTGTGAAAAAAATAAAAAAAACGTGTTTTTAGGTAGGCCATCTCTGTGGGGCAGATTTACAAAATTCACGTGAATGATTCGAAGTTCGATCAAATGCAATCGAATTCCAATCATACGATTTTATCGGACATTCGAATATGCAAATTTGGCCGCTTCAATCATCGAATAAGCAAAATTCGAGCGTATCGTATAGATCAAATAATCGGATATTCGATAATTCGACCATTCGATGATTGAAGTACTTTAACTTTAAAATTTTATTAGATTGCCTACTTCGCCAGATTGCACCTACCGAATTGCAATAGAAGCCTATGGTAATCCCCCCATAGGCTTTTTTTTCTATCACCTGCTCAAATACCATTCGTACGATCGAACGCCTCAATCGTTTGAATCGTACGAATTTTTCGAACGATCAAATTAAATTTCATGTTTTTTTCGTGAAATCGAACGATCAGTATTCGATCGTATGATTTTTCTGAGAAATCGAATATCGAAGAAAAAATTGCCTGGAACTATTCGATAAGCATTATCGAAATATTATCGAATTTCAGCTGAATTCGAGGGCTAAAAGCCCTCGAATGAGTGAATAATGATAAATTTGCCCCTGTGTGTACCACAATAACAATGTAGTTTTTGGAAATAATTTTCATGATGAAATCCAAGTTTTTGTAACACTTGTGACTAAGGTATTATTTTTGTAGAGACATATTCAGTTTGCATTACAAACAATTTTTGCTACGTACATGAAAATAAGTCTGTTAGCCTGATATCACCTAATTTTGACAATAATTCTGCTGTATAAATTGAAATTTAATGATATCAATGGATATTACACATAGGGGCAGATTTGTCAAGTATTGAAGTGAAAATAATGAATGAAAAAAACTTGAATCTTTAGCTATTTTTGTGTACTTTGACTAGGGAATAGTCCAACTTAGAATCGTCTTTGAAATAAATTTTAAAATTCGAATATTGAAATTTATCATGTACTGTCTCTTTAAACATTCGACTTCTACCATTTGCTATATAAAACCAGCTGAATTCATGTTTTAGCCCATGTGGGATCTCCTAGAACCTATAAAAACTTTGAATTGAATTAAAATTGAATTTGATTGAATACAATGTTGCAATTCAAATTCGAATGAAAATGGCCTATTCACCTGAAAAAAAAATTGTTGTTGATAGATTTCAGTTGGTATATTTTTATTTGAATGTCAAAGTTATGGGAGTTCAAAAAAAACTCCCATTCCTTCAAAAGTTGACCCTTGGTAAATCTGCCCCATAAACATCAAGTCTCAGATTTATCAAGTGGGTTGAAGTGAAAATTCAAATTCAAAATTTGTTTAAATCAATGGGAGTGGTTCAGTTGAGTTGTTTGCAGCCGGGGGAAAAATCTTGTATCAAGTCTTTTAAATTTGAATCAAATATGATTCAAATTCTATTCCATTTTTGGGTCACTTCTATTCACTCAGAATTTTAAAAACATTTTTAAAAATAAATTTCAATTGGTCGAAATTCTAGTTCATGGGAATTCATGAAAATTAAACAAAATCATTGAATCTGGTTTTCGGATCGGTTTTCGGATCGGTAAAATTAGTTTCGAAATTCAATCTAATTTTAGGGAATGTGAAAAAGAAACCAATTGATTGCTCAGGTTGAATCAACTGTCATTTAACCCACTCAAAATGTGCATGGACCTACCAAGTTCTTACAGATACAAAATGGCAATTTCCATCTGTGCAGTTAGATTCAATGATTTGTTCTAAACAATATGAATATGAAAGTCTATAGTGTAAGCCCTAAGGCAGACTGCAGCAAGCTAGGTTAAATCAAAAACATATTGTATAGGGGAAAAACAATGAAAATTCCTTCTATGTATTGTACTTCCAAATTCCTGTCATAATTTTTCTGATATCTTTTTAAAGGGGCAGTATACCCTTAATTGAACATGAACTCAATGAACTGAAACAACTCCATGTTTGTTCATTGCGAGACAGATTATTAGATCCGTACAGAACACCCTATTTTCACCCCTTTGTTGTGACAATTTTAGTTTACAGATAGGCAGAAATAATTTATGCAGGGGGATTATTTAAGCAAGGAAATATTATTATCTACTTTGCAAAGACCCAACAGTTTTCCTGTTTAGCTCAAGATACATAGATTTTTTTGTGTGATTAACATAATAGGCACAAAGCATGCACAAATCCTGTTCACTGAACTAATGTTGACCAACGGGTATACTGCCCCATTATGATAGAATTAGGGGCAGATTATGGGAATAGCTGGGAATAGTGTGGGAAGTATAATCCTTCGAATTTGATTTTACCGCAATTCGATTGGTCGAACTATCGAATAGAAAATATTCATTCGATCGATAAAATAATCTAAATGAACGATTGGAATGATTTAAACCATTCGATCGAATATTTGTATTCGTTCAAAAATAATGCAACCCAATTCGGTAGCTTTGATCTGGCAAACTAGGCAGTCGAATAAAAATTTAAAGGGGAAGTAATTAGACTGTCGAATAGTCGAATATTCGAATAGGTTTTTATTCAAATTATTCGAAGCATTCGATTCGATCAAATTTTCCAAATTCACTGGTCGAGGTGGTCTTAAAAAACATCTGAAAATTCGAATTTGAATCTTTTTGAAAATTCGATCGAACTTCGAATCCTTCATGTGAATTTAGTAAATCTGCCCCTAAATCTCTTAAGACTAGAAACAAGATCAATGATGATCTGTCTGAAAGAATAATAGCTTGCCTTACTTTATTTACACCAAGGTGGTGGTGGTATGGAGAAGTTTTAAAATTATATAGTAGACAAATAAAATGAATGAGAATGGTTAGTTGAAGCGGAAAAAATGTGGCTATGGTAGTTTAATATATGTAAAAAAATTAACTACAAACGTATAAGAAACCTAGAAAATTTCACTGATCGGGTCCATGCAAATAGATATAAAGGGAAAATGTGATAGTAACAAGTAATAGTATTTAATAGTAATTAAAAAGTTTACCTTTATTTTAACCTTTATGTATGATGGCTAATAAATATTTTGTGTTATTTCATTATGTTCCTTTGGAATTGTTCATATCCATTAATGACTGCAATAAATTTTGTTACAGTTAATATAGTAGGTATAGTTTGTGCATGTATATTATTTACAGTCATATCCCAAGAGCACTGTGCAGTACCATCTAGCAAATATTTTCTTTTGAGGTGACATTTAATTAGGCTGAATTTGTTACAGTCATAATGATTCATATCATGAGCCTTAATCATTTCTAAGATAGATTTTTGTTGTACAAACCCCGTTTACAAATCTCCTTGTCTTTAAAATTATATCTATAGCGTATTGCAGACAGCTAGCTGTGGTATGGTTGCTGTGGAGTACTTAACAATATTTATTAGACACTTGAAAACCTCGGAGGTGTAGTTATATAGTTCATGGTTCATGAAACAAATGTGCAACATAAATATCTTGCAGGGGAAAAGAGAAAAGGGTATTCCTTTTAAAACAATGGAAACTTTAGCACAGCGATAGTATTTATAAAAGTAAAGCACATTAAAGGGTCATTCTAATTTTAGAAATACAGTATGTCCCTATCAATTTTTTTTTTTAGAAAAATCGGATTTATAAAAGTCTTCAAGGAAAACCTGATATATTATTTAAGAGTGGTAGTAATAAGTATGCATTTCAAAACAATTAGACATATAATTATGCAGCACAACAGTAAATAAATAATCCAGTAAAAAGTAATGATTAAAAAATATAACAGTATCTCCTTTTGTTTCATCTATATTATTTTTATGCAATACAAACCATTGTAGCTTTTGTCTAAGCCTGTTGATTGCTTACTGTTGATTGCTTACTACACATAGGTTTATTTATAACAGATGCTGATTTTCTTTGTTATAGTTGCAAAGTGTATAACATTACATTTACCTGCATTAACCCTGCAGGCCCTGCTAGGAAGTGCATTGATTTGTATTTATTTGAAAGCAGAAACCTATATTGCTGGAGCTCTAACTCTTTGAACGCAATGTAGCTCCATTGTTGGTAGTCAAGGGGGTATCTGGTGTCCACTTTACAATTTTCCCAACATATACAATTCTTTCTTTAAGGCACACCTATTCGTCTGCATGCATTTTTTTATGAAGTATGAATTTTCCAGCCCTACTATTATTATTATTGTCAAATAAGCTGAAAACAGTAGCATCTTGTATTGACCTTAAGTATCTCTTACTGACTTTTTTGTCCAGGTACTTGTTTCATTTCTAATAGGCAGAACCAGAACTATGCCATTCATTCTGAGATTTGCTGCAGATTAAACTGATATATGAAATGTAATAATTACAAAAGAACACATTACTTTTTAAAAAGTGGAAGAACTTTTCAAAAACAAAAATATAACTTTTAATTGTCCCTAAAAAAATAAAAACATGCAATCCCAAAAGAGCAGCAATTTGATGCTGAAGTAATAAGGTACTTTTATTTATTTTACTGTTTGATTTTAACCTTGCTACTTATGTACATAAATTAATGAGGCAAAAATTGTACAAAATATTTTTATTTGCATTCCCAAGTCTACAGAAATTGTAAAATACTTTACATATAGTTCCAACAATTTTACAAAGATAAGCACTTTATTATCATATTCTATAATAGATTCACTTCTAATTAATGTTGTGTCAGCTACCAGAATATCATGATCATATTTCATACCATTATCACAGTCCTTTGCAGACTTTTGCTTAGTTTCAAGCAACAAATATTTTAGCAGAATATTAATTGCATTTTGATGAGAAAAAAAGATGTTGCACAAAAACAATGGTCCCAGTTTGCCTTGTATTACATAATCATTAAACAATGGATTTAAAGTAAAACTGTAATGTGAGACCTAGAAACAGTGACCTACCCAATCCAGTTAGTAACCTGCCCAAATAATACCCAAACAGGCATGGGAGCTTCAAGATGTAATGTAATGAGAAAAATTAGGGGATTTCCCAGGTGGGAGCACAAGATGAGACTAAAAAGAAGTGATAAAGTCTTTAGCGTTTGCAACAAATTGTAAAGTGTAAATACACATACATTGTGGGAAGATTAGTTTTTGAAATGGTAGGCAAACAAGTTTCTTGAGAAGAGACAGGGCACAAAAAATACAGAAAAAATAGAACTTTCTTTGCTTTATTCAACTGAAAAATGCATCAATAAGATGCTTATCTTCATATGTCATCAAAAACAAAAAAGAGTAAACTGTTGTCTTGTTGACTACCCCAGGGCCTCTCCCAGACTCTTGACCACCACATGGTTAACACCCTGTTACTAACAGTTTAGTCAGACCACACAGCCTTCTTCAAAATCATCTTCACTGCTGCTCTTTCTCCAAACACTGCCTTTTTCTTGGCACAGTTGCAGGTCCCTTGGCACTCACTTTCTTTCTCAAGCTCAGGCACTTTGTCTCAGACTCCACAGGTCTCTTGGTTCTCCCACAGGTTTCCTCTCTTCTGAGACCATATCATGCATGTTAAATGCACACTTCTCTGTACATTATTACCCAAGGCAGATGTGTTTCCTAAACACACCAAGTGATTCTTATTTATAAACAATGGGCGCCTGGGCAGTAATATATGGCAACCAATCAGTGATTTGTTTTTTTCAGCCAGCTATAACTTGAACACTGAAAATAACAATGGATGGGTTTTTATGTTTTCTTAAACAAAGGCAGTGGACCTGCTATATTTTAGAGGAGTGCAAATATTTCCACAATGTTTTCTTAGCATCAACTGAATGCATCTCCATATATAATATAACAGAAGTCCAAACCATGAGATTGCCTGGGTGTTCATCACAGTTAAATGAAAGTGTAGATTGTCAAGGTTTGGGTTGTTCTCTCTGGAGAAAAGACTCTTGTGATGAGACATGATTACTCTTTATAAGTACAATAGCGAGCATTATAGACAGCTAGCAAGAGATCTATTTTTCCATAAAATGCATCATCACACCAGAAGCCATACCTTTAGACTAGATGAAAAGAACTTCCATTTGAAGCAGCATAGGTGGTTCTTCAATGCAAGGGCAGTAAGGTTATGGATTGCCTTGCTGGATGATGTTGTGATGGCTGATTCTGAAGGGCTTGGATGATTTCTTGGACAAACCTAATATCCAAGGTTATAATGATTCTAAAATCTACAATTAGTAAAGATATTTATATAGATAGTTTATATGAGTGTATGAAGGTTGTCGGTTTGGGAGTGTATAAGTGTGGTGTTTCCTTTGGAGGGGTTGAACTTGATGGACTTTGGTCTTTTTTAACGTAACTAATTATAGAATTGGATATAAGAAAGTTACTCACAGGTCTCATTAATAGTGTGAGAAAAGTGCAACTTTATTCAGGGAATCAATGTTTCAGTCACCTGTCAGACCTGTGTCAAGGTTGCCAAATGACCTTGACAAAAATCGGTTCACTAAATAAAGAAACATGAGACATGCGAGTGCCTTGTTTATATTGAATTCTCTCTCTGGTCATGGAAAAGGCAAAAAAAAGTATTCTGTATTAGAACACCTGTAAGAAAAACGTATCATATTAGAAAATGTTTACGATGGCTCAGTGCCAAAGATCCAATCAAAATGTCCATATGGCATTCATTTCAATGTCAGCTCCTATACTCAGAGCATTATTTTGCTGTGGTCAGAGGAGTGGAAAAAACACATGGTCAGCAAAAAAAAAAAAAAAGAATATCCCCCTGACATTTATAGTAATCAAGAGTCCATAGTGTGGTTTTTGTGACGTGTGCTGTCTCTCAAACAGGAAGTTTGTTTTTTTATGAGATCGTTGTACTATAGGTTGTAAAATATTGCCCAAAAAATGACAAATGGTTGAAAAAGATAATCAAAGGTAGAAATAATGGAATACCCTGATGGATGGTAAAAGGATTTATACATTTTGGGCATAGTGTAAATGCATGGTTCTCTGGTGTGTTTTGTTTTGCTAAAAAAAATGCAAAACATTTGTTAATGACATTGCGAGGGATCAAAACGGTGAGTGTTATAAATACCTATTGCCTGTATTTAAAAACAATCCTGTGAGTGTGGTTAGTCTTCATGTATGTAAATATATATATATATATATATATATATATATATATATAATCTATCACCAAGAAGAGGATGTTATATATATATATATATATATATATATATAAAACAAACAAGGAGAAGTTGTGCTCACCACTAATTTTTAAAACCATTAGGCGGGGGTGCAATGAGGCTGTGACCACAAAATACATATAGAAATACAAGAGGTCCTCTGCACTCAACCCATTATCAATATATTTAAGACATTGAGACATTCTGTGCATACATGCATACAGCTACTAAAAAATGCCTTACCCTTTAAACAACAGGGATTGTTTGTCCATATATTGCAATATATTCAAGCTGGCCAACTACGTCAAAGTCATCCCATACAGTATGTGGCCAGTCCTACGCTCAAAAGAAAAAATTCGATGTGGCTCACCAGATTCTTTTTTGGCATTGGTTCCACGGGTTATCCTGTGTTCGATATCCCAAATTTTCATATAAGTAAAGTTTGTTTGTGGAACAAATCCATAGGCAGTAGACTTGTCTGCAATGTACTTTATTGGGGCACAGAGGTACAGTATGTGGCCAGTCCTACGCTCAATTTCATCTGATTCATCAAGAATTCTATTGCTTTGTTATGCATTTTACAAAGAGACTAAGTTTTACCTGCAACTTACTCGCTGCTTTAAAAGTAAAACTCCCAATCATGGATGCCCTTTTATTAGACACCAGTGGGATCACCTGGCTATAGCTGGGAAGGGTGGGGGCTACAACAAGGAGCTGGTCACTGCTCCAGTATAACTATAACAAACAAGGAGAAGTTGTGCTCACCACTAATTTTTAAAACCATTAGGCGGGGGTGCAATGAGGCTGTGACCACAAAATACACATAGACATATACAAAAGGTCCTCTGCACTCAACCCATTATCAATATAATGGTAAATAAAATTCAGTCCTTCCTGTCTCCACACTGCTTTTCCCACTTTCCATTGTCCTACCTCTAGAATGGACTACCTCAGTAATACATGTCCAACTCCCTAAGATTAACTTCATGGTCACCGGCCAATCATAACTTGACACGTACCTATGGTCAGTCTCTAGGTTCACATATAGTTTATGCTGGTCAAAGAGTTCAGAGAGTTCCTGCAGTGAGGACACAGATGCCAGACCCAATGGAAGGATGACTATCAGGGAGGCAGTGGATTTAGATTCAACATATCTATATCTGTAATTGTCTTTGTAAATATTTGTTATACATTCTGTGTAGTGTAACTTGTATTGAATGTTTATTGTTTCTGTACATACAGTATGTGTTAAAAGGTTTTGATAATACATATATATATTTTGATTGAAATATCTCTTTTATTAAAGAACCATTACAACCAGGAATACTTATGTACACGTGTATCTGAGGATATATATATATATATATACTGTATATATATATACTGTATATATATATATATATATATATATATACAGTATATATATATACAGTATATATATATATATATATATATATATCCTCAGATACACGTGTACATAAGTATTCCTGGTTGTAATGGTTCTTTAATAAAAGAGATATTTCAATCTAAATATATATATATGTATTATCAAAACCTTTTAACACATACTGTATGTACAGAAACAATAAACATTCAATACAAGTTACACTACACAGAATGTATAACAAATATTTACAAAGACAATTACAGATATAGATATGTTGAATCTAAATCCACTGCCTCCCTGATAGTCATCCTTCCATTGGGTCTGGCATCTGTGTCCTCACTGCAGGAACTCTCTGAACTCTTTGACCAGCATAAACTATATGTGAACCTAGAGACTGACCATAGGTACGTGTCAAGTTCTGATTGGCCGGTGACCATGAAGTTAATCTTAGGGAGTTGGACATGTATTACTGAGGTAGTCCATTCTAGAGGTAGGACAATGGAAAGTGGAAAAAGCAGTGTGGAGACAGGAAGGACTGAATTTTCAACTGCCCATGGTCCAAGGGGAGGAGACATAGCAACTGTGTGCCAAATAGGATGTGTTGAAGCTTTCTTCCTGATACTATCTAATCTGAAAATATTACTCAACATACTCAAAACACAGATTGCAATATTATATATATATATATATCTATATTTATTTATAAAATATGCACACATTATATAAAGTAAAGCTATAACACAAGCAAGTCTCCCTAAGTAACAACCGGAACCACTTGCTTCAGAATTATTATTAGCTTTAACTGCAGAATTCCTCACCTCAAGAGAAACCTCACGTAGTGATGAGTGAATGTGACCAGTTTTGCTTCCCTGAAAACTCGCAAAACAGCAATTAATTTATAGTCAATGGAAGTTTTTCACGTGACATTTTCCAAACCACACACCATTTTTTTTAAACTATAAATTAGACACTATATGTATTTTTTGAGGTGAAATATTTCACTCAACCCTAGAAACCTGCATAAGGTCGAACTGCTTTCTATCCCTAATCCCTCCTTGCTACAGGGATCTTGCTTTGTTCCACACCATCACTGTGTTCCAAAACATTCCTACCTTATTAGAGAAACATCTTTCCACTATGCCAAAAGTGTGTTCTTCATAGAACAAAATGACTCCCATGTTGCCATGAATTTTGCCACAAAACTGTACCAGTCAAAAAAGTTCACTCAAATCTACTCTGGATTAATCAGTGGTCAAAAACTTTTTTGTTTCAATGCAACATTGGAGTCATTTTGTAGCAGTATCAAACCATACTCAATCAAACCCCAAATTGATATAGCTGTTTCAAATTGGAGTGTGGGATTACCAAGATGTTTGTACTAAGTACAGGTACATGTTTAGGGAAGCAGTACAATGGTTCACCCTTAATTTATCTTATAAACTTTTTTCCACTGTAGTGGTTTAATTTCTTGGCATAATAAAATAGCTGCATGTATCAATGTTTAACGTGAGAACTAAGAGCCATAGTTCCCATGATGCCCAGAAGGAACAGGCTAGGAGAGAATACAGTATGTTGAGGAGGATCAACACCTGTTTAGCATAGTTCAGGAGCCAGTTCATACCAGATCATTTCTTTTATAGGGCACTTTCAAAATAAATGAAGAAAAGTGTCAAAGGCATTGTGAAACTTTATACGTGAATCCAAGACCCCAGTATTTCTTATCATGCCTCTGAGGGGTAAGACATACCCTTTTAAAGAATTTATTTTTCTGTACCTATCTCTGACAGAAATATTCAGTTGTGGTACTAGGTCAAGGGCATCTTTATACATTTCATCATACAGATTTATTTGTGTTATTCTTAATGAAAAACACTATGGGGCAGATTCACTAAGATCCGAAAATTCGCCAGTGTTGGCTTCGCTAGCGTTCGCCGCAGTTTGCTAGGCGAATTTACGCCAGTGCTATGCAAATCCACTAACGCTCAGGTCAGTGAACGCTAGTGTTACTTCGCTAGGCAGAGCGCTGTTACGCTAGCTAGAAGTATATGTTACAGCCACTACATTCCACTACACAAGCCCAGGAAACCTTTAATAAATTATATAAAGTTGTCCTATTGCCCTATATGTGCCCCCTGTATAGTTGAGTTGCCATATGTTAGGAAATGTAGGGGGGAAGAAGGGTAACCTCCCAAAAAAATTATTGATCTTTTTCCGACCCTCCTATGCTAAAATACGCCAGCATTTTTTTGGAAATTTTATTTTTCAACCTCCTATCTATTGTATTGAACTTCGGCAGCTCTGACCAGGCAAAGTAACGTCTAGCATAAGTGCTAACGTTGAGAAAAAAGTTCATCTTAGTGAATTTGCGAAGTTACGATCCTTCGTCAGTGCGCAACTTCGCCTGGCGTAAGTGTGAGAAGTTTCGCAAGTCTATCTACTTCGCTAGCAAAAATTCCGTGTTAGTGAATTTGCGAAGTTGCGAAATGACGTCACGCTGATGAATTACCACTAGCGCCCTTTAGTGAATCTGCCCCTATATCACTGTTCAAAAGGAAAATACCTCTATAAGGCAGCTTACCTTTGCGTGAGCCAACTAAAGTAGCTTTTCAAAGTTTTTTCAAGTTTTTTCAAAGTTAGGTAGCATACGCTCTGCCACCAGTAAATTGACCTTGCCTAGTATATATTTACATCATTTTACCTTTCTAAAAGATATGAATTCAAACCTGCAATATAAATCTTCAACTTCTTGATGTCATTTTATGCCATCATACTTTGATTTTAATTGTCTACAACTGTGCAAGATATACTGTATATATACTGTATATGTGTATATGACTATAAAAAACGTTTTATTTTCTACTTCATATAGTTGATCTTTGAATACCTCACTGTAAACACCAAATATTACTGAAACTCAGCTATCAAAATATTCTAGGCTATGCTGACCTTTATCTGTGCAATTTTATGTTCTTTCAGGCTGAATTTCCATGGTTGAATACCTGTCCAGATTTATCAAGCTATTGTGCCGACAAACATTGATTTTAATTGACTTCCAGAGCTTTTTATAGGTGCTTATAATTACTGTTCAAAAAAGCATAAATGGCTCAATGAGCAAACATCAGTTTAAATCAGATGTGTCCATTTTTAATCATGCAAATTATTAAGATGAACACTGACTGTAATCATAATATTAATGATCTTGTTATCTGCTTTTTTATTTAAATGTAAAATGTGTGTTAGCCTATTTTAATTGACTAAAGAAAACGTTTTGTGAGTTGAAGGAAGCTTATAAGTAGTAAGTAATCAAACAGCCAGCTCTTTTTTTTTTTCAGTTCTGCATGATTTCTTCACCATGAGTTTTAATAAGAATAAAAAAACCTAACATTTATATAAATGTCTCCTTGCTGTGAAATGATTGGATATTAGAACTACTTTGATTGTAATATTTTTATTAAAAACTTTGCCTTAAAATCTTTGTGATGTCCTGAAAAAAAGCTCAACAAGGATCACAGTGACATAGTTAAATAGTTAAATTGGGTTGAAAAAAGACAAAGTCCATCAAGTTCAACCCCTCCAAATTAAAACCCAGCATACACACACACCCCTCCACTCTTTCGCACAGAGTTAAGTATAAAAATAGCATTTGATATTATGTCTGTCCAAAAAATCATCCAAGCCCCTTTTAAAAGCATCAACAGAATCAGCCATCACAACATCACCCAGCAGCGCATTCCACAACCTCACTGTCCTCACTGTGAAGAACCACCTACGCTGCTTTAAATGAAAGTGTTTTTCTTCTAGTCTGAAGTCATGGCCTCTGATGTGGTGATCCTCTTTATGGGTAAAAAGGTCCCCTGATATTTGTCTTTAATGTCCTCTAATGTATTTGTAAAGTGTAATCATGTCCCCTGACAAGTGCCATTTTTCCAGAGAAAACAACCCCAACCTAGACAGTCTACCCTCATAATTTAAGTCTTCCATCCCTCTAACCAGTTTAGTTGCACGTCTCTGCACTCTCTCCAGCTCATTTACATCCCTCTCAAGGACTGGAGTCCCAAACTCCACTGCATATTCCAGATGAGGTCTTACTAGGGATCTATAAAGAGGCATAATTATGTTTTCATCCCTTGAGTTTATGCCCTTTTTTATGCAGGACAGAACCCTTTAGTAGCTACAGAATGACCCAGAATTGGACAACTTTTTATCTATAAACATCCCAAGATCCTTCTCACTTAAGGAAATTACCAACACACTGCCATTTAGTGTATAACTTGCATTTATATTATTTTTGCCAAAGTGCATAACCTTGCATTTATCAACATTGAACCTCATTTTCCAGTTTGCTGCCCAGTTTCCCAACAAATCACTCTGCAAAGTGGCAGCATCCTGCATGGAACCTATAGTTCGGCACAATTTAGTATCATCTCCAAAAAAATAAAAAGAGTACTTTCAATGCCCACATCCAGGTCATTAATAAACAAATTGAAAAGCAAGGGACCCAGTACAGAGTCCTGCGGTACCCCACTAACAACACTGGTCCAATTAGAAAATGTTCCATTTACCACCACTCTTTTAGCCAGTTCTCCATACAGGTACAAATTCTATGTTCCAGGCCAACATTCTTAACCAGTAGTATCTGTGTGGTACTGTATCGAATGCTTTAGCAAAGTCATCCACATCCATCCCAGAATCGAGGTTCCTGCTTACCTTCTAATATAAAAAAATTAAGTTAGTCTGGCAAGATCTATTACACATAAAACCATGCTGGCACAAACTCATAGTATTGTTATTTGCTATGAAGTCCAATATCCTATCCATGCCAAATGGAAGGTTTTTTGTGACTTTGAATTATGAAAGTCAACTCAAACTTTAATTTTATATATATAAAAGTTGGTGTGACTAGACGTTGCTGCATCAGATAAAGTTTTGGTCTCTGATAAACTCTCTGTTGTTCTATCCTATTGTGAATTACTCTGACCTTGCC
This sequence comes from Xenopus borealis, assembly GCA_024363595.1. Taxonomy (NCBI): domain Eukaryota; kingdom Metazoa; phylum Chordata; class Amphibia; order Anura; family Pipidae; genus Xenopus; species Xenopus borealis. The sequence goes on along the minus strand of CM044441.1, from coordinate 61,226,482 downwards.
AATAGCAAATCGTCCAGTCAAAGAAAAAGTACTGATTTAATGTCATTTTATTTAACAGGTAGTTGACATATAGGGGCTGATTTACTAAGGGTCAAATTTAAATTCGAATAAAATTCCAATTTCAAAAATTCAAATTAATTTTGGGCTACTTCAACTATAGAATAGCCCAAAATTCAATTTGAATTGAAAAAAATCAAATATTTTTACTGGCCCTTTAAAATCCTTCGAATTTGATGTTGGCGAATAGCCATTTTAGCCTACGCGGGACCTCACAGAACTTGTCCTGAGATTTTTTTCCAAGTTCTGAGAATTCGAAGGATCTTGGTGAAAGTCCTTAGAATCGTTCGATCAAATCAAATGATTCGAATGATTTTCATTCGATCGAATATGCCCATTTTTCGATCAAAACAACCCATATTCTATCGAAAATGACCCCCCCAAAAAATCTGAGGGTCGAATTTCTAAGTATATTCCACTTCGAAATTCGACCCTTAGTAAATCAGCCCCATAATCATATGCATGCGATCATATTTTTTATATAGGGTTAAACACAACAAAAATGGGAAGTATTTAAATGCTGCTTAAGTAATATTCATGTTGGTATATTCCCCTTTTAAGCAAGGAACTCTGTTACAAAGCAAAATCTCTTTGGTTCAATAGAAGTGTTTTTAAATATGTAAAGAGTAAACAAATTAAGCAGGAATGGGTGGGACCCTTAATATCAGTTGATTGATGGGAACAGTGAAAAAGCTGAGATACTGAACTGTTATTTTTCATCTGTCTACACAAATAAGGAACCAGTTAATGAAGGTTTCCTTCTTAATAGTCCTAATACTAGTAATACAACTAATGATGCTAATGATGCATAGTTCACACATGAGGAAATTCAAAAGAGACAAGAACTTATTGAGATTAACAAAGGTCTGGGGCTTTCAGATGGTTTTCATCCCAGGGTACTTAGCAAGCCTAGCTCTGTGATTGCCAAACCTATTTACTTTTTCATTGAGGTCTGGCATGGTGCAGAGAGACTGGAACATAGTATTTGTGTCTGGATAGAGAACTGCCTAAAATATATATTACAAAGAGTGGTGGTATGCATCACATTTTCTGTTAGACCAGATACTGTTAGTGGAGTTCCACAGGGCTCTGTACTTGGTCCTTTGCTTTTTGTTGATCTGGAGAAAGTAATTGAAAGTACTGTTTCTATTTTTGCTGATACAAAATTGTGCACAACTATAGGATCTATGCAGAATGCCGCCACTTTGCAGAGTGATTAGACTAAGTTGTAAAACAGGGCAGCAATCTGGAAAATGAGGTTCAATGTTGATACATACAAGGTTATGCACTTTGGCAAAAATAATATAAATGCTATTTATAAACTTAATTGCAGTGTGTTGGGAGTTTCCTTAACTGAGAAGGATCTAAAGGCTTTTGTAGATAACAAGTTGTCTGTTTCCAGGCAGTGTCATTCTGTGGCCATTAAGGCAAATAAAGTACTGTCTTGCATTAAAAAGGACATTAACTTAAGGGATGAAAACATCATTATGATTCTTTGACCTTGGTACGGCCTCACCTGAAATATGTGGTACAGTTTTGTGCTCCAGTCCAAGAGGGATATAAATGAGCTAGAAAGAGTGCAGAGACGTGCAACCAAACTGGTTGGAGGGATGGAAGATTTAAATTATGATGGTAGACTGTGAAGATTGGTGTTGTTTTCTCTGGAAAAAAGATACTTGCGGGGGGGACATGATTACACTTTGCAAGAATATTAGATTACACTATAGACAAACAGAAGGGGACCTTTTTACCTATAAAGAGGATCACCTCTCCAGACTCCATCCCTTTAGACTAATTTGAAGCAGCGTAGTTGTTTCTTCACAGTGTGTACAGTGAGGTTGAGGAATGCACTGCCAAGTGATGTTGTGATGACTGATTCTGTTAATGCTTTTTTCAACCCTATTTAACTATGTAACTATGATTCTTATGTTTAGAATGGTATCAATTATATAATCATAGACTTTTGTCTTTATACCATCATGAAATCTTGGCATGGGGCTGAAGGTAAAACACTGAAAAGAAACAATGGCAATTGTACTTTTTCTTATTCAACCCATTTAACTATATAACTATGCAATTATATTGGGTTTGACAATAAGATTGCAAAGTGAAATACAGTACATAATAAGGACAATATGTCACCACCCAATTTTTAATAGTAGCCAGGTCATTTATTGTTTCCAAATTTAAAAAAAAAACTCTTACATTTAAAGAACTGATCAAGCAAAATGAATTATAAAGTAATGCCAGGAAGAATCACAAATGAAACAATACACAAAAAAGCTCTGTTTTTGAAACTACAAGAGACAAATTTGCAGCCTCAGGCTCAACTTTACCCCTTACCTTTTAGGTAATCCTAGGCCAGCCGGGGGTTAGTTGTCAATTTCTGAAATCTAATTAAGATGTAATACTAGCACTGTCTAACCTTGCCTTTTACCACCTCATGTCTCAGCAACAATTCAGGAATAAAAATTAGAAGAATATGAACTTAGATATAATGTCAGTTTGCTTCCATCATTTTATTATTATTCACAATAATAATAATTGTTCTCTATAGAGTACCTTACTGATCTTGGGTGAAAGGGTGCAACATTTTGACTTTTATTATTAGCATCCAGACATTGGTTATTAGCATCCAGACATTGGTTATTAGCATCCAGACAACTGTTGTTTAGTGAAGAGTGCTCCTTCCAGTACACACACACCATTCTATATGGCAACATAATTCAAGTGATATTCAAATTATCTTATTTATCCCATTGGAAAATATGAATATAATGTGAATTTATATACAGTGAGCACAAAGAAGCAGGAACACTTCATTATCTCATTAGTCCAGAATTTGCCCTTCATGCATAATGAAATTAACTGAGTTTTTTGATATGGTAAAGAGTGTCATGTGGTATGGGAGATTTTCTTGCTACCCCATATTTAGGAATATGATCCTTTATTAGGAAACCTGTTGTTTAAAAATGTCCAAATAAGGAAAAGGCCACCTGCCATTTTGTCTATTTTAAGTAAATTATCAAAATTTTCTCTATAATAACAAAACAGTACCTTGTACTTTGTCTTAATTAAGCTGTATAAATCCATATTAGGCTTATTTTACATTTAAATTAATTTTAGCAAACTTAAGGTAGGATAAGGATATCCAAATTATGGAAAGATCCCTTATGTGGAAAGCTACAGATCACAAGCATTTCAGATACCTGTACTAATAACAGTGTTGTCAATTTATGTGAACTGAACTTTGATTATACTTGTTATAATGGTGATAACAAGGGGCCCATTTGCTAAATTCGTGTGAAGGATTCGAAATTCGATCGAATTCCGTTTGTACGATTTTATCGACTATTCAAATATGCAAATTTGGCCACTTTGATCATTGAGTATGCAAAATTTGATCGTATTGAATAGATTGAATAGATCGAATGATTGAATATTCGATCGTTCGACCATTTGATGATCAAAGTACTTCCCCTTTAAAATATCTGATATCCAACACCAAAAACAAAACTGGTTAGAGGGATGGAAGACTTAAATTATGAGGGGAGACTGTCCAGGTTGGGGTTGTTTTCTCTGGAAAAAAGGCGCTTGCGAGGGGACATGATTACACTTTACAAATATATTTGAGGACATTATAGACAAATATCAGGGGACCTTTTTACCCATAAAGAGGATCACCGCACCAGAGGCCACCCCTTCAGACTAGAACAAAAGGACTTTCATTTGAAGCAGCGTAGGTGGTTCTTCACAGTCAGGACGGTGAGGTTGTGGAATGCCCTGCTGGGTGATGTTGTGATGGCTCATTCTGTTGATGCTTTTAAGAGGGGTTTGGATGATTTTTTGGACAGACATAATATCAAAGGCTATTTTGATACTAAACTCTACAGTTAGTATTGCTATGGGCATATATAGTTTGTGTTTAAAAGAGTGGAGATGTGTGTGTGTATGTATGCTGGATTTTTAATTTGGAGGGGTTGAACTTGATGGACTCTTGTCTTTTTTCAACCCAATTTAACTATGTAACTATGTAACTATGTAAAAGAAAAACAAATCAATGTAGTATACTGAGTCCAGTGTAGCGAGGAGTGCACAGATCTGTACATTGTGGAGACAAAACAACTGCTCACCAAGCGAATGTCTCAGCATAGGAGGGAGAACTCTACAGGGAAAGACTTATTTGTCTTTCTACACCTCAAAGACAAGGGGCACTCCTTTGAAGATAGCAAGGTCCAAATCTTGGATAAAGAAGACCGCTGGTTTGAAAGAGGCGTGAAAGAAGCGATTCATGTCAAGGTAGAAAAAGCATCCCTGAATAGAGGTAGGGGCCTTTGACGCCACCTGTCTGATACATACAATGCTGTTCTCACATCAGTACCAAAGCGGTTTCAGAACACTTCACACATCCATTCATGCAACTCACACAAGTAACACCTGTGTCTAGGAGTTGCATGACAGAGTGGAATTCCATTACAGTAACTAAACAGAATCAAATTCAGATGTCACCTCTTTGAAGAGTTTCAATGTGCCATTGTGATTGGTTTAGTGGAAGAGTTTATATACTGAGAACTTCCCATACCAGGCAGTTGAACTGAAGAAGAAGCTGCTTGTATGAGTAGTGAAACGTCTTCAATAATTACTCAGCAAGTCCAGTTATTTTAGAATTACTTATATCAGATATACCATGACCTGGATGAATGAAAAACTTCATAGTCATATTCCCCTTTAAAATTTTCATCGACTGCCTACTTCGCCAGATTGAACCTACCGAGTTGCAATAGAAGCCTATGGGAACCCCCCATAGGCTTATTTTCTAAGTTTTATGTCCCAATACCAATCATAAGATCGAATGATTGTACGATCTTATCGAGAAATCGAATAGCGGCCAAAAACCCTAAAATTTTACTACGATTTTATCGAATTTTCATTCGAAAATTGTAGAAGGGTTGAATTTGAGGGCAAATAGCCCTCGAAAATTCGGCCCTTAGTAAATCTGCCCCTAAGTGTATATCACTCAGTATGTTAAAAGCATGTCCAGATTTCATTAGCCACAAAGTTGGAAAAATTATTTCCACAACATCCACAACTACCACATTTTCGTAACAAGGGTAAGCAGGCAAGATGGCAAGTGCGTTCTACCACTCAGATGTATGAAACAAACCAACCAAGTAAATGTTCCCTCTAAACTGTGTAATTCTGAGCAAACACAAACAGGTTATAGTTATGGGAACAACCAACATTTATAAGTAAAGTATAATGGAAATGTACCTGACCCAATTGATCAATAGCGATAAATGAACTTTTTCAGCTAATTCAAACTCATAGCGAAATTTGTGCTTGAAATTTTTTTTGTGACTTTGTACTTGAATTTCACCATGTGTTTTGTTGCGCTGGAAAAAATGAGAGACAATGTACACTGTCACTAAAGCATTTGGCATGAGAACAAGCACAGAGACAAAAAATGCCATGAGAAAAACACAACAAAAAAGCCCATTGCCTCCAATTTCACTCAATATTTCATTTGTGAATTTTTGCAAATTTTTCACAAACACATATGGGGCAGTTTAATTTATCACTGTAGGTCAATACACATTCCCTGGTTCAGTGTTTTATTAATAATTCTTTGCATGTACATACATTATCAAAACATGGCTTCTTTATGAACAAAAAACTATTCACTGTATAAACAATATTAAGAAGTGATTTTATATATATATATATATATATATATATATATATATATATATATATATATATATATATATATATATATATATATATATGCATTAAATGAGTTAAGATGACTTTAGATAACAGAGTTTCTTCAGTTAATCCCGAGTCATGACGCATTTAACACACAAATCCAAGTGGCTTCATCTGTATGTGTACATATATATATATATATATATATATATATATATATGCAAACCCTGCATTAAGAATATAAGTATACATATAATGGATGTATACATAATAGGATGTCTGTTGGATAAATCTTAATAAGGTTTTACAGAATTAAAAATCAAAATGTTGCACCACTTCACCCAAGATCAGCTTGGTACTCTATAGAGAACAATTATTATTATTAATAAAATGAGAGAAGCAAACTAAAATTCTATCTAAGCAGAACTTTTCATATTCTTCTCATTTTTATTCCTGAATTGTTCCTTAGACATAAGGTGGTAAAGGACAATGTTAGACAGTGCTAGTATTACATCTTAATCAGATTTCTGAAATTGACAACTAACCCCCGGCTGGCCTAGGATTACCTAAAAGGTAAGGGGTAAAATTTGAGCCTGAGGCTGCAAAATTGTCCCTTGTAGTTTCAAAAACAGAGCTTTGCACATAATTGATATTGCAGTACATATTTGCAACAGAGATTAGCTGCCACTTAATTTTTCCATCAACATAGGTAGTTTGTTGATGTAGAGCAGCAGTTCAACAGCGAGATACAGAATGTAAGCATCAAAGTCTTTTTTTCATTTTAATAAAAGAAAACATTCACCACAGTAGGACGGTTAACTGTTTTTATGTGACGAGATTTATACTCAGCATCTCATAATAATGTTGCATTCATTATTTTAAATAAATTCCATCTGTGTTCTTCAAGTGAAATGGCTCAGGTCTGGAAAACTTCACGCTTAGAGGACAGAAAATTACCACAAAGACTGTTGTAAAGTTTATTGCTGTTACTCTTCATTTTAACTGATTGAATTTGGTCTTCACCTAATACACATTCAGTGTCCATCTACCCATAGGGGGTGGTACACAGCTTTGCAAATTAAAGAGACTTCAAATTCCAGAATCCATCAATTCAAAAAGCAACAAAGGGAGGGAGGAGTTGCATTACAAGCTGAGCTTAAGGGGGTTGGGAGAGGACAGCCAGACTATCGTTGTTTCCTTTAAATCTGTTGAATGATTTATCTGTGTTAAAAATGAAAAATAAAAAAATACTTTATATTTATTTTTAGAAATACATTTATTTTTGGAAATACAATATATAGTTTTTTTCTAACTCTATAGTGAGTAATCCAAATTGCCACTTTGCCACTTAGTTTCAAACATGTAGAGCCCAAGTTAGAACATTCTGCCCATTGCGTTGCTGTATGCAGGGAGTTCAAAGAAGTAATATTCATTGAAACATGCAGCAACAAGCTCAGAAGCCCAAACTCTGATACTTTCAAAGTAGTGACTAAAGTGTAATCTTAATCTGTGTAGTTTATGTAATTTTGCTTGGTATGTAAAAGAAACTTTTTTATTCTAAAGATATTCTGAGTTTTTAATGACAGAGGGAAGATGTCAAATATGTGGTCATCCACACTGGAGTACTATAATACTGCTTATATCGATACAGTGCAAAATACACAGGTACAGCTGACAAGTTCACTTGCAGCAGGAGTTAACACTGTTTAATATTTTCTTTCTTTTCAGAGAGATTCTATTAACGTCTGTTTAACCTGCAGGCAACAGGTATATAATTGTAATTCAAATACTTTCACATTCCCTTGTAATTCTTTTTCACACCTTTATTTTTCTCCGCTAGACAGTACATGTGGGAAAAAGGACACATGTCTTACTAAATGAGGCAACTGATACAGCTTGCCTCCAATCACACTTCATTTTCACCAAGCTTAACAGCTCATTCTGTATTAACTGTTAGCAAGGGATTTGAAGATGATCTTTACAAGGTTCTATAATACAAAATAAATACAGTATGTGTGTGAGAGAATATCTATCTATCTATCTATCTATCTATCTATCTATCTATCTATCTATCTATCTATCTATCTATCTATCTGTAAACTGAGATATAGTGGTAATATTATTACAGCAGATGATTAGAGCCTTGCATTTCCCCATATAGCATCCTCTTTTTTCTGTATGCTGGTGTTGGTGTGTCATCTGCTCTTAGCAGGGTCGAAGTGAATATTCGAATGCAAAAATTCGATATTCAAAGCAATTTTTGAAAAACTTCGACCATCGAATAGGTTACTTCGATCATTTGAACATTCAATCATTCAATTCGACTTCTAAATTGAAGTACTGTATCCTTTGATTTTTTTATATCGCCAAATAAAAGCCGCCGAAGTGCTATGTTAGCCTATGGGGACCTGCTAGATAGTGATGGGCGAATTTATTCGCCAGGGGCGAATTCGTGGCGAATTCCCGCGATTCGCTGCTAGCGAATACATTTGCGAATCGCCAGCGAAATTTCGCTTTGCGAAACGAGTCGAGCGTCGTTTTTGACACGACAAGGCGAAAACGATGCGCCACGCCGAAAACGTCGCAACGTGCCGAAAACGACGCGCCAAAGTTGACTCGACGCGCGTCAAAAGCGTCCCGCAACTCGTTTCGCAAATTTTTCCGCCAATTTCCAGAGAAATTCGCTGCTTCCATCTCTGACCTAATGCCCCCAGATGCTGTTTGGACAACAAGAACTAAAATCAGTTTCTGTGCCAGTGGATTTTAGATTTGAAATGCTCCAAAAAGAAAGAAAAAAAGCTTATACTGGCAGAAGTGAATTAAGAAAAGAAAACCTTCAATTATTTTCTTCCGGAGCCTTTTAGCAAAAGTTAATAAGATGTGCAACACATTTCAGCTCCTTCTAAAAGCTATTTCTACCTAAATAGCAGTTCTAATGGGACTAAAGGAGGCAGTCAACAGAGGGGTGAAATTGAGATTCACATGCAATTTTTTTTTTTGCTATTATATAGAATCTGCCAGAAAAGCAGAGTTATTAGTCAGCTTCTGATTGTTTCCAGCTATTGTTATCCAGAATGCTCAGGGCCTGGGGCTTTCCGAATAATGAATCTTTCCGTAATTTGGATCTTCATAATGTTAGTCTACTAGAGAATCAAGTAAATATTAAATAAACCCAATAGGCTGGTTTTGCTTCCAGTAAGGACTAATTATATTTTGGTTTGGATCAAATACAAGGATCTGTTTTATTATTACAGAGAAAAAGGAAATACTTTTTTAAACTACAGTTTATTTGAGTATAACAGAGTCTATGGCCCAAATTCACTAAAGCGTGAAGCGTATAACGCTAGCGCTAATTCGCCAGCATGACGTCATTTCGCAACTTTGGAAATTCACTAACACCGACTCTGGCGAATTTTCGCTAGTGAAGTAGATAGACTTGCGCAACTTCGCACCCTTACACAAGGCGAAGTTGCGCACTGACGAAGGATCGTAATTACGCAAATTCACTAAGATCAAAATTTTACTGAACGTTACCACTTACATTAGACTTTACTTCGCCTGGTCAGACCAGGCGAAGTTCAATACTATAGATAGGAGTTTGAAAAAAAAATTGAAACATTTGTAGGGTGATAGTCTGAAAAAGATTGTTTTTTTGGGGGGGAGGTTACCCTCCTTCTCCCCTACATTTCCTAACATATGGCAACTCAAATATACAGGGGGCACATGTAGGGCAATAGGACAATTTTATTTAATTTATTTATTTATTATATACTTCTATTTCACGCTTAAGTTCTTGCAGTATGCAAATTAGGCATCACTAGCTGCGCTTTGCCTGGCGAACGAACGGTAGTGATACTCTACTCTAACATTCGCCACCCTGAGTGCAAATTCGTATCTTAGTGAATTTGCGTAGTGCTGGCGAAAATTCGCCTGGCGAAGTGCGGCGAATGCTAGCAAAGCCAACACTAGCGAATTTGAGCATCTTAGTGAATTTGGGAGATGGACTTTCTGTAATTCAGAGCTTTGTGGATAACGGGGTTCCGGATAACGGATATAATAAATGTATGTGTTCATCCTCTTAGGCATTGAATCATCCCTGAAGCTGAGATGTTGCGAGGATTTATCTTTGTTATGTTTTGAACCTGCTATTGCTTAAACATACAGTACAAATGGTTTGTGTTCACATAAAACTTGTGTGCATATTTTTTAACATAATGACAAAATAAATGTTTAAATATCTATAAATAAACCTTACTTTTGAAAGGAATATAGGTTAAAAAAATATTTATTTTTAAAGCTTATACAATGTAGCAGGTTCTGATTCTGCTGTTACCATCTATTAAGGATAAGCACTTTTCTCAAAATTTTTTACAAATTTGTGTTTAAATTTTGCCATGTGTTTTGTTTCACTGAAAAAAAATGTGGGGAAAATACATAGGAAAAATGTGCATAAAAATGGCAATTACATTAAATGCATTTGGCATTTGAAAAACACCTACTGACTCCAAAGTATTTGACGTGCAAAAAACAGCCTTTGATGCCAATTCATTTGGCACAAGAAAAAATGCCTATTGACTCTGCATTCTGCAAAATTACATCATTTCAAGAATTTACAATTTCGTGAATTGAAATGGAGCAGTTTCCCACATCACTAGTCACTATTAAACTAAAAATGTATTAAGTTCTCATATCTCACTTTATCACCATCAGATAAAAAAGAGCAAAGTCTATTAAGGAATGGCAAAGGTCAAAAACAGCATATAAAGCATATAAAGAAGTTTACACAGTATATACTGTAAGTACAAATAAAAATACTGGATTCTTTAGTAAGTAAGCTACACTTTTAAAATGAATGTCAGTAGCATGATAGTGTTGCTAACAATATGCACTTGGACCATGAAAGTCACTAGTGATAATTTCTGTAAATAGATTTATCAACATTCCAGATGTCACAGTTCATCTCTTTCACCCACTTACAGACTGGAAATGCAACATTACAGTTATAACATTTGCACACATAAGGTATCACAGCCTGTTGTTCCTCAAGTCTGTCATGTTAAATTTTCTGGCACTTACTGTACATATAACACATACTTACAAACAGTGTAACATGCTTATCTTTTTATTTCAGAAGCATTTGTGTTACAGTGTTTCAGATGTTTCAAAGAATCTGCAATGACAAATGCTGTATCGAGATCTGCTATACCCCCTTTATCTGCGCTTTACCTCTCCCCCACCAAAGAATTGACTCATGACTACACCATTGGAAAATGAAGGTTGCAGTTGTTTATTTACAAAAAGAATTAATATAAATGAATGCATAGCAATTCCTAACTTTTTGTAAAGGACATCTTGTACTGTATGTCAGCATTAAAACAATAGTAAACAATGTCTGTATTCTCCTCATAGGTCCTACTATGAGCCTAGACCTTAGGCCTGCATCCTCTCAAAATCCCAAGCCAAGGCTGTCTGCCTCCCACCAGGGTCCCTAGCCTACCTACGCTTACATATAGGATAAGAATATCTGCCCTAATATGTGATGGCCCATATTAGAATAGGGTGCGTCTCACTTCTTGCTCAGTTTACTTTTACTCATATCATTACTGTCTGAAAAGTGCCTCTTGTGGTATCTCCAACTGCATGGAAAACTACTACTTTAGATTTCTAGATGTATGCAAACAGCTATCTTTGCAATGTAAGCTGACAAATGTTCCTCCCTCCGTACTTTACCTAAATTTCCACTTCTAGCTATGACATGATGCTTTTAATCTCCTCTTTTGTACAGGTACAGTATTTATTAAACATGTCTATGTCTAAAGTTGGACTTTGAAATGTATATGTGAAGTATGTTTCCCTCTGAACAAAGGTTGGGGATTGTTCTCCCCAGTAGATTGAGATGATCCCTAAACTGCAATGCCCTATTGGATTCAAAGGGGGATATTCAATGGGGATATTCTATTTCATTTTCCATGGAGCTCAATAAAAAAAGTTTCAGATATGCACATATACCTTTACATTATTTTTAGTGATCGGCGAATCTATTCGCCAGGGGCGAATTCGCAGCAAATTCCCGTGATTCGCAACTGGCGAATAAATTCGTCTGGGAAAATTAGCTAAAAAAAAGAGTCGCGCATCGTTTTTGACGCGACGCGTCGAAACCGACGTGACGCACTTCGAAAACGCTGGAAATTCGCAAATTTTTCGGTGAAGCGAAACGGGGTAGATTCGCCCATCACTAATTATTTTTATTTGTTGTTATTTGTAAATGAACTCACAAGTGAAACAGATTCTTTCTGTGCTTTGCAATTGACTGACTGGAGAACCAATGAATCCTCCAACCAAGCTTCCAGTTCCTACAATGCCTTGAACTATGGAACACTTCTGTTATTTTCCTTCTTCACAGATCTGTTAATCACAGAACATTTACGACAGAGTGAGCTTTGGTGTCTTGACTGGTGGAGAAATAAAATGACAATGTTTCAGTGGTAGTCAGGAAAAAGAAAGGTGTAACATGGGCAAAAATTGCTTTCCGATGCAAATAGAAAGCAATTGCTTCCTATTTCCATATACAAATAATTGACAATTTTTATTTAATGCCTAGTAGAAAGTTGCGTTTTAGTTTTAATTTCCATTCATGCAAACAACATTTTTTGAGTTAACATCCTCTTTAAAGGAGCTCAATATACAAAGTTTCAGATATGCAGCATATTGCTTGTATGCACCTACTGCCATGGCTATGTGGATTCTTGTTGTCTGTACTCAGTATTATATTATAATATATATAATATTAGTAAAGATGTAATGTATCAACAAAATATAATTGTGGGTTACAATATACAGTTCAAGGGTTATGTTTCTGCTTTACATATTTGTGATATGTTCTAGTCTAGTCTAGTCTTTACTTTTTTCCCTCTGCCAACATTATATTTAAACTTTGCAACATCAAATATATATTTTATTTTGCCATTAGGCAGCCCAACAGCTGTCCCTGCAGAATTTATTGTCAAACAAAGCAATGAAATCTATGACCTCTTAATCATGTCACTGTGTTGACATCAGAAGCAAAATCCCCTGCCAACAAATCTAAACTAATCTTAGGTTCTCCAACTGCTGGCTGCATACTTTTGCTGGGATTAGAAATTCGGCTCTATTTTCTGTCTGCAGCCCCATCATTTAGTCCTCAACTTTTATAAACATAACCAACCACACTAAGGGGCTGATTTACTAAGGTTGGAATGGTAAATTTTAATTCAAATTTTCAAGTTTCTTGGTTAAAAAACTACCAACTTGAATTCAAATCTGAGATTTATCATCCCCCATCCCTTAAATTAAGTCAACCTGCCGACTTCATGTAGAAGTCAATGACAGAGATCCACTGACCTATTTGAAGACGTTAAAGGGATCCTGTCATGGGAAAAAAATTTTTTTTCAAAATGCATCAGTTAATAGTGCTGTTCCAGAAGAATTATGCACTGCAATCCATTTCTCAAAAGAGCAAACAGAATATTTTATATTTCATTTTGAAATCTGACATGGGGCTAGATATTTTGTCAATTTCCCAGCTGCCCCAAGTAATGTGACTTGTGCTCTGATAAACTTCAATCACTCTTTACTGCTGTACTGCAAGTTGGAGTGATATCACCCCCTCCCTTTCCCTCACCCAGCAGCCTAACAAAAGAACAATGGGAAGGTAACCAGATAACAGCTCCCTAACACAAGATAACAGCTGCCTGGTATATCTAAGAACAGCACTCAATAGTAAAACCTGTGTCCCACTGCGTACTATTCAGTTACATTGAGAAGGAAAAACAACAGCCTGCCAGAAAGCAGTTCCCTCCTAAAGTGTTGGCACAAGTCACATGACCAGGGCAGCTGGGAAATTGACAAAATGGCTAGCCCCATGTCAGATTTCAAAACTGAATATAAAAAGATCTGTTTGCTCTTTTGAGAAATGGATTTCAGTGCAGAAGTCTACTGGAGCAGCACTATTGACTGATGCATTTTTAAAAAAAACATGTTTTCCCATGACAGTTTCCCTTTAATAACCTTCCTTGAATTTTTTTCGGATGAAAACTCCATTCGAATTGTGCCTGAATTTGATTCGATTTTAGATGTTCAAGTTTTTTCATGAGTACATTCAAGTTATTATTTATTAGATTAAAAAAAACCTAACTGTATCTTCTATAAATTCATGTTCACTATTGTACAAATCTGAAAAATACATATTGGAATCTAATTCAAGGTCAGGCTTTAATATGTTTTGTGTGGAACATGGCATTGTTCATGATTAATTAACTGACACAAGAACCAGATAATTAAGACTGAAAATATATGTCAAGGTGTTTGGATTAATTTAGCCCTTTAAGTGACAGCAGTATTTTGCATTTCATGTACAGTAGACTTAGCGCCAGATGTTTTTCAAACACTTTGTGTTTTCTCACTCTCTCTAGGGGTATTTCTTGGGTGTGGCTTTTACTTTACATGGGTAAATTAGACATTGTTCATTTCAGGACTAATTGAGCTTCTGTTTTGTGTAATTGAACTTATGTATGATGAATAGGGCTTTAAATACCAAAAATATAAAGAAAAATCCTAACAGTTCAACACCAATTTTTCAAAGCACCACTCCAAAAATAGACATACTTTAAACTGCAAGGCTAAAAAACCTCTGACATTAGATTTACACTCAAAAGCTAGATAAGCATTATGACAAATCAAAAATGGTTAAACATGCATATATTTATATAGAAATATTGATAGAGAGATATAGCTATATACAGATATTTTTTCTATACAGATTCATAAAAAAATCTGCTCTAGAATTTAGAAATCTAATTTTACTGTACAGGGAAAAAATGCAAGAAATATTTTAGATTGACTCAAATGCATGCAAAAAACACAGACTTCAGTGCATTTGGTACAAGATAAAACTTGAGAACAGATGCATTGGCGAGAGAAAAAAAACATGGCAAAAATCGACTACAATACATTTGACACAACTCTGGTGCAATTTCATCATTTCGTCATTAAAAGTTTCTGGGGTTTTGTAGATTTTTCTCAGAGAAATGGGGCAGTTCTGCTCATCATTAATTTTGAACAACAATGATTTTCATCGTTATACTAACAATTTCCTTATTCAGGGGGTGGGGTTGACGTTTTGGAACTGTGTATACATATATACATATATATATATATATATATATATATATA
>CM044441.1:61183567-61208309 GCA_024363595.1 Xenopus borealis | reverse complement strand
ATATATATAGTACCCAGAACAGTGTTTTAAACTAGACTAGTACCCTACTGCAAGCAAATAAACATTTGCTTTTATTATTTTGGTGAATAAATCTAGCTAATGTTTGGTTGCTGTGGGTTACCAAATAGTAAACCTGTCACCGTATTACCAAATATGCATGTTGCTCAAGGTCATAAGGAGCTAACACAGCTTGTGCTCAGTCTTACAAAATATCTTTTCCCTTGAGTGTTGGTCATCTTTAAGTCAGTATCAATGATCTTTTGGAAATCTATCTATCTATCTATCTATCTATCTATCTATCTATCTATCTATACTGTATTATTAAAATTTTGTAATAACATTTATTTGCCTTCTGCTGGCAATTCTGTTATGGTGTTCTGTTTCATGGAGAAGCAGATGAATTGTTAATTTAGTTATGCAGATAAATTTCCTTGAAGATTTTCCTTCTAATGAATGTGCATAAAACCAATTATGGTGATAGGAATTCTGTTTACCTCTTGGGAAAAGTCATCATAATTATAATGTTATGATTGCTGAACATGTGATGTGACAGAACACTAAACATCACTTTATTTTTTGCATGCAAGAACATATTTTCCCTTCTGAATTTTTAGGCATTTAACTGACATTTTATAAAAGAAGACTATAGGCACTTTAATGCGCAAATACATATTCAGCGCAGTCAGGCAAATATTCTGTATTAGCAGCTTTCTAATTTTTTCCTATTCTTTTTTTCTTCAACTCAGTGACTGATTATTGGGGATATGAAGGCAATAATGGATAATGATGATCTCAAAATGTTATACCATCTATCTGCCTGTCTATCTATTGATCTAGCTATTTGTTTTATATGATGAGCTTAAGCACTCTTTACAGTGAGATATATAATTATATATAGTTCCTTGTTATTCACAGCCTATCTGGTTCTCAGCAAAATCATTTTTCCAGTTCAGCTTATTGTCATGATTCTATACTGTGCCCTCCCTTTATGCTCTGTCCTTTGTATTTATCATTTGTATGTAGATGCTATACAGACATATGTAGAGACCCCTTCACTTACCATTGAAATTCAGGCCAGTTAGCTATTGGGTTCCATAAGGATTGCATAAAGCAGCTCATATGGAAAACGTTGATTCATCTTAATAAAACATTTTCATAAAAATATAATTTTTTTTAGTTTGTTGCATTGGTTAACCGTTAATAGAAAATTGCAATATTTCAGTATTAAGGGCCACCCACTGGGATCATATGATTCATGATGAACAGAAACAAATCAAGGGCACACATTTATGTGAGGTCACTTTAGCCTATTAGTAGACAAGTTTTATATTTTACGCTGGGCCGGGCCAAGCCAACAGTGAGCATGCTCCATAAGAAGAGAAGTTAGGGAGGGGAGAGTAATGAAAGGGGAGGGGAGGAAGGTAGGGGGAGTGATGGAGGGAGGGAAGAATGATAGAGGGTACACAAGAAGAGAAAAGTGAGGTGAGAACAGCAGGAGAGCGAACAACCAAGACTAGGGGTGGCAGAAAATTTTTGAACAGGTACCTGCCCAGGGCCCCCACATCTTTGTGCCCTAGGAAGGGGTCTCTTCTGCCTACCCCTAGTTCTGGGCCCTGATTTTAATCCCACACTTCCTGTTACAGTTAGAGCTGCAGTAATTCTGGTCAGGTGATCTCTGAAGGAGCACACACACTATATTAAACTATTTGTTTTAGGTAAAACATGTAAAAGGGCATAATTTACTGATATATTCCAGTTTTTAAGATATCTGATGTCCATTCTGGGGTACAGGTATAGGGTCTGTTATTGAGAAATCCTTTCTACAGAAAGCTCCCATTGACTCAATTTTATTTAAACTTTATAATGGATGTTTCTTACTTGCAAAAATATGATGAGCCCACTTTCACCTCAGTGACTATAAATCATCCATTTCTAATAACTCCACAGATACATACAGTACATGACTTGAAATCAGTTATTGGGTTCATGCTTTTGAATTCTCACTGGTTGAGCTGGACATGGATTAATATGTTTCTTTCATCTGCAAGGTAAATATAAAAAAAATAGATCCAGCCCCAAAGAAGAATGCTTTGGGATTTTATCATATTTTAATACTGAAGGGACTGTTGAATGAAACTCAACAGATAACACCAGTGGTGCTCGAAAAGCTAGCAAGCCTTGATAATTAGCAAACAATGTTCAGTATCAGAGACTGTTAACTTCTCAATCTCTGAACCAGCGTGAATGCATTTAGTTTGCCATGTCCCATACCTTTTCTGAAAGAAATTAATGTTAAGTGTTTCACTTGTTAGCTCTTATTCTACAGTGATTCCTAATGGGATAAGATGCTTTTAACAAAATTATCTATTCCCAGCTAAAAAGGAATATTCACAAAAGTTTTATCATTTACTTTACATACTTGAAAAATATTAATTTAGTGACAGATCTCACCTGCCTGTTTTACATACACTCTTCTCCCGATCTCTTTCTCTCTTCCATTAAGATAATTTATTTCTGAATATATATATGTACATTCAGTACTTCAGTGGAAGATAACACATAATAGGCTAGAGTTATATTACAAACATAGGTGTAAAATTATAGAAGTGGAATTGCCAATAGAAATTACTATTTGCAAAGGCAATTGTTTGTTAGCTTAGTAAAAAATCACTTTTAAATGGAAACTGTCTTGGGAAAACATTTCAAAATGCATCAGTTAATAGTGCTGCTGGAGTGGACTTCTGCCCTGAAATCCGTTTCTCAAAAGAGCAAACTGATTTTTTTATATTAAGTTTTGAAATCTGACATGGGTCATGTGACTTGTGCCAGCACTTCATATATATATATATATATATATATATATATATATATATAAATGACATGGGGAGGGTTATTTACTAAAATCCTATTTTAGCTCATTATTTAAGTTAACTTTTAGTATATTGTAGAAGGACCAATTCTATGAAACTTTTCAATTGGTCTTCAATATTTATTTTGCATAGTTTTTTAATGATTTGCAATTTTCTTCTGTTTCTTTGCAGCTTTCAAATGGGGGTCACTGACACCATCTGAAAACAAATGCTCTGTAAGGCTACAAATGTATTGTTATTGCCACTTTTTATTACTTATCATTCTATTCAGTCCATATTCATATTCCAGTCTCTTATTCAAATCACTGCAGGGTTGCTAGGGTAATTTGTACCCTAGATACCAAATTGCTGACACTGCAAACTGGAGAGCTGCTGAATAAAAAGCTAAATAACTCAAAAACCACAAATACAAAATGAAAACCAATTGCAAATTGACTCAGAATGTCACTCTCTACATTATACTAAAAGTTAACTGAAAGGTGAACAACCCCTTTAATTAAAAAACTAAACTCCCATACCCAAACTGATTTTATTTATTTTTGAAAAAATTTGAATAATTTGTTTCGGGGAAAAACCTAATAAAACTAATGCAAAATCGTATCATATTATTTTTCAAGCTAAATCCTGTGCAGACCACGATAACTTCAAATTAGGATAGGGACTGAGGTGGCAGATTTTCATATTCTGGCATTTTGCAGTATCGGGCTTTAATAAATCATGAAAAATTTTAGTTTTGCCACAAAAACGCCCGACCAGATTAATTCAGAGTTTAACAAATAACCCCCTTAAAATTGATGTATAGTGTAAGCTGGTAACTGGGGAAAAAAATAGGTATATTTCACTTGGTTTCACTTTGGTTTCTCTCCTGCTATCTTACTGTGGTCCTGAGAGGGTTAATTCCCCTGAATAATCTCTTCTGCATGAGAACCAAGTCCAGAGTGGTTTGAGAATGAAATTAGAAGTGCGGTAGTGTGAAGGGCTTCTAGAAAACCTTTGAAATAGTACTTGTTTTTGTACAGTACAGGTACACAGACCTCTTGCACAAACACTGCACTTGTGAACTTTTTATTTGGAAAGATTGTGTGTCAGCTCCATGGATCATTTACTTACATGCTGTATATTTTTTGACACAGGAATGAACAGGTTACAAATCAAATCAAAGCACAGGTATAATCAGTTCTTGAAAACACTCATTGCCTGAACTACAAATACTGACTCATTATGACGTGTATTGATTTGCTATCATTTGCCATTTGGATCTTAACATGCCTCTGCTGCTTAATACAGTATGTCATTTTTTCTATCTTGCGAGAACCTGGATTTTCTATAATATTTACATTTTGAAATACTCTGAAATAGGTGTAAATGTTAATTTGCAGGAGAATGCTACAAAAACAGTGTTATACTAAAAGTCTGTGTTTACTTATCAGTTTGCTTTGATCTGTAGCTGTGTTCAGTATTTCAGACTTTGAATTTATTTCAGTTGGTTGAATGTACTATTGATGTTTATATTACACATATTTTTTCGGCTAGTGTTACTGCCAGGATAGATACTGTTCCATGTGATCAGAAATATTATAAACAAGTACCATATCATTATTTCAGTGCCGCCCACCTTATTATACTGTATCATTTTAGCACAAAGAAAAACACTTTGATGCCAATGGATCTTTAAATACTGTGTATGTTGCAGACAATGTTAAATTACTGTGTATTTTTCTGAAAAAAAATGTCAATTGAAGACCTGAACATTTATATTAGAGTTGCCATGGCAGCAGGCACGCATAGGTCACGGCATGACAAAGGTGATGTTTGTATCAGAGTGTCTGTTTAGTATAAACCTGCTGAAACTTTCAGTTGAATTAAAAAATAGAGGTGCATTAGTACAGACATGTCTTTGCCAACTAACTATAAAGTGCATAGGAAAATGTGATAAATCATAAAAATACACCAAATATGTTGCTTGCTTCAGAAAGCACAGTGACACATACTGCAGCAGTTGTTACAGTTACATAGTTAAATCAGGTTGAAAAAAACAAAGTCCATCAAGTTCGACCCCTCCAAATGAAAACCCAGCATCCATTCACATTCTAGTGCAAAATGCATGTTTCTGGGCCACGCCTCTTTATCAAGCATGCACTAATTAATTATTTTGCACTGCATTAATTAAAATTGCAAGGGTTTGACCTGCTGCTACAAATCCTGTGTGCCAGTGATTTTTCTCTTACCTGTTTGGGAGATTGCCAATTCCTCTCTCACTGAGCACCAGGAGCCATCTTTACACAGGGGTGTGTGGTGTGTGGTTTCTCCCAATTGTTTCCTCTAGATCAGTGATGCCCAACCAGTAGCTTGTGAGCATCATGTTGCTTTCCAGCCCCTTGGATGTTGCTCTCCATGTCCTCAAAGCAGGTGCTTATTTTTAAATTCCAGGCTTGGAAGCAAGTTTTAATTGCATAGTCTCCTGTAGGCTGTCAGTCCACATAGGGGCTACCAAATAATCAATTACATCACTTCTTTGACACCCCAAGAGATTTTTTCATGGTTGTGTTGCTCCCCAACTCTTTTTATATTTGAATGTGGCTCACGGTTAAAAAAGGTTGGGGAGCCCTGCTCTAGATACTACAACATAAAGAAAACTCAGCTTTGTCATCCCCAATATTGTATATACTAGGGATGCACCGAATCAACCTTGAACTGGATCCAAACCCTTTTTGAAACATGCTTATAATAAAATCCTTGTGGCAAAAAAACAATGTGCAAATTTTGGGGACAGCACATTTTTTTTTTGTTCAAAATGCCATGTTTTTTAATGTACTGAGTTCCTGACAGATACAGAGAAGTGAAACCGTAATTGCTGCTTGTTTCTAAAGTTCTATATAGCGAGACAAGGTACAGCAGGATTTTTTTTTACAGATGTACCCCGAACATATAGAAATGTTTGAAAAAAGATTTAAGGACACATATCTAAGAATTTGGATCCTGGACAAATTTAAAAAATGTAATTATGTTTATTTTTATCTCTTTATAATGTCTTTCCTGTAACACATAACTTCACTAGTTGGTTTTTGGTGAAGATCCATGAATATACTGTAAATCTTATCCTTATAAACAGTGCTTACTGATGTCATCAGTTATAATTGGAGCTCAGTGATGTTTTTTCTGTCAGATGACTCATTGAAACTTGTGTATTCCAAGAAATAAAGTAACCTCTGTTGCAAAATGTCAGGATAACAGAAGTGACCTTGACGTTCCATGACCTGTATAAAAGTATAAAAGTTTTTGTATGGTCATGGAACTCCTTGGTAACTTAAAATAGCCATAGATTTTACAAGAGGGGGTAGTTTATTCACTATATAAACTGCACATTCCTACATCAGTAGACACCTTCATTTAAATTGAATAGGAGAAATACTAGCCTGTCGAAAAGCAGTCTGAAGTGCCCGCCCTTTCTGAAAGCACAGGATCAGGCAAAATGACCTAGCTAAAAAAATACTTGTTGGTTCAGGAATAAAATTGATGTGATTTATATGCAATGTATTCAGTTTAATTTAGAAGTAAAGTTCAAAAATACAACTCAGACTCACTCTTGCTCTCTTTACTAATTATCCCAGAGAGAAAAAGGAAAGGAAAATTCAGAGGACACACCACCTCACGTAAAAACCACATTAGGTGCCTGCAATGTAATGGGCACTTGAGCATTTTGGGAGCTCCCCTGCTATGAATAAGTGGTGGCTATGAATAAGTGGTGTTCCCGAAACGAGTCAGGGGTCCTTTACACTGCAGTGCCTGTTTTTTAATGTTTGAGGTGGTGTACCTCTGATTTTTTCTCTTTTGATTTTGGATAATTTAGAAATAAACTTTCAAAATTTTCTTTTACTGCTCTAGAAAGAAGCCTACTGGCAATGATTGTTATCATCAGACCACTGTAGACACTGACAACTAAAAGCCTGGTTAATTATTAAAACAACTAGGTCTGCTTGAGGTATACCATGATATGAAAAATATTATTATTTTATTTTCTGTTGTGGGATAAAATATGGCAGAAATGTCTTGTAATAAAAATAAAACAAACTGGTTGTTTGGTGTCAGTGTGAGTTTAAGCAGAAAGAATGTAACTACCACATGGCAAGCAAGACATAAGCTTCTCTATGGGCTGGACTCTAGAGAAAAGTAAAATACTGTACATTTTTTATAAAGGTTAAAATACATTTGTTCAATACTGAGGATGGTTAAAGTAAAATAAAATGCAATGTTTTATATAAGTATAACAAGCTTATTCCTATGTCTCTGCAATTCAGCCCTACGAAATATGCTGGGGCCACTGAAATACATGTTAATAATAATAATAATAATTCCAATAAATAAAGCAGCATCTTTTACTCAAATGACACACATGCATGTCCAGTTATCCTTCTTAGTGAATTGATTTTGCATAGTTGTTTGTAACACTATTATGAGAATAGAGAATTTTTAGCTTTGACCACAAGTGTGTAGGAGTAAACCACTTGGGATTACTTTGCTAGCAGTTTTTTTTATTACTGCCTTTATTATGTATGCTAATAATGCATGCTGATAATTAGACTTTATGAGCTAAATATTCATATTCAGCAGGTTCATATGACTTATATAACCCTCGATGTTTAGTGGCAGATTTTTGTAACTGACTGGAAATAGGTGTCACTGTTTTCTCTGTGCCAGGTTGGGGTATTAGTCTTGCACTTAAAATTAGTTCTATGGCAATACTTTTCTCTACAAATATACAGTTTTTAGCTAAGAGGTGAAAGAGGCAATTCATCTATCTAATCCTTAAAGTATTGAAGTACAACTATAGGATACCTTATCTATAAATATTTGTTTTCCAGAAAGAATTACAGGAAGGCCGTCTCCCATACAGCAAATAATTCAAATTTTTTATAAATAAGTTTCTTTTTCTCTGTAATAATAAAAAAGTACCCTGTAGTTGATCCTAATTAAACTGCATAAACCCAAATTGGTGGCAAAAAATCCTGTTGGGTGTATTTAATATTCACAATTTTTTTTATACAGAGGTATGGAAATACAATAGATCACATATATGTTTTCATTTAATCAAAGGCTTTTAAACTTTACTGCAGTCTCTGAAGTATCAGACAACCAGTTTATGTAGTGGAATTGTAAATTGTGTTTAGAATGCAAACCACAAAATGCACAAAAAAGCAAACTAGTAATCTGATTACTAAAGGTTTGATATTAGTTATTAAGTAAAACCCATTCTGGTGCTTTTCAAGAAAAAACTAGAGCAATAATTATTGGCAATTATTGGCAGTTAATTACTGGCATTTCACAGAACAGTTGGTGGAATGATTCCTTAACAAAAAGTGGTGAGATGCTGATTAAAAAAGCTAAATAACACAAAAGCCACAAATAAAAAATGAAACCCAATAGCAAATTGTCTCAAAATATCATTCACATGTTTGTGTGTGTGTGACCTTGAGAAAGGTCCACAAACTTCCCGGTGTTGCTGGTCTTTTTGAAAGTATTTGAATTATTTACCATGCACCCGAGGTAAAACACTATAAAGCAGGGTGCTGCCCATATAAAGATATATATATATATATATATATATATATAAAAGTATCTGCTACCTGAGCGATCTCTGGGGTGCATGGGCAATCTTCAATATAAAATAATCTTATAATATCATTTAATCGTATGAAGCAGAGACCGAAATGTTGGAGCACTATAAAATGTGTATTTAAATAAAAGACACTGATTTCAAGAAGGGAAGTGCTGGCAAATGGATATTTAATTACCATATATATATGCATATATATATGTATATATATATATATATATATATATATATATATATACAGTAGCAAGAGGACTCCATATTCATGTGAATAATCCTGTTTTTATTCTTCAATGCTTATCCAATGTGATAAGTGGGATATCTGAGTTTAGTTATTCTGTGTCAAACACACAAACCAAAGTGGCCAATACTGTCATCCTTAAGCACCCAGATCCTATAATATCACTTTAAAAATGGAAGAAAGGCAAATGGGCATTTTCTGGCACTTAAACCTGCCAAGCTTTTTATGTTTTAATCAGGGGAAACAAAAAGATTGGCAGGAAGCTGAGGTATTCGAAGGAAGAAGCCACAGGAGAAACTTGAATGGTCAAGAGTGGTATTTGAAGAGCAACAAAGTTAGTACTTTTATTAATTATGCTACAGCTACAAACCCACTATGCAGGTGTAGAATCAGTTATCCAGAAACCTTTTGTCAGAAAGCTCAGAATTATGGGAAAGCCATCTCTCATAGATTCCATTATAATGAAATCATTACATTTAAAAACAATAATTTGTCTTTTTCACTGTAATAAACCAGTACCTTGTACTTGATCTCAACTAAGATATACTTAATCAGTATTAGAGGCAAAACTATCCTACTGGGCTTAGTTCATGTTTAAATTTTTAATGGGTTTAGATAATGTTTACTGTGTAAAACAAAATTCTTAAAAAAATATTATGTAAAAAGCTGTGTAAAATAAACACAAAATGTATTACAGTGTGTTTTATTTTATGCCATACGAACAATAGATTTGTTACTGTTAATTTATACTGTTACGGAGCTTTATAAGTCAGCTCCAGAGGAAGTTGCTCAAAGAAAAAGGGTGTAAAAAAGATATGTCATTTTTGCATAGTTTTTTTAGACAGTGGTGCCTGGAAATTATTCCACCATTTTTTACCACATAATACATCTGCCCCTAAACGTATGAAGATTCAAATTACAGAAAGGTGCCTTAACTGAAAACCCCCTAGAACATTCTAGATAATGGATCTCATACCTGTACTACATAAAACTCAACAAGATCTGGAACTGCTTTAACATATTAAACTCAGTTTTTTATTTTTACAGGTTTTTCTATATTTAAAGATTTTGTGAGTTCCTCAGTTTAACTACCCCCCCCCGGATGCAGCCAACGCAATCATGCTGTGAGTCAAAGACTGACAGATTCCAGCATGAAACAATTACTATGCAACTGACAAACAGCATGACTGGGTTGTTTGCAGTAGGACAAATTGTTGCTGTAAGTCAAGCACACTTTGTTAATCCATATAAAAAAAATTTTAAAATAAAAAAATTGTGATTTACTTTTATTAAGCATCTAAATGTGCTTAAAATTCAATTTGAAGTATGATTATTCATTTTTGTTATCGTCCCTCTTTTCTAGGTGCTATATGGTATTTCCTCTATTTTTACCAAAACACAATAAATGTCTTGATAGCTAATATTTTATTTTATTCTGTGTTATTATTTTTTAAATACAAATCATATGCCGAACTTACTTTACCTTATTATGTGATTATTCAGTAAACGGCCTAAGAAACTGCATTTGTGATTTGTAATTTGAATATGCATTTATTCTATCAGAATCCCAGTGAAAAATACAACTAGTTTAAAAGCTTCATTGAAAACCTATATCATTAGTTTCTTGTCTTTGGAAACAGTACTCCACCCACTGACAGAAACTGTGATTAGTATGTCATGGACAGGAGGTTTTTTGTTGGGGAAATGAACATGGTTTGTATGAAATCCTCTCTTTAGGGCACAGCATGGCATGTATAAACCTGTTATATGGAAAGATAATGACCTTCTTTAAGCAAACTGATAATCTAGAGACATGACAGCCTCATAATTATACATGATAGGTGGAAGTTTGCAAAATTTGAAGCTGTACTAAGTAGGAAAAATATCTTCCTGGTAATCTGCTTTGATAAAATATCACCCTAATATTTGAATAAATTCCAATTAATTTCCTTGTCACAGTGCAATCAGAATATAGAGGAATATGGCTAAATGCCCCCTATATTCCTCCTGTTTCACTGTCATATAGCTGTAAGCTTAAGCATGTTATGCAACACAACAAACCTAAATATGAAGATGCATACTGTGCTATATTTGCAAAGCTGAGCATCCAATGGGACTAAATGGCTACTCTTTTTTCTGTATTGCTATGTCACATCTATTGCTGGCAGTTACAGGATCTACTGCATTTTTATTTGATAATGGCTATGTTCTAAAGCACTGTTTCTTTTTGGGTCATCATGATCTGAATAGCAGTCAAGATGATTAGTGATGGGCGAATTTATTCGCCAGGGGCGAATTCGCGGCGAATTCCCGCGATTCGCCGCTGGCGAATAAATTCGCGAAACGACCAGAAAAATTCACAGCCGAAAATTCGCAGCGCAAAAACGAGTCGCGCGTCGTTTCCAACGCGACGCGCCGAAAACGACGCGACGCGCGTCAAAAATGACGCGACGTGCGTCAAAAACGACACAATGCGCGTCAAAAACAACGCGCGACTCGTTTCGCGAAATGGCGAAAAATTCACGAATTTCTCTGGAAATTTGCGAATTTTTCGGCGAAGCGAAACGCGGCCGTTTCGCCCATCACTAAAGATGATACTTCTTAATACAGTAAAGTTTTCCTGAAAATCCCAAATTACAGGAAGGCCATGTCCCATAATTTCTTTTTTAAATTATTACCTTTTTCATTGTAAATTAATACAACAATATATTGTATTGGATATTAAAGGGATTGTTCACCTTCCAACACTTTTTCAAAGTCAGTTCACCAGATATAAAGACTTTTTCTATAAATTTATTTTACCCTGAGGCTGCAAAAAGTCTGAATCTGAAAATACTTAAAGGGATACTGTCCTTTTTTTTAACAAAATGCACCAGTTAATAGTGCTGCTCCAGCAGAATTCTGCACTGAAATCCAATTCTCAAAAGAGCAAACAAATTCTTTTACATTCCATTTCTGAAATCTGAAATGGGGCCAGACATATTGTCACTTTCCCAGCTTCACCCAGTCATGTGATTTGTGCCTGCACTTTAGGATGGAACTACTTTCTGGCAGGCTTTTACTATTGAATGTTGTTCTTAGATCTACTGTACCTGGGAGCTGTTATCTTGTGTTAGGGAGCTGCTATCTGGTTACCTTCCCATTATTCTTTGGTTAGACTGCTGGGGGGAGGGAGGGGGTTATATCACTCCAACTTGCAGTACAGAAGTTTATCAGAGCACAAGTCACAAGATTGGAACATTATATATTCCTTCTACACTGCCAGAGGCGCTGTACATTACACCAAAAATCAGTCGAAGAGTCATTAAGTTCATTGACATTCCTAACAACAACTGACTGCATCAATACTACAAGAAGTGAATTATTAGTGCGTCACTGTACAAGAGTAATTTGTAAGCTTGCAAGATTTTCTAGAACTGGAAGTCAATAGCAGAATCAATGTATAGTACAAAGTTTAGCTTCCTGAAATCTCTATGACTAAAGTAAATCCCCATGAACTGAGATGCAATTCAGCTAACTACACTCTAAATACACTCATCTTTAATACTAACATCAGACTTGTCAACCTGTCTCACTCTCACTCTTTCTAAAAATCACATTTATATTATTTTCAATAGTATCCATGCATTCCTTTGACATTCTGCTGCACTCTTAATGCAGATACATTTACTGACTTTTGTTCTGATTAAAAATTGGGAAAGATAATCTCAACTTTTACTCCACGAAAGCTAATAATAAGCACAACCCACAATCAATGTT
The DNA here is from genome assembly GCA_024363595.1 of Xenopus borealis. Lineage (NCBI taxonomy): Eukaryota > Metazoa > Chordata > Amphibia > Anura > Pipidae > Xenopus > Xenopus borealis. The sequence goes on along the minus strand of CM044441.1, from coordinate 61,195,828 downwards.
TGTATTGGACAGCAAAATGGTTACTACTACTAAATAAATTCAGTAGAAATCCCAGTATCATCTGTTATTACCACAGCATTGTATTTTGCAATTAAAGAGCCAGCTAACCATAAAATAGGAATAACTATATAGTTCATAGTAAATTTTGTGCAGCATAGATCAGATCTACAGATGACTTGTTTAGTTCAGACAGCCACAGGGCTGAAATTAGCATCAGACCCAAAAGATATCATCTCTTTGTCTCCATACTCTCATATCTAATGCACAGAGCATGGAATACTGTATCTATAACTCCTGCTTTTCCAGTTGCAAATAGAAATAGGAGTTAAAAGAAAATAACAGTTGAAATGTATTTAAATTTATATTTTTCTCATTATTTGTATGAATCAAATAGGACATTCATTTTAGATACATATGAGGTAATAAAGAACTTTTATATATCTACTGTATTTCTTATGCACACATAGTTTGCTTAACTGGTGACTTCTCGAAGCTTTCCTTCTTTCCCCATTTCAACCTCCACTTCTGGTGTTGTTTGACAATTTTCATCATTTGATATCCTCCAAAAGGTAGATTGAAGGTCTGAATTTAGGGGGTTATTTATCAAAGATCAAGTTGAATTTTTCCTGAAAATTGTCGTAAAAACTCAAAATGTTTTGAGTTAAAAAAAACTCAAATTTTAATTTAAAAAAAGTACAAACCTCATAAATAACCCTCTAATCATTTTTTGACAGTTTACTTTGTACAGGAAGCCAAGATGCTTTTTGCAAGATTCCTGGTGGTTGTTTTTATATTTGGTAAAACATCATCTAAATAAAAACCATAAAAAAATAAGAAAAGGAGAATTATTTGTTTGCTGCAGGGTAAATCACATTGACTAGAATTAGCATAGTTTGCTCAATAGCAAAACAACTGAACCAGTTTGAAGCTTCAGTAAATATATGTATTTCCACCATGTACCTGGAGGGGTTTTGACATAGTGAGTAAAATGGGGACATTATTGTCATACTGTACTTTATATAAATTGTTTACATTTCAATATATGTAATAATATGAATATATTTTTCTAATCAAGAAGATGCATACTATAGATAGTAATTTATGATAAAAAAAAAGGCTGTACAAAATATTTAATTTATTCACAAATGTTGCACATGCAATTTCCAAAATAAGTGATTAAAAGTGGAATATTAGTCTATTTTCAGTTACTGCGACAAGACTCATGAAAATTTTCTTTTAAAAAACATAATATTGTATGTACATAAATACAAATGCTCTGCACATATTATTGCATAAATTTGAAAATGTTTCCTTTTTAGTAATCCGAATATAATGATAAGGATAATGATTCTTACTATTACTAATAATAATACTAATAATAATCACCACTAACAAAAAACAAACACTCCAGAAATGTTGAAATTTATCAGCTGTGTGCAATAAGTGATAAGCAAATTTGTTCTGTTGTGCTAAAAAAAATTAGCAAAAGTGCAACAATTTTTTTTCTCTCTCCAAACGCATTAAATCAATGGGTGTTTTTCATTGTGCTAACATTTTTGTCTTGGCAACCAAATGCATTCAAGTCAATAATCGTTTTTCCTTGTGATGAAATTTTGTTGGCGAAAAGGTAAATTCCACTGCCAATCCATTCCTGCAGAAAAATTTTGTTCATCGCTAAGTGCAATCTCTTTTACTACCAACAATTTTATATTTATAAACAATACATGGCTTTTCTTTCTTGTTTTGAGAATAGACGTATCTTTTCATTAAAATATAATCTCTGGCAGTGAATTATATCCCATAACATTGCAGTTCGTCTTTTACCTTCTATAATTAATGTGCTGTTTGTATAGAAGATCAAATATTATATTAGGCATTTTGCAAAACATTTTACAGCTGTATGAAGATTGTCCCACCTTTACACACATGCGTATTCATAAAATAACCTGTAATATCTTATGCTATTCAATAGTACAGTTGGTTTTGTGAGACAAACCGTTTTAACATAACCTGATTTTCCAACTGTAAAGCATGGTAGTTTTTCTCATAAGATAAAATATATTTTTTATTCAGTTTGTATCCGCATAAAACTCATAACTTTTCATTTGAATCTCTCAGTTTCTGCAAACAGATACATTTGCGTATATTGCCTCTAAGATCTTATGTCCATGGGGAAAGCAAATTTATTTGTATTTAATAAGCTGCACATTTGTTTATTTTCATAACTCAAGGTCATTAACTGGTCAGGATTTAAAAGATACAATTTAGCTCCTATGCCAGACACCCTTGTATGCATCCATTCACTAAACAGCTCTTCTGCACAGTTGGGCTCATAGTTCTATTCATTATTTCTGAACTCCTTTTCTATAGCTCAAACTGCCATTAAGTATTTTCTTTAAATGAAACCACATCTGTCCTGCTCAGTACAGAAAATTTGCATTGTCCCCATCTCTTATTTTTTTATTTTTGTTACTGTCCCATGTTGTAACATTAAAGCATGCCCAGTATGCAATTTAGTCATGGTGGTGAGTTACTAGTTCATAGCTAATGATGTCATGTTCTTTCTCATGTACTCATGCACTATGTAGGAAGGAAATTGGGAGGACGATTAATATCTAATCTATACCAATGTAAGCAATAACCTACAGTATATCTAATGAAGAAATCAGTACTCTACAATGCCTGTCCAACAGCAAGCTACACACCAGTTTAGATTAATTGCCTCCCTGTGTCTGTATACAAACCCAAGGTAGTTCTTAGTATATATCATATAGTCCAGATTTTTGAAATCCATTAAGTTCAAATAGATTGAGGGGCAGATTCACTAAAGGATGAAGTGACTAACATTAGTGAAGGAGATGTACTCTAAAGTTGCTTTGCACTCCAACGCCAGGCAAATTTTTGCTCTGGCAAATGGACGTAACTCCTCAAATTCACAAAGATTTTAATGAATGTTACCTCTTTTGCAAGACTTGCCTTCACCAGCTCTGACCTGGCGAAGTGCATTGGAGTGCACAGAACATCCTCAATCTTAAGTTACTTACATCATCATTTTTGGGTTTAATAACTTCAAAGTACAAACACTGGTGTCTTTTCAATTTTTCAGGGTGTTAGGCTGCAAAAGGCCTAGAAAAATTTCCCCCCATACATTTTTCTACCATATGACACATTATTTAACTTATGTGTAGGGCAATAAAACAACTCTATTGACTTTATTAAGGTTCCCTTGGCATGTATAGTTATCAGTGTAAATGTAATGTATTAGATGCACCATGTAACATAAATAACTCCATTCTCTAGCGAAGTTGCGCTCGGCAGAGTTGAACTACTGCTTTGCTACTAGAGAAAATTTTCGCTACAGAAAATTCACTAGTGAATTAGTGGTGTTGGAGCGAATTGGCGAAGTGTTGTGATGGCCGCGAAGCCGTCACTGGTGAAATTGCACTCTTTAGTGAATTTGCCCCTGAGTGTGTTAATTGTTTGCACATCTACTGACAAAAACTTAATGAAAAGTTACACGAATAAAGCAATTTAGATAATGTTCTGCAAGCATTGGTGAACACAATTAATCACAGTACTGCAAACAATATATATGATACATTTACAAATGAGTTGTTCTTGTGATCGTATGGCACATATTAATTTTACTGTTAGTAGCATTAATAGCTTTATATGTAAAATTTTAAAGATTTTTATTTGATTAATTAAGTCGTTTGATTAAATTAATGGAAAACTATACCCCCCAGACAATGTAGGTCTCTATAAAAAGATATTGCATAAACCAACTCATATATAAAACCCTGCTTCATGTAAATAAACCATTTCATAATAATATACTTCTTTAGTACTATGTGCCATTGGGTAATCATAAATAGAAAATTGCCATTTTAAAAAATAAGGACAGCTTCCTGGGATCGGATTCAACTGTGCACACAAACATACCAAACAAACTATAAAGTTAGGTCACACAAGCCAATTAACAGACTTCTGTCTTTTGCTTCCACACTTCTTCCTGTTACAGTTAGGGGCAGATTTACTATTGGTCGAACAGTAGGGTGAATGGGAGCTTCCCATAGGGTTTAATAGCAATTCAGTAGGTTTAATCATGAGAACTAGGCAGTTGAATTTAAATTTAAAGGGCAAGTAATTCAACTGTGAAATATTAGAACAGAATTTTATCTGAATTATTCGAATCTTTCGATTCGATCGAATTTTTAACATTCGATGGTCGAAGTGGCCACAAAAAATATTCGAGAAGTCGAATCTTTTTGAAAATTTGATTGAATTTCGAATCATTCATTTGAATTTAGTAAATCTGCCACCTTAGAGTTGCCTTATCTGTTGCTCAAGTATTCATTTTGGGGGTACAGTTTTCCTTTAAGAAATATTTAAAGACAAATCTAGAACCAAAGTTGTTAGTGGAGTACAGTATCTCAAGGGTCTGTTCGTGATCCTAGGCTTTTTTTTATGTTAGCATTGTAAGTAATGTAGCTATTTTGCAGATAATAACAAACTTTCCAAAACTATACGTTCCATGCAGAATGCTGCTGCTTTGAAAAACTGGGAAACAAACTGGCAGATGAAGTTCCATGTTGATTGATAACACAGATGTTAGTTATACACTAAACGTTTGCATTTTTGAGATTAAGTCTTCTTTGTAGGTACCCTGAGAGGTGGTCAGGTTAGTTCACTCAGAACACAGAGTGTAAACCAGCAGATTGGTCTTTTCTAGACCAGCAAGTTTGCCACTGGTCCTAGACTTGAGCAACTGAAATTTCACTTGAAGGGGCAAAAAAATTGTTCTTCATAATGAAAGCAGTGAGGTTGTGATTGCAGGTTTTATTAATAAGAGTGAATGTAAGAGTGAATGGGATAACTTGGAAAAGCACAATATTCCAGGCTACAGTTATCTCATGGTCTAGATTACCAGTTAGCAATGATTCATGACTGTAAAAAATACTGGAATTATTTCATGCTCAATGATGTTCTTTACTAATTGTATACCTCTTTGATGTTATGTTAGTGCTATTGCCACCAAGAGGGTTAAATCCTTTACACTTAGCAAATTACATGAATGCTGAAACAAAGAAATTGTTTATTGCTTCCTCCCTGGTGGTTCCAGATGTAGCAATGCTGTCAGATTTATTATCATCTATGTGAGTCCCACTGGAAATATTATAATTCTGTATGTGTTTGGCACCTTATTTGTTTGTCTTGCCATGGTTTCTTGAGAATTGTATTAAGAATGAGTCACCATGCTTTACAAGAACATTTAGGTCCTACAGCGTTCAAGTTCAACGATTCACCTCTCATCACAGCAGTATGTCGCATGTAGAAATGAATTGCTCAAACTTTGGGAAATACAGAGGGAAGTGAATGAATAAAATCAACACTCCCTTAGAAACATGTTTGCTTGGGGAAAATAAAGGTATCTAAAAGTTATTTTAAAAAAAATATTTTCAAATTAACAATAAATAAGACCTAAGCACTATAATATAACTGCAGTGTGCGCACACAAAAAGCACATTTAAATATATGTCATTGCAACATATGTGTTCTCTCAAAGAAAAAACATATGTATCCAATGTTATTCCACTGTTAATAGTTCAAGGTTTCTGTCCCCACGTTTTCTGAAATGTGAACATGGTCAATGATGATGTGAGGGAACTGTGGCAACAGACTGCCAGAAAAGGTCTTTGCACATCAACCTTCCTGGTGCTAAGATCTGTCCTTTCAGAGCATCTGTGTTCCTTCACTTTTGTAGTAGCAGTGGCCATGAGACCTGGCAGGACATTACACCTCCCTCCCCAAAACAGTGAAGAGGCTGGGGATTATATTCAATTATACATATATATACATTTCTGATTCACATTGTGGAAATATCACTTGTTGTACAATAGATAGATACTGTATATTAGTGATAAAAGGTAGAGAAAAATAAGTGCTCTTACTCACCGCAATGTTGTAGTAAAACTCCAGCAGCCAGGACCATCCCTTGGCGTCCCATGCTGCACAAAATGGAGAGAAGAAGAGGATGGAGTTCCGCACATTGGGCTGTTTTAAAGTCGAAAGCCTTTGTTATTCCATATTAAAAGACACACTGCTTGGTCCGCTTAACGCGTTTTGGGCACAGCTGCCCTTAATCATAAGCATATGATAAGTTTATGAATAAGGGCAGCTGTGCCTGAAATGTGATAAGTGGACCATGCAGCATGTCTTTTAATATGGAATAATAAAGGTTTTTGATTTTAAAGCAGCTCAGTGTGGAGAACTCTATCCTCTTCTTCTCTCTATGGGGCAAATTCACTAAAGTGCGAAACGTCTAATGCTAGCGCTAATTCATCAGCGAGATGTCAATTCGTAACTTCGCAAATTCACTAACACCGACTCTGGTGAATTTTCGCTAGCGAAGTAGATAGACTAGCACAACTTCGCACCCTAACGCCAGGCGAAGTTGCGCACTGACAAAGGATCGTAATTACGCAAATTCCCTAAGATGACTATTTTGCTGAACGTTACCACTTACGCTAGACGTTACTTCACCAGGTCAGACCAGGCGAAGTTCAATACAATAGATAGGCGTTTGCAAAAAAAAAAAACGGAAAAAAACGCTGGCGTGTTTTACCTTCTGTAGGGTGAAAGTCTGAAAAAGAGCAAATTCTTTTGGGGGGGGTTACCCTCTTTCCCCCCTACATTTCCTAACATGTGGCAACTCAACTATACAGGGGGCACATGTTTAGGGCAATAGGACAACTTTATTTTATTTATTTATTTTATATATTTATTAAAGGTTTCCTGGTCTTGTGTAGTGTAATGTAGTGGCAACGCTAGCGAAGGCAACACTAGTGCTTTTTTTTTTTGTGAATTTGCCCCTATATTAGTGATAAAGCCTCACAATTCCTGCATGCACTGTGCAACACCTCAAAGTTACAAAACATTAACGCAGAGCTGTTAACTTTAGTAGCAACTCAGTTGGGGGATTTGCAGTACGTATGAGTGTGCCAACGAAAATTTCCAGGTCTGTGATATCCTAGGAAGTGGCATCATGAGCAGAAGCTCTCCTGAAGCCACAGAAAAAACTCATCTGATGTCACTGAAGCAGCGCACATCTAATTTTTGTTTGCAATGCAAGAAAGTGGTGGGAGACGGGGGATAAAGAGTAACTCCTGATAAAACAGGTGGAGTTGACAGCTCTGGTAATGTTATGAGATAAGCAAAGTCTTCAGGTCTAGTTACACATATTACCATTTATTTATTGCTTGCTAATTTCTCCAGTTACTGTGCCACTAGTATGGCTGCAGGTAAGCAGCTACCCAGTCTCTATACAGTATTTCCAGCTTTCTCACACTGCAGTAAATGCCATCATGTAAGAAAGTAAACTGATTAACCTCAACCACATATAATACCCAGACATAATACACTTTCAAAGGAAATTAATATTTCAAATCATTTTGGCAATATGTCTATTTATAAATGTAACAAATAGCTATCCTGTGTTCTTAATATATAGTTTTCAGCAGCCACTTCTAATCTGCATCTGTATTTAGTGCACGTGAAGAAAAACTGTATGTATTGGCACACAGAAATAAAAACATAAATTAGTTTTATTGTAAATAAAAGGCATTATACATATAAATATATTATAACCTACAGTATAATGACAATGTGAATTAGTACAACTGATCTAATCAAGGGATTCTCTACAGCCTAAGGCATAATAAAATAAAAATGTCAACGTTTGCATTGTATCTTGGCTCACAGCTGGTATAATTAATAGTAGTATAAACACTTATTTATTATGCACCAACTTGATCTGCAGTGCTGTGTAATAGAAGGGAGTAAATACCAATCAGATATTTGCTTTCAAACATATGACACGAAGGCTGCAAACTTGTTAAATATTCTTTTAACACTTTTGCCAATTTTTTAGAGTGTAATAAAATTATTCTGTCAATAACTTTCAGTACTGAGTTACAAAAATGTACATACTGTATGTATATGTTTATTAATAGTGCTACTTGTGCATGCAGTGTTGTACAGTAAGCGATTAAGAGAATTAATAGAATAATCAAATAAATCAATAGAACTGATAGGTTCAATATCCAATACCATAAAATAAATGCAAATAAATACAAAATACAGTTACATTACGTATTTAGTGCTGCGAGTTGAGACAAGAGGGAGGACATACCTGTCCCATAGAGTTTACAGTCTAATTAGCTTTGGAATAAATATACATGATAAGTTTCAAGGTATAACATTAGATCAACGAAAGAAATATAAACAGGGCCAATTGGATGAAAAGGAAAATTTCATAGCCCTAACATACAGCTTATTCATTCTAGGTACAGGACTCATACATCACTGAAAGATATGAAACTCCTATATGACAAGTACTAAATAGTCTCTGAACCAAGTGCTCAGGAGGATGGGACAGATACATGTAACCACTGTTTTCTCTTGTCAGACCTGCTAAAACAAATAGTTTAAGTTTGTGTTGATGGCTTTCTCTGAAGCTGCACATTCTTGTTTCATGATTTGTTGGTTTCTTGCTCTGACAGTACAAGGCTCTTCAAAAGTACAATAGTCTATTTAAACTGAAAAGCACATAATGTATTTACAAAATGCTAAGGGCATTCTGTACATAGTTACATCTTACTGTAATTACATTCCAGCCAACTGAAAATATATATATATATATATATATATATTAATTTTTATTTGCCATGAGGTCTACCTGATACATCTCTGCACTTATTATAATGTATAAAGTAATATACTGTGGAGCCCAGAGCCAGAAATAGGAGTTAGGGAAAAACCCACCAGAGTCTATTTTTATTGATTACAGAACAACTACATTTTATTTATGATTTTACTTAACACATTCCATACAGCAATGCACCCGCTTAAGATGCTAAATGCAGATGCACTTGTTAAGGTGAATTTAAATCACATATTTGTTATAAAAAAATTTCAGCCTAGAAACGGTCATTTTCACAGTGAACTGCAAACGGTTATTTTCTAAGCATGATGGAAAGGCTTATTAACTTATTTTATCTCTAAAAATAGGTTTCTAAACTAAGCGAGAGAAGACAGATATGACTAGTTGCTTCTATATTTAGATGCACTAAGTTCACACAATATGAGTATTGCAATTTACTGAAGTAGAGTTCATACAGCCAATTAGTAAGAGCTATTTTTCTATATGAATCAACAATTTTTTTTTGCTTGTCATTCTCAACAAAAGGGATCTTGACCATGGCAACAGGAAAGTGATCCTTCTTTATTTACACATTTAAAATGGAAAGTACTTTGTACGACACTTTTTTTTCTTTGTTTATGTTTATTACCTAAATTGCTGGTTCATATCCATGTATGCATTCAGCAGGATTACTTTACTTCTGTAGCGCTATAGTAAATTGAGTGCACCTCTCTCTCGTAAGGGTGCAAAGTTTGCGCAAGTCTACAGATGCAGCCACTTGGATTTGTAAGTTAAATGCATCATGACTCAGGGCTAATTGAAGAAACTGTGTTATCTAAAGTCATCTTAACTCATTTAATGCATTTAACCTTTTCATTAGCCTACCAAAGCACCATTGTTTTCAATGGTGAACTCTTTAATTGGATGGGATGCTGTGACACAATATTCTGTGCTAGGTGGGCTAAATGGGATAGATGAGTTAAGTCACGACGCATTAAACACACAAATCCAAGTGGCTGCATCTGTATCTACTTCACTAGCGAAAATTCGCCAGAGTCCGTGTTAGTGACGCTTCGCGCTTTAGTGAATTTGCCCCTTAGACCCTACGCAATTAGTACCCATGGATCTTAATCCCACTCACAATCCTTGTAGGAGCCTCAAACTGCTCAGCTAAATAATTCTATCTATCTGTCACTCCTAGAGCGACCTATAACTGTGAGTAGCTATACTAGACCTGACCTGTCTATGTTCCACTCAAACTCTGCCTGCCTGCTCAGGCCAGAGCCAGCACAACATGGACACTGAAAGCATGGCTTACAATCCTTTTATACTTTAACACAGTGCCATCTACTGGTCACTGTGAGTAACAGCAAGGGGCATGGACTATAGCAGGAATAGGAAACAGATCCCCCTCCTAACTGTATTTTAGGACCCACTTAGGTGTCCATAACACTTGGGGACTGCCTGCTAAATATACTGGGAGGTTAATTTACCAGTCCCCTACACTTCTATAATCTTTGACATGTACCATTGTATTTGCGTTTTTAATACAAACCCAAATAAAAATACAATTCATATAAAAAGGAAAGCGAGGAGACTAGAGGACAAAACAATAAGCTAAAAACATAAACTTGGGCATGTACCCATAATTATAGTACACGTTTGGGATCCTTTACCAAGAAACTCATTATCCAGAAAACGCCAAATTACAGGAAGGCCATCTCTCATAGTGGCAAATTCACTAAAGTGAGAAGTGGCTAACATTGCGCTAATTCGCCAGTGTGACATAATTTCACAACTTCGCTTATTTACCAACTCTGACTCTGGTGAATTTTCACTAGCAAAGTAGATAGACTAACGCAACTTTGCACCATTACGCCAGGTGAAGTTGCACACTGATCAAGGGTTGTTACTACGCTAATTCACTAAGATGTCCATTTTATTGGACGTTACCTCTTGCGCTTGACTTTACTTAGCCAGGGTCAGACCTGGCAAAGTTCGATACAATAGATAGGAGATTGAAAAAAAAAGTAGAAAAAAAAAGCTGGCGTGTCTTACTTTTTTAAGGGTGATAGGCTGAAAAAGATTGTTCATTTTTTTAAAGGTAACTTCCTTCCCCCCTACATTCCCTAACATAGGGCAACCCAAATTTATAGGGGGTACATGTGTAGTGCAATGGAACACCTCTATTTGAGTTATACTGTATAAGGTTTCCTGGGCTTGGGTAATGTAATGTAATGGCTGCATCATATACAGTACGTCTATTATACTTAACTTTGCGCCGTATACAAATTAGGCATCACTAGCATAACTTCTCTTTGCCTGACCAAGTAACTGTAGAGCAAATTTGCTACCATTTGCCTCCCTGAGCGCAACTTCGCATTTTAGTGAATTTGCGTAGCGCTGGCGAAACTACACCTGGCAAAGCCAACGCAGGCACAATTACACAGGTTAGTGAATTTGCCCCATAAATTCCATTTGATGAAATAATTAAAAATTTTTAAAAATATTTTCTTTTTTTCTCTAATAATAAAATAGTAACTTGTAATTGATCACTGCTAAGATATTATCAATCTTTGTTGCAGCGAAAACCACCTTACTGAGTTTATTTCATGTTTAAATAATTTTTTTCTAGACTTAAGGTGTAGTAATGCAAATTATAGAAAAAACCCTTTATCAGGAAAACCCAAAGTTAACAGGTCCCATACCTGTAAAAAAAAGTTTTTTTCTTTTTAACTGATAAGGCTCATGGGATGCTTTATGCAGCATTGTTATTTCTTTACTATTCTTCACCACCTCCACCTCAAGTGAAAAAAGAATTTTCGCAGACTCAGAGTTGTCTTCACCCTGCTATGAACTTGTGGAAAGGCATCACTTCCACTACACATGAATTATTATTTTGTTTTATTTATATACCACTAACATATACTGAAGAATAGTGATGGGTGAAACGGCCGCGTTTTGCTTCGCCGAGAAATTCGCGAATTGGCGAAAAAAATCGCGAAACGAGTCGCGCGTCGTTTTTGACGCGCGTCGTTTTTGAAAACGATGCGCGACTCATTTTTGGCGGCAAATTTTTCCTGCTGTTTGGCGAATAAATTCGCCCATCACTACTGAAGAACTTTAAATGGATTATACATTATTCACATCAGTCTGTGCCCCAGTGGAGCTTACAGTCTTTTATACACACAATGGTCAATATTATCAGGAGTAAACTTACCTGCCAGTTTTATTTATAAATACTGGGCTAATGTCCACCTAGGCAGTAATCCATAACAAGTGAGATATTTGATGAGTCCCATGCAGTGTAGGAGGAAACCAGACCCATATATATACAGTATATATGCCTACTAAGCATCTCAAGCTGTGAAGCTGTGGAAGGACCTTGCAGAAATTTACCACTTAAAGAGGAGCATTTGATAATTGTTGTGAGAATTTTTTGGAATAAAAATTTAGTAACAGTAATTTAAAATTTCGGAATTTATTGCAAACAACACATTAAGAAAAGTTATGCTATACTAGATATCTACTATATATATATATATATATATATATATATA
>CM044441.1:61139967-61183557 GCA_024363595.1 Xenopus borealis | reverse complement strand
ATATATAGATATATAGATATATAGATATATAGATATATAGATATACTATATTGTACCATTCATTTTCTTTGTTGTCCTTTGAAATTTTAGTGAGATTCAGTGACAGTGAATTCTGGGGGATGTAGCTTGTCCTGAAACTAGATGCACCTTGAGCATATTTACCTTTTTAGAAGGACTGCTTAACTTTGTATGAATAAAATTTCTTATAGGGAAATGCTACTGTAACAGTACTTAGTGGACTAGTGGGGGGAAGCCTCTTCCTGTTAGTTGCACATAGGAACATCATTTTATTTAGTGTCCCACTTCTGATGTCATTGAGATTGGCGATAAATTCTAATTTTTAAATGTGTCTCATCCTTGCCCAATATCTATTGATAGATATTTCTTGGGTACCATTCTTGTTTGATTTACTGTTCCTAGCCCCTTGACTGTCGTTGAGAATTCCTGTTTGCTGTCTGATCCGACCATTGTCTAGTCTTCTGGATCCTGATTCTATACAGCACTTTCTAACTGGTTATTAACCCAGGCCTGTTCCCTAGACTATGCATTGCTCTAACCCCGTTACTCCTGACACACATTCTGGTTCCCTTGCCTGCCCAGAACTCTCATCTTGGTTCTCTCACTTTAGGTCCTTGCTGCATCCAAGTAGTGAGGGGCTCCTGCCCTTGTGAAAGGCAGATGTTATACTGTAGGTAAAAGCATGAGCTGTGACTGGAACCTTGGAATCTCTTCTGGGTTTTGAGATACCAAATGTGACAGCTACCATTTCTGCAGAATTTCAAGTTGATTGCTATTAATAATCATTGTATGGTTTACGCATTCCAATATTTCCAAGAATTAACTTTTTGGAATACTGTATTTGTTGAAAGATCAGAAGTTTGTGTTGAAGAAAATATCAAAAATAGATGCTGAAGCAAATGTGAGGGGGAAACAATGATTGCATGAATGTTATTGTTAAACTCAAAACACACATACTGATAATAAACGTATTATAACTAGCATATTCTAAATGATAGGTAATGGAGAGCTGCTGAGAGCCTTGCATGTTTAAATCCCACTAAGAGCTAGCTGAAGATCCGGTGCACATCCTTATGTGGTCGTTGGCTGCATGCAGTAAAACACAGGCTGAGATGCTTACTGGTGAACACCAACTTAAAGGAAATCTATACCCCCCAGACAATGTAGGTCTCTATAAAAAGATATTGCATCTACAACAAACTATAAAGTTAGGTCACATGAGCCAATTAACAGACAGAGTTGTGTCTTTGGCTTCCACACTTCTTCCTGTTACAGTTTGAGTTGAAATATTTCTGGTCAGGTGATCTCTGAGGCAGCACACAGACCATCATGAAATGGTTGTTCAAAGCAAGAGATGTAAAAGGGCAATATTTACTTTAATATATATTCCAGTTTGGTAAGATTATTTAATATGCCACTTAATATGATATAAACTACCTGTTGCTCAAGTATTCATTTTGGGGATATAGTTTTCCTTTAAGGTGCCATTTATACAGTGACATTTGGGATGATCACATGGCAGTGGACTGCAGCACACAACCACTTTTAAAATCTGGAATACAAAGTAGTATGGTGATATCCTCACTTTGTCAGCAGTTTTGATCGGCTCAATCAACAGGAGTAGTGGCTCTGTCAGGTCACTCAGCTTCAATAGTCAAAAGAAATAAAATGCTTCAATGAAGCACCTGAGGAAGAGTCATTCGACTCGAAACATGTCGTGCATGGAATGCCAATAAATATAACACACTGAGTAATATGGTTCTCCAGGAGCATTTTATTTCTTTTCACTTTTAAAATCTGGCATATTTATCAAGTTGTGTATTGAGTTTGGGTAAATGCATAAGCCAATTTAAAGCCCTGTACAATATAATTGTATTTATTAGCAATATCTGCCGCCTGTATCTTTCCCATCATTTTGAATGTGCTACCCCAAGTCTAAGGCGTTGGTGTAAAATAATGGTAGAAAGCATGCAGTATTACAACTTAAAACACAGTGTTTACACCATTTACAAAATTATGCATCCTGCTAATAAATTAAATAAAGTTATCCTATTGCCCTACATGTGCCCCCTGTACAGTTGTGTTGCCATATGTTAGGAAATGTTTGGGGGAAGAAGGGTAACCCCCCCCAAAAAAAAATCGATCTTTTTCAGACTATCACCCTCCTATGCTAAAATACGCCAGCGTTTTTTTGGGACTTAAAACATTTTTTTTTCAACCTCCTATCTATTATTGCACTTCGCCAGGTCTGACCTGGTGAAGTAATGTCTAGCGTAAGTGCTAACGAACAGCAAAAAGTTGATCTTAGTGAATTTGCGTAATTCCGATCCTTTGCCAGTGCGCAACTTCGCCTGGCGTAAGGGTGCGAAGTTGCGCAAGTCTATCTACTTCGCTAGCGTAAATTCGCCAGAGTCGGTGTTAGTGAATTTGCAAAGTTCCGATTTGACGTCACGCTGGCGAATTTGCGCTAGCGTTAGACGCTTCGCGCTTTAGTGAATCTGCCCCTATGCATCTAGCTGTCAGGCTCACAGTAGCATGTACTTGCTTCTTGCAGCCACTGGTGCTCACTAGCATATGCTCCTGCATGACAAACAAGTTTGGGGTTGTTAAATGTAAATGTAAGCACTTCATTTTGTGTGATGTTAGTATTAAGCAAAAAGTAGTCATCACTTAGGTCTTTTGTATCAGTTATGCAGTTTGAAAAATTACCCAGTTTGTAATTAAACTAAATATATATGTGTGTGTGTGAATATTTATATTATTTATATGCTTACTTTTGTAGGACTTCCTGTTAGAAAATAAAGAAATAAAAAGCTTTTTTGCTCAAAATTCCTAACTCATCCCTATTTTTGGAGCCTTGCTTTGTTTCAGTCAAGGCGTCTGACAAGTATTAATTGCAGAGAATTAAAATCGTTTAATTAAATAACCTGGAAATGTTCAGTTTAGCCACAGTTCTGAGTCTGAAGTGAAAATGGAGTCAGCACTAATTTTGAAGAGTGATATTAAAAGCTGCCAGCTGCTTAGTAGAGAATAATAACCATGCTGCCTAATAACACAATTTAATTAGGAAAATGTTTTGCTTGTTGAAAATGCAGTATATTGGGGCTTTTTGTGTGCTCAATAACCCTAAAAGAAAAAGATAAGGAAAAAAAGCTAATTATATTATGGAAATAAGAAACTTTATCAACATAATACAGTTAACTTTATGATTTAATTAAGTACCTCTTTGTGCTCTTTAATGCTCTCTGCAATCTGTCTGTCTACAATAATTTTGATCATCTACCCCACGCCTTAGTGTTTAGTGCATTCAAAGAGCACTTTGGCCTGGCTGACTGTACTCTGGGTCAAAAACCTTACACAAGACTTTGTTCCAAAATGATAAAGTCCTACTTTTGGGTTTCCATATCCCTTGTTTGAAGTCCCGAAGACCTGAAGAGCTGCAGACATGAAAAGACCCAAAGTGGCGAAGCCGCAAATGGTGCAAAGCCGTGAAACAACCCATAGTGGAAGTCCTGAATCAAGCAACACACATGCAACACACATCTGGGAGTGGTAGTTCTGACTACATCGCTATGGTTATAATTATAATCATTTACCTCCAACAATTTTACCATTATACCATATTACATTATTTCCTGACCTTTACAATTATAACGGTACATGATTTGCCATAAGTTTGCTCTTAACAATCTATCTCAGAAAACCTTAAGGTCCTGTAGTTTAGTTGACCGAAAAACTAAACATAACCCTTATTACAAAGTCAGAAGTCTAAAATTCCCACAATTTGTATAACTCATTGGAAAAAGCACAAAAACATGAAACAAAATCTACCGTTATATAGGTTTCCCAATGCAACATTTATATTTGATGTGACTGCTTTCAGGTGAAGTTTCATGCACTAGGCCACCAGGGATAGCATTATGACCAGCCATCGATCAACAGTAGAGAACCAGTCACACAGTCTTTTAGTTTATCTGAAAAAGAAAATAAAATTGATTTGTTTAAACAAAGGCTAAAACAAGAGATAGGTCTAACAGAAAAAAATTCATAGTACAGAACCCAGTCTCCTCTGGTTGCAGACAAGAAAGACTCATCTCCACTGAGATATAATGGTTGTCTGCTCATTCAAAAGGTTAGGTTACAAGTGGCAATGACAAATATGCTCTGTCCATAAATACCATATATTATAGTGTGTTGTGATCATTTTTAAGCTCTTCAGAACTGTTCCTTTAGAAGCACTATGATATAATTTGAGTACAAATTCTTATGTTTTTCATTGTTTTCCTGTAGAAAAGGTGCTTTACAAACCCTCTATTCTTTTAAGTTAGCTTCTGAATACCAAACATTCTGCAACCTTCCTCTAGTTTATCAAGATATCTGAAGATAATAAGAGAAACATGTTTGTCTCCATTTTGTTATAGTTTTGTTCAAGGCTTTTTGGTATTTTGATTTTGTGATAATTTCATTTTCTCTGAAAACCATCTTAAGGAATGACTTTTGTAATGGCACATGCTGGAGATTATTGACATCAAATACACATATCAGGATGCTGAGGTAATAATTGCAGGCAGGTCCTGAGCTACTTGTAGTCATTGTGGTTGGAAGCATAGACCAAAAAGTCTTATGCAATAGCCCCTATAAAATCTAACATGAATGAATGATGATGTATTCTGTGAGAGGTGAAATGTTAAACCCTCTAAAGGATCTTATACCTTGTCTTCAAGCGGGTAGACAGATATAGCTGGGAAGTATACCGCAATATTTAATAATTAGATCTAAAAGCATTGTGATTTGTAATCTGCAGTTTATCTTTCTCTTTTAATTTGCTCTTCATTTTTTCTTTTTTATATTCAAAAAACATACAGCAACTTTGATGACTACCAATGTCTATAGTTTAAAGACTGTAGTATAAAATAGAACCAATCAAAATTCATTTTTGGTAATATAGGGAATAAAGCACCCTCTTGTAAAATATAAGGATATTATAAGTTACCGAGGAGTTTGATGACATATAAAATGACGAGGCCTTCAGCAAAATTATTATATTAGATTGCCTTATGCTAGGTGTGAGTGAATTAATTTGCAATCAAACAACTCATGTTGCACTTAGTGGTGGTTTACAGTCAGCTGACATTATGTCTGTGTTCATTGATAAACCCTGAAACAATGCAATGAAATTAAACCAGAAATTTCATGCTCATGTTTTGGCCAGAATTTACATAAACATACGGGTAGGATA
This sequence comes from Xenopus borealis, assembly GCA_024363595.1. NCBI lineage: Eukaryota > Metazoa > Chordata > Amphibia > Anura > Pipidae > Xenopus > Xenopus borealis. The sequence continues at coordinate 61,178,300 of CM044441.1, read as the reverse complement.
TTGTAGTTAGCTGGAAAGGCTAGGCTTGACTTTGAGAAGCGATGACACACATTTTACAGAGACAAATATTGTTTTAAAAATGTTACATTTTTTTAAATCAACTTGTTTTTAAGAATCACTGTCATTTTAACCTGGGCTTATTTTCCAGTGGGAGTTAAATCTTATTTTTTTCCAGTGTTATGTTACAGAACCTGACTTGTGTTGTTTCTCATGTCTCCTTCTTTGAAAAGGGCAAGCTGCTTTAGAGACAACGGAGCTAATCAAGAGCCCTTCACAGTGTGGATAGGCATAAATCTGCTTTATACAAATTCCGTAAATGCCCAGGCAAGACCATGAATCTATAAATGCGAACAATTCTATAAAATAATGTTATACAATTCTAATATCTAAGTGAAAAGGAAGCTGTTTTCAGAAGAAAACACAGATGGGGAATAGTGATGGGCGAATTTATTCGCCAGGCGTGAATATTCGCTAAACGCCAGCGAAAATTCGCCTGCTGAAAATTTGCTGGAGTAAAAAAAAAACATATACTTGGCAGGTGCATTTCAATACATTTGTAACAATTTAAGATAAGCAAAGAAACAATTAACAATTTAAGATAAGCAGGTCTCTTTGGGAAACTGTGACTTGCTGCTTAAAGGTCAATTCACCTTCAGTAGCAAAACTGTTATAGTACATAAAACAGTGTTCAAACTTTCTTAACCTGCCAAATTTTGTAAAACAAACATGGTAATTAAGGGGTGTGGTCAAAAAAACATTAATGGTCAAATCTTTTATCCTTTTTTCTTTTTCCAAAATGTTGGAAGGTATGTTTATGGATATAGGTGAATGTACATTAAGGCAATTTGACACACTGGCATGATGCTTATTAAGACCTAGGATAGAGTTTTGCATATAAAAATATGTCATATTACATTTTGTTCACATAGGAAAACAAAGCATTGGGTTTCAATTCTCAGATTCCATTCAAAAGAATGAACATCATGGTGTCCTATTGTTGTGGTAGAAAAATGGTTTTGTAGAATTATTTATCTTTCTGTTTGAGTGCTTTTTTATGGATACAAATGCAAACAGTGGTTAGTACATTTTTATTTATTTCTTTGTACAAGACATAAAATAGAAATGATATTATCATCTGGGCTCATGCTTAACTTCCGCTAGAAGATGTTAGCTTGAGACAGAATACAATAGCTGAAAATTGTTTTTTTTTTAGTTAAAGAGAAGGCCCTAATAAAAAAAAGAAAGAGCATTGCACTAGCATCAGACACACTTACCCTCTTGCTGCAGATCGTGTAGGCTTATCATGTTTTTATTTTTGTTGGCAGCAGTGTTGCTGAGATGAGGAAGCCCATTCCATTGAGATTGACAAGTAAGATTTTATCCAGAATGCTGGGGACCTGGGGTTTTCTAGATAACAAATCTTTTCCATAATTTAGATTTTACCTTAAGACGACTAGACAATCGTGTAAAGGGGTTTACATATCAAAGATTGAGTTTTAGAGGTTTGTGAAGTTTTTTATACCTCAAATGAACTTACAACTTGAATATTTTCTAATTCATGAAAAAAGCTTGTATGTAAAAAAACTCAAAACAGTGTATTTAGGTTGAAAAACATGAATACTCGAATTGATCGAGTTTTTGGCAGAAAAAAACTTGAATCACTCAAATTTAGAATGAAACCTGAACATCATGAAGGTTACAAACACATGGTTCAAGGGACCTCTGCCATTGACTTCTACATGACCTTGGCAGGTTTTAGCTGATGTATATTTGATTCAACCTATTTCCATATATAATAAATCTCAAAAAATTTTAATTTTTCTTTTTAACCCAAAAATTTGAGTTTTGACCGTTGATAAATAACCCTCTAAATAAACCCAGTAGGCTAGTTTTGCTTAATTATATCTTGGATCATACCTTGCATCAAGTACAAGGTACAACTTTATTATTAAAGAGAAGAAGGAAATAGTATTTATGTAATTCAGAGCTTTCGGGATAATGGGTTTCTGTATAATGGATCCAAAACCTGAGCCAGGTTAATAGAATTCATAAAGCTGCACATGAGCATTTTCTGGGTTGTACTACAATTTCCCCTTTTAGATCCATGTGCTGTTCACTTGTAAATGTGTCTTCTGACTTAACAAAAATATTAGGTAAATATTAGGTAAATATATTAGGAAAACATAAGTTAAATGAAAAGTTAATGACACCCATAATTTTTTTTCCTGCATGTTCTCTCAATAAAATAAATTAGAACCAATAATTAACTGATAGTTACTTTAATTATTCTATATGCACTGGACACGTGAATACTAATTGCTGACTAGGTGCTAATGCAGCTGCTTGAGCAGGGTATATGGTAAGATTTATATTGCATTTTCTTTTATGTCACATAAAAGTGTTTTTGAAGCCCATGTGGAATGTATGTTTGGGTTACCAAATAAACAGTTTCTCTTTCAACCTATAGTACAGGACTTTTAACTAATGCGCCTGCTTTGGTTGTTAAACAAAATACAATTTCACCATGTTTTTATTTTCCGAACAAACATTCACACAGTTATATATATTTAAATCAAGCTATTATTGACTGTATTTTGGCAAACCCCCTTCCAGTATAATGCTAACTCAGATTTAACACAATCCATCGTTTCTAGTGGTTGGGAGTTACCTGGATTTTCACTTTATTCATAAAATTAAGATTTTATTAGATTTGTGTACATATTAAATATTTAAATGTCTCTTACTATAAACCTGATAATAAATAGTAAACAATATGTAACTTGAAATGTCATGGTAATGGTTAATTGGACAGTGTGCATAAACAAAAGCATTATTTTGCTGTCCTAGTTTTTTGATATTCATTCTCTAGGGTCAATCCTCAGATAACACGACAAGCAAGAGATTAACAAGGGATTTCCCTTAGAACACATTTATTTTAGATTACCAAGTCCTAAAGGTACTGTTGACGTTGTTGCTTCAATTATCACAATATTAATGATTGCTGAATGTGGAAGATTTACTCTTGACAGAAACCAGCTTAACCCATACATGCCAGAGTATTTTCAAATGCACACTAAACCTTAAGAGGCTCAAGAGAACATCACTTGAAAATGACATCTATATATACTGTATACTGTCTGTCACACTGAGACATGCCATGGACATTTTCCTGCAAACTACCTTGAGTTCTGAGTGATCACTGAAGTAAGTTTTTAACATCAAGGTTGCATTGTTTTACCTTTTTAAAGTAACATGAGACAAAATAATTGCATGCTTATTTAGGTATTTATTTGAATCCAGCAATGAAGCACAGGTAGGCGCAGGGTTAAAAAAAATCCCTTTTCTATCCTTTGCATTATGGCAGATGGCTATGCTCTTTACTTAAATCCAGAAAAAAATGCTGGTTTGCACCAGTTGCAAGTGCTCTAGTACCTGCATCTGGGTCATTATTTAATAAGACTTGAGGATTTCATCATAACCCTTCTCTGTAGTTGACCTTGTATGTGCACACATAGCAAACTTTGAGAATCAGAAGTATTTGTAATAAATGCAAATGATAATGTTATGTAAAACTTTGACAGCAGTTGGAGTAGTTTATCCTCTTCATAACATGAACAGAACACAAGGATATTTCCTTTTTACGAGAACACAAGACCAGTAATTTAGGACAGGGCTGCATTGTGTATTCATTTTCTCATTGTACCGTTTATTCTGAATCTACCCTGTCTTCTGGTTAATTTGCAATGCTTATGATACAATGAAACATATTTGTGGGGCTCCAGAGCACTGATTTATGAAGACTATAATCCAAGAATTGTCATAACTAGTCACTGGCAGTCCCGGGTACAGGATTTGAACCTGGGCCGCCGCCGGTTCCCCTCAACCACTCTGAAAGATTTTGCCCTACCACCCGCCATAATACTTATGGCAACTTTGGTGGGCACTTCCTGCACCCAGTGAAACCGTAAAATAGAGACAAAGTGGCACTGTCCCAAAAGCTACCACTTGCAGAGGAAAAAAAAGTGAAATCTCATATTGGGCCAGGTTCAATTCAAAGAGTAAAAGTTAACTCCTGGTTTATCATGTGAAAACCCATGGATAGGATTCAATTCATCTCTAGCATTTGTGTAGGTGAGCATTTAGGAAATAGTGATCATAACATGGTCTCCTTTGGGATTCTGTTGCAGAGGCAACTCTATAAGGAAGCAACTAAAACATAGAATTTTAGGCATGCAAACTTTGACAGTATAAGAGCATCTCTGCAACAAGTGGGAAATGCTTTTCACAGGGTTAAACACTGAACAAAAATGGGAAGTCTTTAAAATGCTGCTTGATAAATATACATGTCAGTATATTCCGCTTGTAAGCAAGGAACTTTGTTGCAAAGCAAAATCGTTTTGGTTCAATAGAAGTGTTGGTGTTGAGGTGGGTAAGAAAAGACGTGCTTTTAAGGCATTCAAGTTAGCTGGGACAGCCGAATCATTTATAAGGTACAAGGAGGTCAATAAATCATGCAAAAAAGTTATCAGGCAAGCTAAAATCTATAAGGAAAAGGATATAGCAGTAAGCAGTAAAAAGAATCAAAAATTTTTTTTTAAATATATTAATAGTAAAAAAATTGAAACAGGAAGGGGTAGGACCTTTATTATCAGAGGGGGGTCAGCTGGTTGATGTGAACAAGCAAAAAGCACAGATTCTGAATGAATACTTTTCGTCTGTCTACACAAATGAGGAACCAGCTAATGAAGGTTTCCTGACGTCGCGTCATTTCCGCCACGTCGCGTCAAAAACGACGCGCGACTCGTTTTTGCGCGGCAAATTTTTTTTTGCGAATTTTTTTTGCTGTTTCGCGAATTTATTCGCCAGCGGCGAATCGCGGGAATTCGCCGCGAATTCGCCCCATGCGAATAAATTCGCCCATCACTACTATGTAACTATGTAACTTCATTGTTTTCACATAATAAACTGTGAGATTTTTCTGAATTGAATTGGCCCTTTGTCTGAAAAGTCCAGTAATTGCCAAATTGCCAAATTCTTTTTTGCAATTGGGTAGTGATATAAAACTCAGTATTCCCTAAAATATGACACTTTTGCCAGTTTCACACTTCTGTAGAAAAGACTATTCTTTATACAAGCTGACAGATAGCAATAGAAGCCATAGCTTTGCATGTAAACCAGTTACATGCATATTTTACAGTGAAATCCTCTAAGATTTAAAAGCAAATGTTACTGCTGTCTCTGATATGCTTTAACATAACATTTGTAGTGCACCAGCTGGCACAGAAAATGTAAACATTACATTATGATCTTCTGAAAAAGGGTGATGCTGTCACCATACTTTGCACATCATTTGCTTAAGCTGTACATGTGTTCATTAACAGCAGGGACTGGTTTTAAAGCTGTAATAATGTTTATTCTGATGTGGGTTGTCTATATAATGTTTGTACTTGGCATTTGTATTAGTTCTTGATTCTTTAGATGGCATTAAAACTGCTTTTAAAGTTGAATGTAATATAAACAGTGATATAAAAACAGTGTTCCACCTTTGATTTTCTAACTGTGGTTCAACTGTTTCTTCTAAATGAAGCTTGAGATGAAGGTCTAAAGGCCACACATATGTGATATACAGTATATATCAATACTACCTCAATCAAAGGGATCTAAGAGAGTGCAGACACCTAAACATGATATGTGTATCTGAAAACACCTGCCTTAGATCAGAAGAGAATATTAAACAAAAGGTCCCCCTACCCATAAAATACAGACAAAAAATATAAAGATCCTAAGTCTGCATATTGCACCATTTTGCCATTTTGGTTGTTTAGGGAGAATGAAGTATTTTTATTTATATGTTTGCTGTTATATGTTGTTTCCACTGTTACTATCACTGTAAACACTAAGTCAAATGCCACATTTTATTCAAGGAGCATGAACAGAAATGTCACGGCTGGATGTATTTTGAAAGGATCGCTGTGAATGGAAATCGTAGCAGCTGGGATATGGCACTGCCGAAAGTCACATTAATGTTGTGTCGTGTGTAAAGCACTTTTCCAAAGTCTTTCAGCCTAAGGCTGGCATTGATTTTCATTAGTAAAGTCACTGCTTAAAATATGTTTAGGCAGGAGTCTATTGAGCAATGCCAGGGAGCCACTGCTGACAATCCCCTTTTTAATGGAACTGAGGCATTCTTTCATTAATGTATTTAACTCATTCACAAAATATCAGGACAGAACAAAATACCGATCTTTCTACTTCTTGACCTAATGACTTATTTGTTGGAAACACATTTTTCCTATACAAGTAAATGCCTTCTAGAGAAAATAAACACGAAATAAAACATACTTTCCGTTGTTTTTATTCACAAATATTTTCTTATAGTGAATATACATTATTGTGAAAAAAAAATCCATTTTAAGCATAATTTCAAACTGTGCCATCTATACAGGTTTTGATACCTGTTTCCTATCAGGAATGCCCATGACCTGGGGTTTTCCGGATAAGGGACCTTTCTGTAATTTTGATCTCCATACCTGATGTCAAGTAAAACATAATTTATACATCAAATACACCCAAAAGGATTGTTTTCCCACCAATAAAGAGTAATCATATCTTAGTTTGGATCAAGTACAGTTATGGGACATGTTATCTATCCAGAATGCTTAAATGCTTTTAAACATAAAGGATTTTTCTGTAATTTGGCTCTTAATACCTTAAGTCTACTAGAAAATCTTTAAAAAATTAGATAAACCCAATAGGACTAATTATATTTTAGGGTTAAGTACAAGGTTCTATGTTATTATTACAGAAAAAAATTAGGTTTCCTGCTAATGGATCCTATACCTGTTCACTATTGGTGATAAATAAATAATGTCTCATTCCTAATCTCTTTCAGTTACAGAGACCAAATTATACAGCTCCCCAGTTTAATTAGCTTCTTCAGAATGGCTAAGATGCCATGTACAACAAGATTTTTTTATTCACATAGTTTGAGAATGAATGCCATTATCATCGTACTGATAACATCCTAGATAACCTAGATGCCGTTCCTGAGATACAGCTTCACATAGCATGTTTATGTGGAACTGGTCTTAAAGATGTATACACTTATATCTCCTGTTAAAGTTCAGTGGATGTCAGAGGTTAAAAATCACTGCACACTAGTAAGCCTTATAAACAACAACATACAACATTTCAGACTGCATAGAGGAATTTATGCCATGCTAAATACTTCATGTCAGTAATATAATGCCTACAGTCTGTAAAAAGAGGCACCATCAAAGATTCATGTACAAATGACTTTATGTATTAAAGACAAAAAGACAACAGGCTGGTTGAAATAACAGCTCTGTTTGGTAATTCTGTGAAGAAAAAATTAGTTTGATAAACCCCTTTAAAAGAAAATCCATGAAGTTTGAGATTCTTTAGGTTTAGAACAAAAAATCATGTCAGTGCCCAATAATCTTCTTTAGTGTAAATAAAAAGAGGGATACAGGAGATGGGTTGTAGCCTACTAAAACTATAAACTAAGGGGATTTAAGGAATTTATTTTACAAAACCTACAAAATCCTACAAAACTTTCCATAGCTTGGTTAAGTGTTTTTAAGAGCAAGAGGTAACGTTCAGTAAATTGGTCATCTTAGTGAATTCTTGAAGTTACGTCCCTTCATCAGTGCGCAACTTCACCTGGCGTAAGGGTGCGAAGTTGCGGTAGTCTAATTCGCTAGCGAATTTTTGCCAGGGACACTGTTAGCAAATTGGCGAAGTTACAAAATGAGGTCACGCTGGTGAATTAGCACTAGCCTTAGACGCTTCATGCTTTAGTCAATTTGCCCCTATATTCTAGGAATGCAGGGGTGTTTGTCTAATCAGTGCAAGATTTGTACATTTTGTACATGTACTTTAACCTACACATGATTGTTCAAAATTATAATTAAACAAATGCAAATGGTGAAGAAATTGCATCTTCTCAGATAAAGAGTAACTTGTACCAGCCCACCAGTCAACCTGTATGTTTGAGAGTTTTTTAGAATTTCTGTGAACCCAAAGGGTATGTAAATAACTAACGACTATGCCAGTTTATTAATATTTGTGTTTTTTTTATTTGATTGATGAAAAAATGTACCGAAATGTGAGTTTTTCAGCACTTTTTTTATGAAGAAACTTGAATCAAGTAAACTTAATCACGGAATCTTGATCTAAAAAATATTTATTCAGAAATTTTGGTAAAAATAAAATAGCTTTGATATTGAAAATACGCATCTAATGAAGCTCACCAAATTTTAGTTGACAAATTTTTCATTCTAATTTTCAGAATTATACTTAACAATTTATAAAGTTAAAAAATTTGAAAGAAGAAAAAAGATATGCTGGTAATCTAGTTTTTAAAATAGGTTTTCTATCTGCATTTTCTCAGTGTGTGTATCTTTAAGAATTCGGTTTTTATCTTTCCTTTCTTTTTAATATCTAATATATTTTTCTTACTAGGAATGTCTTACAAACTGGACCACCGTAATATTTCAGATAGTTCAAAAACTATTGAAAAGTTAAATGTTGCTTAAGATAAGCCATTCTATAACATACTAAAAATTAAGAGATATTAAACATTGACAATCTCTAAGAAATAAAAGCAGCCATACTTGCAAGCACTGACAATCATGTTTGTGCAATGTGTTTAACTTGAAATCCTTAAAATCTTTCAGAGTTAAAACTTTCATTTATTTGCATAAACTGACCCGCAGTTAATCTGCACATACACTCACACTTAGGGGCAGCTTTAATTTTTTTATGATCAAAACTGTAAAATTTAACTAGGGAGTTATCCAAATTCGATTCAAGTTCTTAAAAAAAAATAGATTTTTGAGATTTATAATACTCTGGCCCTTTAAGAATTTGAATTAGGCCACTAAATTGCTGTTTAAGTCAATGTGAGAAGTCCAAGGATCAATTTGGAGATGTTTTCAGCCTTCCTTCAAGAAAAAGCTGGTATCAAGTTTGATCAAATTTGAATTGAATTTGGTTTGAATTTTCAGGTTATTTAAATTCATCTAAGTTTAAAAAACATGATTTTATTGATACATTTTGAATAGTCGAATTTCACATTTATGGGAGTTTAAAAACTCACATGAACCCGAAATGCGACCCTTGATAAATGTACCTCCCATTAGTCATTACTGGTTTAGAGAATGATTATAGTTATGGCTTATGTATAAGTCCATTTGAGGTGGATTGCATTCATACATAAAACGGTTGACTGAGTGTGGCATTAACTGCATCGGCAAGCTCAGTGTAAAATCAAATATGCACACACAAAATTAAAAGTAGTCACATCAAGTATATATCTTTAAAAGGCCAGGAGGAGACTAACAAGTAATGGCTGAGCGTTTGTACTGTTGAGCTTTTGTACTGTTGAGCTTTCATGATTTTAATTTAATTAAAAGATCACAAGGTAACTGATCCAAGTAAGGCTACAGACAATCTCATTAAGAAAAACATCCCTTCAGCCAGTAATATAGGTGCCAGTACTAGCACTGAAAAGCTTCCTTTGGCAGTCAACCTAAAATCAAATTTATCAAATTGCCTTTTTAACTTTTGCTGCTTTTGATCAAATTGAGACATTCAGAAATGAAACTGTCTTTCTCTTAGTTGACAGTTCAATCATTTAAGCCTTTTGCATCTTAAAGCTTTAAAGCTCCAAGCATTTGTTTGCTGAAGTGCCTGGCATATTTTATACATCTCAAACATAAAAATGTTTTAGACAATACATCCCAAAACCCAAGCTGTTGCTTACTAATTTTTTAAAATAGGTTATCATAGCACCTCATTCTTTTCTACTGCATTTGTTCTACCTTGCTGACTTGCCCATAACTTATTCAGTAGAAAAAAATGCAAATTTCAGTGAAATACTATTAATATCATATTAATTTGTCCACATTGTGCTTGTTTGCATTCAAGGTGCAAATGTGTCTTAGTCCATTACAGGACATGAAGAATCTAGTGTAGTTAAAATATTTTTTTAAATGTCTTTACACAATGTCACTAAATAAGTGTAATAGGTTCCATTATGACAACCCTAACACTAAAACACATATTTCTTTAGCCACAGTTTTTTTCTTGAAGAGCTATTTCAAAGAGGAGCTACTTTTCATTGACAGTGTTTGACCAGTACTTGAAAATTTTTCAGGTGTTTTGATATCATGTAAGTGATGAGAAACAAACCTATTATCTTTTCCTAGTTCATTCACCACTGGTTGATGACTAAGGAAATGTTAAAGTTTATAGAATGCAGTGAACAGAATCCTTTTTTATGATATAATATATTTCTTCCATGGTTTTGTCAACATAAATAAAGGATTACAAAGTACAATAGTAGGTAGTTACACAGTTACATACATAGTTATATAGTTAAGTTGGGCTGAAAAAAAGTCCAAAGTCCATCAAGTTCAACCCATCCAAACAAACTTCATTGAACTTATATACACATCTTTATACAAACCTACTGTATCTAAAGTGTATACACCAATAGTTAAAGGTATCTCCCAACACAGTACCATTTACTATTATTTCTTACAAAGTGCAAGTATCAACATGGAACCTAATTTTCCAGTTGTCTGCCAAGTTTCTAAATGACAAGATTCTGCACAGTTTGCACAGTTTAGTATCATCAGCAAAAATATAATCATTACTTTCAATGCTTACCTCCAATCATTTAATAAATACTGAGGACTGACTCCTGTGGGGTCTGAACTGTGAGTCATGGAGGTCTGGTTGTGATTTATTTTACTACTGGTGAACTTGGATAGATCACCTTTTCCCCTGTGCCATAACCATTAGACATTCAGTTAGTGTCATGTAAACCTGTAATTAGTGATGGGCGAATTTATTCGCGGCGAATTCCCACGATTCGCCGCTGGCGAATAAATTTGCGAATTGCCAGTGAAAATTCGGCTGGCGAAATTTTGCTTTTAAAAACGAGTCGCGTGTCATTTTTGACGCAACGCGATGAAAACGACGCGACGCGTTTAAAACGACACAACGCGCGTCAAAAATGTGCCGCGACTCATTTTGCAAATTTTTTCGCCAATTCGCGAATTTCGGTGGAAATTCGCAAATTTTTCGGCGATGCAAAAGTGGGTAGATTCACTACCTGTAATGCTATACATATATATACTATATTGTGTATCCTTCTAACATTTACAGCAAAGGTTTCATATAGCTATGCATAATCCTGTGGCTAAGTCACTAGACCTTGATTAGGGTTGATTACAATATCAAATCTGTTGTTACTGTATATTCAATGTCACTTAAAGTCATATCTCACACTGTGCCTCTGACACCAAACATTTGAATATACAGTATACTGTACGTGAAAGGATATTGAGATACGAATGACTGTTGCTTGGCAGGCATCACTGCTCAACATTTGTATTTTTAATGTGCAGTTATTTTTATTTTCTGTGCTGCAATCATTTATTTTATTCCCTGGATTTTGCCATATTTACAATAAATAAAGCATAATAAATGTCACTTACTCAAAGTAATATCTCACGATGTGCCTCTGTCACCAAACATTTGAATATACAGTATACTGTACGTGAAAGGATATTGATATACGTGCTTGGCAGGTATTACTGCTCAACATTTGTATTTTTCATGTGCAGTTATTTTCATTTTCTGTGCTGCAATAATTTATTTTATTGCCTGGATTTTGCCATATTTATAATAAATAAAGCATAATAAAAAATAAAGGGACATCCTGCATTTTGAGGGATTTGCTTCACATGCTCCAATCTTAGACAAAGATTAAACCTATGTAACCTGATATTAAAGATACTGTTTAACTTACATTCACATAAATTCACCTGTGTTGTATATCCACTAATAGGCCAAATTTTAACATTCTTCATAGGTCAGGTGCTTCACTTTTAGATCTTTCCCAAGGCAATAATGAAATCTTTAAAGCTTATATAATTTCATAATATTTAAAAAAAAAAAGAATCATTCATTGCTTTAAAAGAACTTCAAACATTAGAGGGTTTATTATTTATATCTGCCATTATTGGTGTGTACAATAGTGATGGGCGAATCTATCCCGTTTCCCTTCGTCAAAAAGTTTGCGAGTTTCCAGCAAAATTGGCAAAAAAATAGCGAAATGAGTAGCGGCATCTAGTCGTTTTCGGCGCGTAGCAACATTTTGCAGGCAAATTTTTGCTGGCATTTCGTGAATTTATTCCAGTGGCGAATTGCTGGAATTCGCTGCGAATTCGCTGCGAATTCGCGGCTCACGAATAAATTCGACCATCACTAGTGTACAAGCAATGTAACCATATTACACACAATGTTGATTTAAATGTAAGCACTAACAGCAGGAGTGTAATCTTTGTACTTAAAACAAAACATTGTTTCCTTAGGCAGCTTCTATATATAAGCACTGTGCCAGTAAAATGTTTTGAGGCTAAATTTGCCTTTGCTTGTTTAATTTTTGGAATTTTATTAAGTGTTATATTCTGCTGTCAGAAAAATAAAGTCAACATGTTTCTGCCTTTGACATTTGGTTTTGGAATGCTATTAAACAGCAGCAGTATACAGTGTACCTGGTTAAACTTTTAACAAATTCCTGCATTTAGTACTGTTATTTTCTTCTAGTAAACATGGTATCTGTAAATGTACCAAATCCTTTTTTTGCTAGATAAATAAAACAAAGGACCTTCTCATTTCTGGGATGCATTTTTTTTTTTAAAAAAACATTGCAAAATTAAAAAAAAGAAGCTGAAAACTAGCAAAGCCCATTCAGAGGTCACTGATCTAACAAACCAAAGATTCTACCTAAAGCTTATGAAAAACATTTGTTAGTGTGAAATCAGAATGCTTTCTGCATTACATTAAATAATGTAAGGGCTATTACCTGCAAAATAAACACATGGACACATTTCTCAATGATAGCCAGAAGGAAAATATGTTGTATGGTTTCTGGGCATTCTTAGGACCAGATTTAGAATTAGAACTGAAGCTCTGCTACAACATTATTGTTACCTTTACCCTGTAAAAAAGCAACACCAACCTTAAATGGTGCTATAAGATTCTGGCATCTCACTTTCTAACACCCACATTGCATAAATTATCTACCTTATTCATCCTTCTTAAAATACTGGATGATCATATCATTATATGTATGACAAAAGGGGAAAAAAGAGGTTGGTTTTTAATATAAACCATTGCATAAATATATTAATATGTTACATATATACATGTAACAATGTAATATAACTACAGTGTTTATTAAAATGTTGTTTTGCCATCTTTGATATTGTTCATTTTTACTTGTTATGAATTACTATAAATGTCATGTGCAGGTTGCGATGTTTGGTCAAGCAGCTGGAACGAGGAGAAGCTTCTGTTGTGGACCTGAAAAAGAATTTGGAGTATGCAGCCACTGTACTTGAATCAGTTTATATTGATGAGACTCGGTAAGATGTGCACAGCTTCTCAAATAAAAATGTAATGTCCCCCATTTATATTCTGCAGTGTGTTCAGCCTAACTTATAGGAGCAATAGGTGTGAAGAATCATTTTTCACTGGAATAATAGGAAGCTGCTAGTGTTATGTGTCCCACAGGCCCCTTCAAGCTAAATTTTTAAGCTCCAGTCACAGAATGTTCATTAATGTCAGTGAAGGGCCATTAACCATGAGATATGTTGCTCTCTTCTAAGTAAATATAAACTATTACATTTTATATTAAAATCTAAATTATTGCACTAAAATGCAATGCTTTAAAACAGCATCTTTGCAAACGAGTTGGGAATAGGAATAGGCTCAATAACTTGCATAGTAGTTTATCATTTGTCTTGGTGCCTAAGGTTGCCCTTTCATTTAGCTTCAGACTATCTTTGCTCAGATTCCTTAGACTAGAAAAGCTTGATAAGAATATCAGAATACAGTATACCTACATAAGTATATCTCTCTGGTCAAGACACATCTTGAGGAAAGCATCTGGAATGCTTGGGACTTGGGTTTTTTCATAATTTGGACCAGAATATCTTAATCTGTAGCTTTCTGGATATTGGGTTTTTGGATAAGAGACCTTGTACTTGGACACCTGGTGCAGGACTGTCTGCCTCCTTACCAACACCATGAACCTACAGCCAAAAGTCAACACCAGAAAAACAAGGAAACTGTTTCATTTTCAGAGGAGGGGTCAATAGGTTTAGGGATGAAGCAGGAGGGATGTCATTTACAGTTACATTACACCTTAAAGTCACAATGACCTGGAACTTTTTACATCTGTCAATGTATTTTCTTTTGTCTTTCACTTCTCATTGTTATAAATTGAAATAAAATATTAATGTCCATGCACTAATTTCATGTGAATCATCATATAAATAATTCAGCCATTAATTTAAAAGGCAATGAGGCTAGTAACTAGAAAGCCTTGCCCCTGATACATCATAGCTAAAAGTAAAAATGCATGACTTACTGCGCTCATACAATCTGACAGTCTGTGTTTTAAAAACAATACTGATGGCTCATTATTGAATTTGTAATTAATGCAGAAGTAAAACTTCAGCCTAAAACGACACTCAGCTGACTTTAGGTGCTCCCCTAGCTGTTCTGCATTTTTGTTGCTTTATGTCCAAAAATACAACAATTGGGGCAAAATGATTTGATTCACAGGATAGTCCCTCTTGGGATTTTTTAATAATTACTAAAATGAAACACACGCACAAAAAAGAGTCAGACATAAGCTCTTGCATATCTTTTGTAATAAGTATATTATGATGTTCTTGATTAACTCACCTATCTGTATTCCCATCAAAAACAGGCCTAGTAATTGAACTATAGTATGTATTTTATGTATAGGTGTAGTAAACAAGATAAAAAAAGAGATTATTCTCAGCTAACCCTAACCCCATTATGCAGATTACAGTACAGTTTATGAGAACGGGCTAGTAAGCATCTATACAATTTTTAGTTACATGACCTGGGCAGCTACAAATCCCTGCTCCTCTCCCTAAAACTACCGACCTAGAAATGATTGATCACTTACATCTTGCATCTCTTAGAAATGGATAATGGCTGCAGCATTATTAGATGACATAATAAAATACCAATACATAACCATAACATATTAAACAACAGTTGTGTAATAACAATATAGTTAGCAAAATGTTGACAGTAATATATAACTTAGTAGCTCTAAAGTCCCTGGTAATGGACAAGACTATATGCATGACAATTGGACAGATATTCTATACTTTTTAGAATAGGAGTTATTTGATTCACTTTCTTTTTTCCTGTTCCTGAACAGACGATTGCTGGACACTGAAGATGAACTCAGCGACATTCAGTCAGACTCAGTACCCTCAGAAGTGCGAGATTGGCTGGCCTCCACCTTCACACGGCAGATGGGAATGATGCTTAAAAGAACAGAAGAAAAGCCACGATTTAGAAGTATTGTCCATGCAGTACAAGCTGGCATATTTGTGGAAAGGTATTGAATTTTTTTTAACAGATGTGTAGTTTGTTAATCCAGTAGCATATACAGTACATGCTTAGGGGCACATTTACTAAGGATCGAAGTGAATTTTTTAATAAAATTTGATTTTTTTTAAAACTTGAATCTTGAAGTAATTTTGGGCTACAATTCGAATTGAAAAAATTTGAAATTCAAAAATTAGAATTTTGAAGTACTGTCCCATTAAAAATTTTCCTGAATTTGAATAGCCATTGTAGCCTATGGGGGACCCCCTGGAAGCTTTCCTGGAAAAACAATTTTTGAATAAAATGGGACGCATTTTTAATTGACGCAAATCCATGTTTAGTTTGTGTCAGTAATTAGATTACTAGTATACTGATGGGTGAACATTTTTGCCAGGTAAACACTAATAGGCTCTAATTATAATTATACTATAATTTAAAAAAGTTTCAAAGTTTTGTAAGAGTTCAACCAAAATGACTTTTTGACTTCGATGTGTTTCACAAATGTTTGCAGTTTGGACAAGTTTTAGATTCGCTCATCACTACTAGTGTACTGACAAGCAGAAGTCCATCTATGGGCTTATATTTCTTATTTCCAGATAGCATGCTATGATCATTACAATAAGCATTAAGTGAAAACAAAATAAATCAGTGGAAAAAAATGTTGTATCAAGGGCATACAGACCAGATTGTTGGGATGTGGGCATGTATTTATTGATTAATATAACATATTAATTATAAGCAGTATTAGATTAGTCTATGCTTCAGTGCTTATGTGTTTTTCAATACAAAGTTGGGATGAGGCTCCTGCCCCAAAGAGCTTGCAATCTATTAAATCTATGAATCTAATAAAATAAAATAAACAGAAACAAAATGGGCAGAGGTATAAAATGCATAGAAATATGTTATATTCACATAAAAAATAGTCTAGAAGAAATATTGTTGAAAATGTTCTTTCACCATGATATTAGCAGCATTGCATAAAATAATAGGTGTTCCATGCTTTAACTGTCACAGATCCCCTTGCTAAGTTTTGCTTAATTAATTGTAGTGTTTATATTCCAGGTTTACAGTATATCAATTGCATATAAACTTTCTATTAATGCAATTATGTAAAATGTAACAATGTATTCTTCCATAAAAATGTTTTTCAAGGGGTCATTCAAAAGTGAATTTATCATTATTATTTAAAGTTTTTCAATTATTATTTACCTTTGTCTTTTGTTCTTTCCAACCTTCAAGTGAGCATCACTGACCCCAAAAAAATATAAACTTTTTGAGGTTACAATTGTATTGTTATTTTTTCACTTTTTTTATTCTGTCTCTCTCCCATTTATCTTCCAGTCTATCTTTCAAACCACTGCCTGGTTTATAGAGTAAAAAAGACCCTTGCAACCAGACAGCTGTAACTGGAGAGCTGCTGAACAAAAATCTGCATAACTGAAAAACCACAATTTAATGTCAAAACCAATTGCAAATTGTCTAAGAATATCAATGCTTATATCATACTAAAAGTCATTTTAAAGGTGAACTACCCGTTTACCATAATTATACTGTCATTTAGAGTACTCTATAGCCCACTTATATTTCAGAAACTCTTCCACCTTTGTCTATACATTTTTGACTTATTAATATAATATAGTAATTTTCTTAGTTAACAGCTATGAAATACGCTGCAGGGAATCTGGACTTTGTTAATGATTGACATTAAGTGTATAAAATTATGAACTAAAATATATTTTCAGTCTTGCTATTTTAGTCATGTTCTAAGTGGATATTAGATACTTTTGTTTTTGACAAAATAATTAACAATTTCAAATATTTACATTGATAGAATGTACAGAAGAACGTCAAACATGGTTGGACTTAGCTATCCACCTGCTGTTATTGCTGTTCTAAAGGTAAATGAATAAAAATATCAGTGGTATTGTATGAATTGTTTCTTATATACACAGAAATAGTACTCACTAAATGCATAAAACTGATTTTTATAAACCATACAAAAACAATACTATTTGTACATGTTCTGGTAGAAGTAAATCTAAATTCTGATATGATAGTTATTTAATTCTAATGTTCCAAATTCATTCCTATAGTAGGGGGCGAATTTATCAAGGGTCTAAGTGAAAATTTGAAATAAAAAAATTTGAATTAGTAATTTTTGGGTACTTCAATTATCAAATAGGCCAAAATTCGATTCAAAGTGAAAAATTCAACCATTCGAAAAGCAAAGTACTGTCTCTTTAAAAAAAATCAAATTCGACCCATCGTGAACTTAAACCTGCCGAATTGCTGTTTTAGCCTATGGGGGGGGCTCCTATAACCTTTATGGAGTCTTTTTGAAAATTAAATTTTTTTTTGGAGGAAATTGTTTGAATTGCTCAAATTGAACGATTAAATCAATCAATTAGAACAGTTTGAATTAGATTGAAGACGGACCTATTCAATCGAAAACGGTCCATTTTTGATCGAAAAAATTGTTCGTAAAAAATTTCACTTCGATATTCGATCATTGATAAATTTGCCCCTGCGTGTAAATTCGGCATAACATATTGTTCAGTTAATTCAAGTAAATCCTTTAGTATAAACAGTTTCTAATATTGCTATGGTCTCATTTGAATATGCTGGGTAAAACCAAATGTTTTTATTAGACCTACTATACAGAATATAATGTGCACCTTTGATGTAATAACATAAAAGGAGGCCGTTCAGAAACGTCTTAGATTGCCACCACATCTGAATTACTGTATCCTCCAACACTGCCTAAATTCCGTGTTAGGTTTAACTGAAAACTACATGGGGTATCTATAAAAATATATTGCATAAAACATCTGAATAAAGCATATTGATAAATACTATTTTATTAGTATGTGCTACTGGGTAATCCTAAATAGAAAATTGCCATTTTAAGAACAAACAGCAACCCCCTGGGACCATAAAATTTACACTGCACACAAATAAACCAAGGGCACACATTTAGGTCACATACAGATGCAGCCAGAAGGGATTGTACATCTGGTGCGCTGTAACAGATCAAGATAAACGCACTGGATGCGTTACATGCAGGGAAACACGATGCCCCGACGTTCAGAAAAGAAAGAAGCTTAATTTAAAATAGCAATAAGCAAGTTGCATTCTGTATAGGTCTTTCTTGGCACTAAGTAAGATAAATCCATTCACACATAGACGGGAAGTAGTGGTGCGGGTAGAGTGCTTGTTTCTCACCAGCCGGTTTAATGTTCAACGCCAAACGATTTGTCTGTCTCTTCCCCATATCTTTCTTTTTCCCCTGTGTCTGTCTCTCCGTCTGATTTTTAATTTTCCCTTGTGTCCCTCTCTTCTGCCGATTATTCATTTTCCAGTGTCTGTCTCTTCTCCAGATTTTCCATTTTCCCTGTGTCCCTCTCTTCTGAAGATTTTTCATTTTCCCGTGTCTGTCTCTTCTCCAGATTTTCCATTTTCCCCGTGTCCCTCTCTTCTGCTGCATTATTTCTGGTCAGGTGATCTTTGAACACAGAAAATATCATCAAATTGTGGTTCAAGATGTAAAAGGACAATATTTACTGATACTGTACCTACGTATATTTCAGTTTGGTAAAATTCTTTAACAGGTTGTTTAATATGATATAAACTGCATATATCCCTTGGTTTATTATTAGTATTCATTCTAGGTGTGTAGTTTTACTGTAAAGGAGACCTGTCAAACAGGCATAAAAATCTGTGCATTAAAAGCCCCTTTGACATTAAACATAAAACCAAAATAATTTTTTCATTTAAACACCCATTAATGTTTTAAACTTGACTTTCCATTTTGCACTTCCTAGAGGTCACTGCCCTTCCTCACATTCCCCCTCCCTCCTCACCATCTAATTGTTCAACCAGTTGGTCATGGGCATCAAGTGCCCCATTCTGGGGCACAAACAAGAATTTGGCCCTTGGCAAAGCTTGCCTTAATCACACTTTTCAGAAAATGGCTACTGCCAGCTTGCTGAGATTGTGAATTCGAAAACGCAAAGAAACAAAATTTAAATAATTTATATAGTATAAGTGAAGTTTATTTTGCTTGACTTACACAATAAAATAAGACATTTAATTAGTTCTTGATGACAGGTCCCCATTTAACTGACTCCTTCATTGCCTTTGTGTCATCATTGGCAATGATAAATAGGCAATTGCCCTTTGCTTTCAAATATTATTTTCTTCCCTTAAAGGAGAATGAAAGCCTGACTAAAGAAGTAGGCTAGAAATGTTGTGAATTGTGTTTTGGGCTTCTATAACAGCCCAAGGCAACCACAGCCTTTTATCATGGAAGATCTGTGCCTCCAAAGATGCCCCAGTAGCTCCCCATATTCTTTTCTACTGATTCACTGCACATGCTCTGTGCTGCTTTCACACATTGAGCTTAGGGACCCACTCACATTATGCAGTATAAATAGAATAGAAATGTCACAATATAAGGCTGATTAGTAATTAATATACAGATGCAGTCACTTTGGATTGTGAGTTAAATGCGTCGTGACTTAACTCATCTATCTCATTTATCCCACTTAGCACAGAATATTGTGTCACAGCATCCCATCCAATTAAAGAGTTCACCATTGAAAACAACGGTGCTTTGGTATGCTAATGAAAAGGTTAAATGCATTAAATGAGTTAAGATAACTTTGGATAACACAGTTTCTTCAATTAGCCCTGAGTCACGACGCATTTAACTTACAAATCCAAGTGACTGTATCTGTAGATAATTACTACATGGCAGCACAGAATCCAGTGCAATTAGCATCAGAATTTAATAACATGCCAACCTAATTGTCTGCTGGATATTTTGCAACAACCCCTAAGCTTAGCTTATCAACAGCTGCTCAGAGCCCACTGAGCATGTGAGTGTCGCAGGCAATTCCCAAGATGGTGACTCCCTGTGACAAGTTCTGGATTTTTGCTGCTATTGACAAGCTGAAACTATAGGCTGATGCAATACGTTCAATATAAAAAATATGGCATTTTTGGCCACAGTAATGTTAGGGTTTTGTTCTCCTTTAAAATCTGACCAGAACACTTCTGTTTTATCACTTTATATAGTTTTTACACTACAAATAATCTTTTACCAAGAGAATAATAAAAAATAATAGACTATGAATATTACCCTTTGTCTTGAAAGGGTTCTATTATTGCTCATTTGTACACTTCTATCCTTGAATTGCTGTCACCTAACTCTCACAGTTTTTATGCAAAAATGTTCGGTCTCTATTCCATGCTATCCTCAGAGTGACAGCTCTTCTCTTGAATGCTGGTGCAATACACATGTATTTTAGGGGATTATGTTCCCCTTTTTACTGTGTACCACATACAGAAAACTGAGCATAATAACATGGACTCAACAATCAAAATATAAGAAACACACAAAACATTGTTTTACTATAGTTTTCTTAAAGATGTAAATGGTACACAATATAGGGAAAATGTATTCCATAATTTTGTGAAGTGCATTGAGTTTGTCTAGGAACGCATCCGAGTGTTGAGTATATCATTTTGGACAGGCCACTCAAGTAATGAAATATGAATAAACTTTGAGACTACATATAATTCACTAGAAAACGTGGACTTAAATATGCATATTAAATTTCCTCTAATTTAAGCCATTCCATATTAAATTTCTATATATTTGTAGTTTCTTTGTAAGCTTGAGCTAAAGCTCATTCATATCTAAGTCAATGGATTTATTATACAAACGACAATGTTTTTGCATTCTCTCTGAGGTCGTTTGTATTTAGTCAAGCCTATTATGCTGGAACTGTAGCATTTTTCCAGTTTGATTGAAATGGCTGTTGGGAATTAGGACATGGCTGCTGTTTGTTATTAAGCAATGAGGGATACTTCCAATGTTATATCTTTAATGCACAGTTAGAAAAAACAAGATTTAGCTATGCATGAATATATACAGGCTGGAGGCACACCGTCATTTGTAGTCAGGAATGAATTAAGGCTGCCCTCAGGGTATAGGCTGCTGGTTAGTTTTTGTAGAGAAACTCTGTCATAACCCTTTCAGCCAGTTGTACACATTCACAAACATGCCTTGCCTGAAGTAATAATTATTGGGTTCTGCTTAATGCATAAGCTAGTCTTTTCCATAGATTGTTGAAACAGAAGAATAAATAACATGGTTAAAATGTATAACATGGCGTCTATTTCATCCTGTGTCGAGTAAGGCATTATCAGCTTTCCATGCTACAAAGATAGGAATGAAAACCCCTAGGTTCAAAACACTTAGGGGCAGATTTACTAAATTCACATGAAGAATTTGAAGTTCGATTGAATTTGTATTGAATATGCAAATTAGGCAAATTCGACCTTCAAAAATTCCATGGTCGAATATTTCCCCTTTAAATTTTTATTTGACCACCTACAGTACTTCGCCAGATTAAAGCTACCAAATTGGGGATCCTTCCCTGAGATCGAATATAAAAAATTCAATCGATTGATTGATCAAATTTTCTATATTCAATTGTTCAATCGATCGAAATGCGGTAAAATCCTTCGAATTCGATAGTCGAATTCAAAGGATTTTACTTCCCAACTATTCCCCACTATTCCCTTGGTCGAATTTCGATTTTTTTTTGCATTCGAAATTCGACCAATAGTGAATCTGCCCCTTAGCATATAGAATAATAGCTAACAGTAAAATGCCTTTTTATGGTTTAAAGTTTCAATGGCAATTGACTTTGCTTACATTTTCAAATCTGACAGTATGTGACGTTCCATAACCTGAAGTAACCACAGTTGTATAAATCAATATGATTAATATTGATTGAAAGCCTAAAAAATGGTGATCCACTTTAAGCAATTAGTTTATGGATGCATTAAGTAATAATACTAATAGTATTCCCATGTGTAATTTATTGTAGTATTGCTGCAGATAATATAACACATAATGAGAAATATAGCAAGCACACTGTGTGTTTGCAAAAGCCAAGGCCTTTTGCCAAAAGCCAAGCAGATTGTTACTTTGCTATTTTGAATAACATTTTCTCTGGGATTTCATGCAAAGGCAGCAGTAAGCAAGCAATGTGATCAAAAGCAGAAAAAATATATTAGATAGTGATTTTGAGACTCATTTACTAACACTGAGCAAATTTGCCTCACAATAAATCATTTAGTAGGTTGATCAAAGCAAACTGCAGATTACTTGTTGGGGTTACTGCACTTGGGCTAATGTAGCCAGGGCTAATAATTGTGCCCCACTGAGAGACATCTGAGTGGTAACATATCCTTTACAGGGTAAACACCAACAGACCAGTAGAAGGCCAGAATTTTTAATTCTTGAGCAAATAGTTTTACTCACTTTGTGACTTTTGTTGCATTACCCCAATGTGCCTTTTTGGTACAGCAGTATGTAACATAATACTGATCAAAATCATTTTATATGCTTAAGGAGAAGTAAACCCTAAAAATAAATATGGTTAAAACTGCCATATTTTATATACTGCACTTATTGCACCAGCTTAAAGTTCCAGCTTCTCAGTAGCAGCAACAATCCAGAACTTCACACTTGTCACAGGTGGTCACCATCTTGGAAAGTGTCTGTGACACTCACATGCTCAGTGGGCTCTGAGCAGCTGTTGAGAAGCTAAGCTTAGGGGTCAAAATAAAGTTAGTTAAAAGGCTTAGTGCGCTGGTGTTTAGTGCGCGGATCTCCAGATACCTAGATGGAAATTGCAGTATATAGTGAAGTATGCTTCTTTCAGGGATATATCAGAAATAACCAGATCTACTCACAAACGATGTCTTGCTTATTTCACCAGCTTGACGCCGCAAGTAAAAATGGGACCGGTTCCACGTGCACCCAAAAAAGAAGCTGTAATGGTGTAATATTGCCAGGACTTGCTGGCTGGCCCTGCAGATAATAGCACTTACTGGTTCACAAATATAAGAGGAGCTGAAATGAATTAAAGCCACTCTTGGACTTGGTTGATGTTTTCTTCCCGGAAGCTAATCAGTAGATAATGTTGTGGTGTCCTTCTTGTTAGCTACGATACGGGTTTGCAGTTCCTGCTTGATAAGTAATGCTCCACGCTCCATGATAAGTTTTAAAAATTTATTAAATTAGCGGAACTCAAAGCCCAACCCATCTCGTATTTAGTATACTTCCTCAGGGACATATCACATGGTATACATTGTCATCTTTTATGTAAAATCTGACGGTTCTCAATTACACAATTAACATAATTGGTGAATAACACAATTTTCAGTTACAGCCATTAACATTCTTATTCATTAACAATAGTGAAATATCTAAAAAGACAACCTGATTGGTTAAGTTTATTGTGGAAAAATAGTATATGTAGAAAAAGATAGATATAGATAAAATTATTGAACAAATTAATTCATTATTTTACAAAATGAATTTTTTTAAAATGTATGATTTGAAAACTAATTAATTTGTTTATAAAAAGAAATAATTTATTATTACTCATTTTAAAAACATTTGGGGCATTGTATTAAGTATATCACATTGTTACTGTTGCAAGTTATTACTGTTTTAAAATCAAATTCTTCCTATGTTACATTGGATATAAATTTAGTTATTTTTCTTTCCTTAGTTGAGCTTGTTTTGCATCCTTTACATGTTCTGCATGTAAAGAATTCTATGCAGATTGTCAAATCCAAAAAAAATACACTTTCTGTACTGTGATTGCTAGTAAATTTGATGTTACAATTGTTAATATTTAGATCAGTTAAAAATTGAGATTTAATTTTCTGGACCATCCCAGATAAATAGATAGATAGATATATTTATCATGCAATTAGTCCATTACACAACTTACCTCTTAGATGAAGCCAAACACAAAGGAATCTTATTGAACAATGAATTTAATTATCATAAAGTGAACCACTCAAAAGCACCAGTAATTGCCCAAAATACACAAAGACAGGAAAAACCCTGCAGGACATCCGATCATATCGGGATGTAGCTCACTTACTTCCAACTTATCGGACTATATAGACAGATTCCTACAAAAATATATGGTAAATTTACCCTCATATTTAAAAGACACTATCGAAACAATTACGTTAATAAATAACTCGTGGAAACAAGGATATATCATTGGAACTTGTGATGTAACTTCTCTTTATACCATCATAGATAGTTAGAGGAGGATACATTTCAAAAAAGGTTTTACTCCAAAGACATCTAATTCAAATATAAAATTTTTTAATGTTTATTCATTATGTATAGATAAAAAATGCATACAGACCCATAGATGCTCTGTCTTATGCGTTTCGTACCCCCTGGTACTTAATCATAGGCTCTAATAACACTGCATACAATTCCAACATTAAAACCCGCGGAAGTCCTACCCTCAAAACTTAAAACCAATAGAAAGTTGCCATGTCACAACACATTAACGAGACAACCATACACATCAATTAGGTCTCAATTCATCCCTGTATAACCCCATTAAGTCATATATATAAACTTAATAACCAATTTCATTGAAAAATTGCTAGTACATTAATTCATTGCATTAGAATGACAGTATAATTTAAACATGATTACATTATAAAAAATTATTTTTTTTATATATTGCACATGATTTAACCCTGTAACTCTTGGACCATGTTTAAAGTAAAACACGTTACATCAAACTCATAATTTAAACCAAGTGGTAATCTAGTATGTAAATAGAAAATCCTAAATAATTCCCTTTTCATTAAGAGGCTTGTCAAATATCCTCCCCAACTACGTACTACCAGGGGGTACGAAACGAGTAAGGCAGAGCATCTATGGGTCTGTATGCATTTTTTATCTATACATAATGAATAAACATTGAAATTTTTAATATTTGAATTAGATGTCTTTGGAGTAAAACCTTTTTTGAAATTTATTGTATGTGACCTTGAGGACTAGGGGCTGTACCCTGAAGAGCTCATGAGCTTGAGACTGGTCTAGGCGGCTGTTTGAGTGTTCTGTGTTATGGAGTTAGAGGAGGATACTAATAAAAGGCCTTGAATTCATATTCACCATAAATTATTTTTGGTTTGAGGGTGATTACTATCTACAAATAAAGGGGACAGAGATGGGAACATGCTTCGCACCTAGCTACTCCAATCTGTTTATGGGACAATGGGAACAAAATACTATCACACTTTTTAGATAAATTTTTAACTGATCTAAATATAAACAATTATAACAGCAACTTTACTAGCAACTACAGTACCGAAAGTGCATAGAAAATGGAAAGTTTGAGACTAGTTTATATTGGAAACCAACCGATTGAAATTGATTCATTCTACCTAGTAGTTGCCACCACAAAAAATGGCTTAACAGTATACCATATAGCCAGTTTATTAGAATCAAACGCAATTGTAGCAGGCCAATTGATTATGAAAATGAGTGTCATACTGTAGCCAAACAGTTCAAAGACAAAGCATATAATGAAGAGATAATAAAGAAAGCTAAAGAAAAGTGTGAAAAAAAGATAGAGAACAATTGTTGACAAATAAGAAAACAAATAATATTATAAATAATGCATGGAATAATGCCATTTCTTATATTACTACCTTTAATAATTCAAATAAAGAGTTAAAAAAATTATACAGAAACATTGACACATAATAAAAGCGTTACGCAATATGTTGGCGCTATAGAAATACATAAATAATAATAATAATAAATAATAATAATAAATAAATAATACTCCGCAAAGACAAGGATATTCTGGTTCATCTATCTGAGAATCCACATGTAATTTATAGAAAACCATGCATGATTAAACAACTACTGGTTCTAAGCTATAAATTATCAAAATAAAGGGATGGATCAATTTCATACAGGAACAACAAAGGGACATGCACAACATGTAAAGGATACAAAACAAGCACAACTAATGAAAGAAAAATAAAAGTTATATCTAATGTAACAAAGGGAGAATTTGACATTAAAACAGTAATAACCTGCAACAGTAACAATGTGATATACTTACTACAATGCCCCTGTAAATTACAATATATAGGAAGAATGAATAGATCAAAAGCAAGGATACGGGAACGCATGAACAATATCAAAAAAGGACTAATGACCCATAGTGTATCTGCACACTTTAAAATACACCATAATTCTGATCCATCCTTATTGAAATTTATAGGTAGTGTTCAGAAAAAAGTACATTGGCGAGGCAGTGATATTGTGCAAACCATTTCAAGAGAGGAAACTTTCTGGATACATAAGTTAAAAATTCTAACACCAGGAGGTATTAATATTGAGATTGATCTAAAATGTTTTTTAAATGAGTAATAAATCATTTCTTTTTTATAAATAAATTAATTCATTTTTAAATAATAAATAAAAAATGTATTCATTTTATAAAATAATCAATTAATTACTTCTCTAATTTTATCTATATATACTATTTTTCACAATAAACTTAACAACCAATTAGTTTTTTTTTTTAGATATTTCACTGTTGTTAATTAATAAGCATGTTAATGGATGTAACTGATGTAACTGAAAATCACTGAGTGTTAATCACCAATTATGTTAAATGTGCAATTGAGAACCGTTGGATGTTACATAAAAGATGACGATGTATACCATGTGATATACCCCTGAGGAAGTATACTAAATACGAAGCGCGTTGGGCTTTGAGTTCGGTTAATTTAATACATTTTTAAAACTAATTGTGGAGCGTGCTTGATTCCGGGATCACCAGTTCTAGGAACTGCAAATCCGTATCACAACTAACAAGTAGGACACCACAACATTATCTCCTGATTAGCTTCCAGGAAGAAAACATCAACCAAGAGCGGCTTTAATTCATTTTGGCTCCTCTTATCTTTGTGATCCGGTAAGTGCTATTATCTGCAGGACCAGTCAGCAAGTCCTGGCCTTATTACACCATTACAGCTTTTTCTTCAGGTGGATGTGGAACCGGTCCCATTTTTACATAAGCGTTAAGCAAGGCAAATAACAAAGAGATTGTTTGGGAGTAGATCTGGTTATTTCTGATATATCCCTGAAAGAAACTGGCCTCACTATATACCGCAATTTCCATCTAGGCATCTGGAGATCCACGTGCTAAACACCAGTGCACCAACCCTTTTAACTAACTTTATTTTTGCCTCGTGGACAAGTGGATCCACACCTGCATTTGGTGCTGCTAACAAAAAATCTATTTGGATTTTGCTCAGAGCTTACACCAGATTGTCCTAAACTTAGGGGTAATATAAACTGATTATTATATTCTCATGCTAACTGCACTGGTTTCTGTGATGCCATGGAGTAATTATCTGAATTAATTACTTAATAGTGTGACATTTACAGTCTATGAACAATGTATATTTTGAGATAGTCCCTAAGTTCAGTAATTGACTGCAGCACAGAGCATGTGCAGTGAATCAGCAGAAAAGAAGATAGGAAATGAATGGGGATCTTCAGAGGCACAGTTCTTTACTGCTAAAGGGCTACGGTTGCCTTGGGCTGGTACAGAAGCCCAAAACATAATGTACAACATTTTTTGCGTACTTATTTAGTTAGGCATTAGTTCTCCTTTTAGTGGCAACTAAAAATTTGTCCTTTAGAGTGGTGCCATGACTGGCAGCGGCTAACTGTGCTTTGGAGCCACGTTGTCTCATCTCAGTGTGAATGAGCCATCACAAACTCACCCGGAAGTGCATTCCACAACCTCACTGTCCTCACTGTGAAGAACCACCTACGCTGCTTCAAATGAAAATCCTTTTCTAGTCTGAAGGGGTGGCCTCTGGTGCGGTAATCCTCTTTATGGTAAAAGTTAGGTAGACTTTGTTTTAATTAGTAAATACTCCCAATAATGTATCTGAGATGGTCTCAAACATTTCCACATACTACATACAGTATTCTTTTATATACATTATAATTGGGTAATTGCCTATTCTTTGAATATTAATGAGTATTTTTAGGTTTCATTTTTGTGTTAAATGTGTTGCACGTTCAGTATTCACAGCTGTGTCGCTTTCTTTCAGAATGTTGATAAATGGTCCTTTGATGTATTTGCACTAAATGATGCTAGTGGTGACCATGCACTTAAATTCATCTTTTATGAATTGCTCACCCGCTATGATTTGATCAATCGCTTTAAGGTAAGTTTATTTATACTTCTGAATGCCTGAAATTGAGTTTACATTATTTCATTAGCATTTGAAATGTTATATCTGGTGATTTTTAGATTTTAGTGGGATTTGTATGCACGTGTGTACATTACTTGCATTTAATTGTATGATTTACATTTTCTGAACTGGTATAATGAAAAAGCAAACAAAATAAATAAGAACATTGTTACACTTTTAATAATTATTATTTCCTCTTTTCAGTACCTTGTAATAATATTTAAACACTAACCCACAGTTATTTTTTGCAAATCATAAACCAACTAGTGATTTGCGAATTACCAGCGAAATTCGCGGATTGGCGAAAAAATTAGCAAAACGAGTCGTGGCATGTTTTTGACGCGCGTCGTGTTGTTTTCATTGCGTTGCGCCGTTTTCGTCGTGTCGCGTAAAAAACGACGTGCGACTTTTTTTTCAGCGAATTTTCTCCAGGTGATTTTTCCCTGGCGTTTCGCGAATTTATTCGCCAGCGGCAAATCGCGGGAATTTGCCGCGAATTTTCCCCTGGCGAATACATTAGCCCATCACTAAAACGACTTTTTTTTTAGCGAATTTTCTCCAGGTGAATTTCCCCTGGCGTTTCGCGAATTTATTCGCCAGCGGCGAATCGCGGGAATTTGCCGCAAATTTTCCCCTGGCGAATACATTCGCCCATCACTAAAACCAACAACTTTGGGCAAAAACAAATTGAAACATTTTTCTTGCCCCTTTCTCTGGAGCAATGAATGTTTACATTTCTAAATAAATAAAGCATTAAAATTGTCTTGGTTTTTATATAAATGCCTTTATTGTGTTCTGCATTCCAACCTGTGTCAGAAAAAAGATATTAGCAAAATGAACAATGGCCATCTCCGCTGCTTTTAGTTTAAGATTTACAAGTTATTGTGGTATTTTGCCATCATATTAACATAACAATGACTAGTATCAAATATTGCTGATCCATACAACAGTATGTACATTTCACAGATTTCAAAGTTTAACCATTGTAATGACCATAGCATGAAGAGCCCCTTCGTTTATGGATGTAAGAGGGGGTATTAAATCATAGACATTGCATTTATTACATTTTATGATGCACACAGTACTGTTTCCCATAAAGTCTATCATTAAAAAATAACTAATTCTTGCAGTGTTGATATGCTTTTATAGACTCAGTATTGCATCTAGAAGATAGTGAAATGTTGACATGTAGAAATATAGTATACATTGTATTTACCAATGCTTGTATCTCTGGAAATATGATGCAGTTTTTTATATACATCTTTTAGATAAAATAATAATAATAAAAAATGCCTTACCCTTTAAACAACAGGGATTGTTTGTCCATATATTGCAATATATTTAAGCTTGCCAACTACGTCAAAGTCATCCCATATCTGGCCAGTCAAATTCTGAAGTAATGGGAGTTTTTTTTAAACTCCCATTACTTTGAAATTCATATTGAAAAAGACCAATCGAAATTTATGTATTCTGTATTCGAATCAATCGATTTGAATTTTTAGAGAATTTGAATCAAACGATTTGCCCCCAAAAAATAATGTCCTCGGATCTCTGCAGCATGACTCTATCTACAGTTTCCCAGTGTAATGTATCATCTATCATTTATTACAAAATAAGACTAAATATAAGGAATACATTTACTAGTCCTATTAATGTACAAGTATTGGATCTATTGTCTATAAATCTACAAAATATGGGAATGCCATGTTGTTATAGTAGTTTTTTTTTATAGTTTTTTTTACCAATTTTTCTTTTATATGTAAAAATAAGACAGGTAAAAAGCTAGCCTAAATCTGTTGGTGGATTCTATTTGTTTGCCTTTATTTGTAGTGTTTTTAGTAGCCTAAAGGTATTATTAAATGATCCCATATCTAGAAAATCCCAAGTCCCAACCATTCAGGATAACAGATCCCATGCCTGTACTTAATTTTTATGTGTTTTCTTGATTTTTAACATTTATGAATTGTCTCCCTAAAAACTGTATTATGTGCAAGATGTAAAACCTCTTTATGATTTAGAAGGATTGGATGCTGTTGTACATAAGGTTTTCAGGCATTTTAGCTTAGTGGTCCTGCTAATTTGTGTACAGTAACATCTATATGTAATTTAAGTGTTTCATTAAGAGGTTTAACAGCTAGCAAATAATCCAGCTTGGGTGAATTTGCATGTACCAGCAGGTAAATATATTTGGAGTCACTCTATCATACAGAATATATAGGAGAGATGCACGTGTCCATTTCTTGATTTGACTAGAAGAACTTTAGATGAACCACCATTCTTCCAGTCTCCGTCTCTGAAATCCTGAATTACTTAATTGAGGCTATCTGTGTAGCCTGCTCTTATGACCCGGCTACCCATGTAACCCTTTTACAGTAGTTCAGATCAGAACTCTGGACAGCGCAGCTCTGCCGAACAGTCTGTAAGATACTGTATGCAGCCTTTTCTCAGGAAGAGCAGTTACCAGCTGAAGAAACCCAAATGGATTCATAGCACTTTTAAAAGAGGTGTCAAACTGTCAACATGATTTGCAATGATTTGTTGAGTTAGGAAATTGCCATAAGAGTGATTATTACAGAATACTGAACTGATTTCATCCATTTTATGTCATCTGTTTAGCTAAGATGGTAACAAAACATTCTATTAAACTGAGTTGTAAATTATGTTGATGTTTATTGCTGACAAAGCCAGTGAGAGTGCAGTTTATAGAGAGGTGGAGTGAGAATGTTATGGCAATTTTATACATATATTTAATTTTGAAAATGTGCCTTTCAAAAAGTATTTATAACTATAGAATTTATACATAGGCCTACTTAGGTATGAATGCATCAAAACTATGGTGATAATGTGCAATTACAGTATATTCTGGGAGAGAAAATATGTTATTTATAGTTTATACAGTTATTGCATTTTCATTTGTTGTGATAGATAGACAGACAGACAGATAATAGGTAGATGAAGAACCCACAAACATTTTCCAAAACTTTAACTTGAATCGTGCCTTATTAAATGATTAAGAACCAACATTCCAGAACACATTTAACAAAACAGGAATGAAGGCAGATATTGATCTAGACTGCAATAAACTAATTGAGCAGTTTATCAAGTACAAATGAAGTACAGTGGGTATTAATCCATCTAGCTAAGCAAAAGGCATATACAGAAAAATAAAAGTTGATTTTAAATGAGAGCATGTTCCCCAGAAAACAAAGATATATGTATAGAGAAGGTTGGAACATCGAAAATTAACCTGTTCTACCTAAAAAACTGAAAGCTCATCATTTATTGGCATATGTTTTATTTACATTATTACATACTTTATTTTGTTGAGAAAAAAACAATAGTCCATCAAGTTTAACCCCCTTAAAATGACCCCCAGTGCATATACATGTACAGTATACACATAGTACTATATTTAAAATTATGTATATATATATATATATATATATATATATATATATATATACACTAAATTAATGGTAGATTTTTTCGGTGCGTCACATCATTTTCATCGTGTGTTGCATCGTTTTCAGCATGTCTCTTTTTTTTTCATGTCAGCGAATTTTCGGCAGCCAAATTTTCGCTGCCGTTTCGCCGGTAGCGAATTGCAGCAATTCGCTGATCACTAGTTGAGATTAATATAGCCTTGGATATAATGCTTGTTCAAGAAATAATCTGGCATTTATAAAATCTGCCTACATTACTCTGCTTAATATCATTCTTATTTGGACTGGGGTCCAAAACTTCAACTATATATTCAAGGTAAGACCAGGCAAAGTTATCTTATAATCACTTTTTTCATGTAAGGCAATATTTGTATAATTGTGGGAAATTAACTAAAAATTCTGCTGGTCCATGAACCCCCCCCCCCCACACTGTTTACTAAACAGTCCTTGGTTGAGTTTAAAATGGGCAGTCAAGATTTTAGGAGCTATTGTCTCAGTTTGCCGCTATTCCTTTGCCAAATCACATGTTCTCCATCTCACCTCAGTCCTTGCACAACTCCTTACCTAGGAAGTCCATCCATATTATTATACTGTATCTGCTCACTCCTCTTAGGGATAGGCACTTGGGTAGTCACTGCTATTTGTACAGGCAATCAAATGCATGTTACCCATCTCCGATCCCTTCCCACTAACAGAGTCAGGATAGGGAGTGTGTCATTGCCATTATTCATATGTTCTATGAACATGCATTTTCTTTATTATTTTCATATTATTATGGGGTGTAGCAACAATTATGTGTAATGTCATGTTCATCAGAATAGGAGAGACATTACAAAAATAAAAACCCTTATTCGAATTTAAAAAACATATAAATCAAGACAATGTTTTAAATAAAAGATACACCTGACACACTATAATGAATGAGCTCTCTGATTAGAAATTATTTACCTTGTGGGTACTATATTCATAAATGTTATTTTTGTAAAAAAAAAAAAAGGGGGGGGGATTCTTCAGCAAAAGTATGTATGCATTAAGCAACACATTTTACTTAATTACAATCTTGTCAAATTTTTAAAATAGCATGGCTGTCAAATACAGTGTTTTATCCCACACCATTTTCTCTTTGTACTTATGGTTCCATAATTAATTCTTGCCTATAAAAATTTTGGGGGTAAGTATATTCTGTTTACTTAACATTACTGTATGTTTGCATGGGGATATTTAACCCAAGAACTGCTAGGGGTGATGGGATGCTGCATATTTTTTATTTAAGATAAACAAAACTATGAAAATGCTTAAATAAATATATGTCTGGACTCCTCCAGGTCTGTTAATTAGCTGGCTTTCAGCATTGTTATAGAAATGTGTAATTAATGTATACAGGAAATTGTTTAGAATATCTGTATACACTATAAAAATGATTATATATACACTATAAATATTTCTTAAATTAGGTTCTGACTTAAATTCTTAAATTGTTTACTGCTTATAATGAAGTCTTAAGACTAAGTCTTAAGATGGGAAAGATTTTAAAAGGAGAACTAAACCCTCCATTTATCCAAATATCCCCACTCGCCCCCCTCCACTGGCCCCCTTCTATGACCACCTCCCTGCCTCCCCCTGCACAGTTTTACCTCTAAATTGTGTCCCCTCTAGAAATACTGACAGCACATGCAGAGTCAGTGCATCGGAGTTCACTAGTGCCATCTTTGGCACTTCAGTATGCTTCGTAAAGTGAGCACCATATTGGTGCATGCACATTTGGAGCAATCTTTTAGTTCATTACTACGACACAGGCACAGAAAATAATGGAAATTGCGAAGGGGAGGAAGAAGACCCAAAGAGTAACTGGAAGATGGCGCCCTGGGAGGCTGGGAGGGGGGGGCAGTGGCTTAAGGGGAGTTTAGTTCTCCTTTAAAAGGTTAATTCACCTGTAAATTATCTTACAATAGAATACATATATTTAGAAATGTTTCAGCTGGACATAATTTTCTATTTGATATACTTTTCAAATGATCTGCCTTCCTCTCTTGTCTCTTTCTAGTTGTCATATGTAGTCATTGACTGTGGCTGCAAAAAGACCTTTTGCTCTGTGAGACTATATAGTTACATAGTTACATAGTTAAATTGGGTTGAAAAAAGACCATCAAGTTCAACCCCTCCAAATTAAAACCCAGCATACACACACACCCCTCCACTCTTTCACACATACCATATATGCCCATAGCTATACTAACTGTAGAGTTTAGTATCAAAATAGCCTTTGATATTATGTCTGTTAGTGATGGCGCGAACCGCGGCAAAAAAGTTTGCGGACGCGTTCGCGAACTTGCGACAAACGCGCAAACAGTTCGCGAACGTCGTGAACCCCATAGACTTCAATGGGAAGGCGAACTTTAAAAGCTAAAAAAGACATTTCTGGCCAGAAAAATGATTTTAAAGTTGTTTAAAGGGTGCAACGACCTGGACAGTGGCATGCCAGAGGGGGATCAAGGGCACAAATTTATCTGAAAAATCAAATAGTCGCAGCCACTGAAGCACAGAAAAAAATGCCATATCAATGCTGAAAATAGTCGCAGCCACTGAAGCACAGGAAAAAAACGCCATATCAATGCTGAAAATAGTCGCAGCCACTGAAGCACAGAAAAAATTCGCCATATCAATGCTGAAAATAGTCGCAGCCACTGAAGCACAGAAAAAATTTGCCATAGAAATGCTGAAAATAGTCGCGCAACTATGCGCGAACCCAAAAGGCGAACGTCGCGCGACGTTCGCGAACTTTTGGCGAGCGCGAACGGCGGATGTTCGCGCGAACAGTTCGCGCCATCCCTTATGTCTGTCCAAAAAATCATCCAAGCCCCTCTTAAATGCATCAACAGAATCAGCCATCACAACATCATTCCACAACCACACTGTCCTGACTGTGAAGAACACCCTACGCTGCTTCAAATGAAAGAAATTTTCTTCTAGTCTGAAGGGGTGGCCCCTGGTGCGATGATCCTCTTTATGGGTAAAAAGGTCCCCTGATATTTGTCTATAATGTCCTCGAATATATTTGTAAAGTGTAATGATGTCCGCTCGAAATCGCCTTTTTTCCAGAGAAAACAATCCCAACCTGGACAGTCTCCCCTCATAATTTAAGTCTTCCATCCCTCTAACCAGTTTATTTGCACGTCTCTGCACTCTCTCCAGCTCATTTACATCCCTCCTAAGGACTGGAGTCCAAAACTGCACTGCATACTCCAGATGAGGCCTTACTAGGGATCTATAAAGAGGTATAATTATGTTTTCATCCCTTGAGTTTATGCCCTTTTTTATGCAAGACAGAACTTTATTTGCTTTAGTATAATTGTGTTACTTTATATCCCCTTCCTAACAGGCCCTCTCCTATTCATATTCCACTCTATTATTCAAAGCCCAATAACCCAATAACTTTATACTAAAATTTAACTTCACGGTGAAGTACCCTTTTAAACAACAGAGTAATAGGATAAAAGGAAACTAAATTTTTCTTGTGTCTTTCTCATTGAAGCTTTTTTGGGCAAAAATACTGTAAGTTAATACTAGAAAAAACAGAAAACTACATACCAGAGAAAACATTTAGGGGCAGATTTATCATTGGTCGAATTTTGAATCGAAAAAAAATTAAATTCGACCATGTGATTGGTCGAACGATCGAATAGGAAAAATTTGATCGATCGATTCGAACGATATTTCGAGTTTTTTTTATTCGATCAAAAATAAGGAAACCCAGTTTGGTAGCTTTGATGTGGCAAACTAGGTGGTCGAATAAAAATTTAAAGGGGAAGTACTTCGACAGTCGAATGGTCGAATATTCGAATGAAATTTTATTTGAATCATTCAAATCATTCGATTCGATCGAATTTACAAAATTCACTGGTCAAAATGGTCTTCAAAAAAACATTCGAAAATTCGAATTCGATTGAACTTCAAATCCTTCATGTGAATTTAGTAAATCTGTCCCTTAAAATTTTGTTTATGAAAGAAAAGTTTTGGAGAGAAACACAAAGAAACTTACTTCTGTGTGTTTAAATAAGGTTGCATCACTTCAAAGTAATTCCATTAAGGTCACTGGTGGCAAAGAAATTATTTTGATTCCTTTTTCCTTTAATTTGAAAACTTGCAATGAGATTGCCCCATCATGAATATTGACATTTCTGATGAAGTTCCATGCATTACAATCTAAGGCAACCTTACGGTAAATGCAGGCAGAGTGTCTAATGCACAGTGAATAATAGTTCTTATATGCCATTCAGGAATTAGCTTTTGACATGTATGAATAATATCAGATTTGATTAGTTTCTATATAAGGTTACCATTGGTTGATATTCTTTTTACACTGTGTGATTACAAATATTAACAGTTTTGCCCATTATGGAAACTTTTTGGAGGTTTTTATTATCAGAAAGGGGTGATAAGAAATAGTCAATTATAAGTGGACATATTTGCTTTAACTTTTACATAGGATTTTTAATCCCTAAAGGTGAAAAGTGATTTTAGTGAAGGAAAGATAACTCAAAAAACACAATTTGCACTATTATGGGACCCCTTATCCATAAAGTTGATATACAGATAGTTAAATTATAGGAAGGCCATTATTTCTTTTTTCTCTTAAGACAGCAATGTGTACTGTACTTGATGAATCCATATTGGTGGCAACACAATCCTATTGTATTTATTTGTTTAAATAATTTTTAGCTCCAAATTACAAAAAGGTCCCTTCTGGAAAATAGATCATATACCTATAGAAAGTTGTACCTAATCTAATTAAATTGCATGTATCCATATTGGTGGCAATGCTGTATAATCTTATTGGGTTTAATAAATGTGTTTTAGTAGACTTAAAGTATTGTGAGCCAAATAAAGAAAAGATTGTTAATCCTGAAAACACCAGGTATGTACCATGCATTCTGCATAACAGATCCCATATCTGTGATACAAATTATAATTTCCTTTAAACCTAGTCCTTCAGTGAAAGAGCTAATTTCCAAGGAAGCCCTAGTAAACAAATATATTTATTTGTAGGAGGGTAAAGGTCCTGTTTACTTTAAGTCTTTAGTTTCCCCAGGATTAGTGATGGGTGAATCTATCCTGTTTCGCCGAAAATTAGCGAATTTCCAGCTAAATTCGCGGATTGGCGAAAAATTCGCATTGCGTCGCGTCATTTTCGGCACGCAACTCATTTTTCGGCGGTCGAATTAGCTGACATTTTGCGAATTTATTCGCCAGTGGCGAATCTCGGCAATGCGCCACAAAGTCGCGCCTGGCGAATAGATTCACCCATCACTACCCAGGATGATTCTTGGCCAACTAGATTGGGACATAAACAAATGAATCCCAAAAAAAGTGTTATCACCAGTCCAGCAACCCAGTCTCTTCCACCTCCAAGATTAATAATTCCAAAGAGTGTTGCTTGAAGACTAGATTGAGCCTTTATTAAACTTGGGCAGTGGAGCAGAGCCCTTGGCAGTTCAGTACTTGGCCATGGGATGTTAGGTTTCCCATTCTTTATGAAAAGTACTACTTCTGGGTGTTGTGTCAGTAACATCTGAGAATGTATTTGAATACTTTACTAATTTGGGTCAGTACCCACCATTTCAAATTGTGAAATGTTATGTTCAATAGAACCAATGGCACCCAAAAGATCCTGTTTACGGTGGAGCTATAGTGTTGTTAACCCTTGATCCAACAATAAATGATGGCCCACCATAGAAACAAGAATCTAATATAACATGTGCCGATAGGAGTTACAGGGAGTTACTACTGCCCTAAAGCCAGCCTGGGTAAGACCAGTACCAGCAAGTACCAAAAAGTCAGTTTCCTAGCACATTTCCTTACATTTGATTGGAAAAAAAGCATTACTGTATGTTGGAAACTATGTATTGTAGATATGACAGCCTGTAGGATCAACTTAAACACAATTGTAGAAACTGACTTTTGCCTCCATACATTTCACTGACTGGTTTTGATTCAATTACTTTGAGATTTTCAGTGCATGGCTCTTTAAAGCTGGCTAAGACTAATCTCAGTGCTTTGTTGAACTCCTCTGTATTGAAACAAAAAGCAATATTAACTGGGATGCAAATAACTGCCCTCATAAGGATTGGATCTGCTTGTCAGATACTGTCAGGATGTGAGGCTGCATTGGGAGTCGCTGCAATCATGTATGGACTGGGACACATAGAAGATGTGAATAGATGAAGTTATCACTATTACCATATGTATATATATATATATATATATATATATATATATATA
>CM044441.1:61081314-61120929 GCA_024363595.1 Xenopus borealis | reverse complement strand
GCTTATCGAATTTCGAGTAAGATCGAAGGAATTTTGGGGAATAATAGTAAATTTGCCCCACTGTGTCTGTAAAACTTAAGCGGTAACAGTTTATCTGTATATGGATACAACACATAAAACTCACTCCAAATACAGATTTAACTGACAGTGCAACAATGGCAATGCAATGGTAACCAGAAAGTTTATGATCTGATTGGTATTATCTGTTTCTATAGAGCAACTTTGACTTAACTTTTTTAACTACAGGCTGCCACTCAAAGAAACAGTGGAATTAATTACCCTACTAGAGTAGTCAGCTACAATGTGCTTGTGTGCTATGGCCCAAAAGTCCAGAATTCCCCTCTTAAATAGGGACACTTCTATAAAAACCCATTATACAAACCTGTTCTGAAATCTCTGCTGTACCACTGGTGTGTTTCTCTCAACATCCTGCTTTGAAGAGGGAGACGTAGGGCTCTTACACATGCACTAAATATACATTTTCTCCTGTTTTTCCTTGGGGTGACTTTTTTTAAGTGTTCCAGAAGAGAATGCAACCCATTGTTTCCTATAGTGTCATTACAGCACCACACAGAACTGTCAAATGCACGTGGAACACATCTTTCTTCATTCCACCTGAATCTGGCATTTCCATGCATTGCTATGTACTGTATGTGTTAACTCATGTGTTCCCTCATAAAGCTTCCATCACATCGCCAGTCAAAGGAGGGTATTAAGTAAAATCTGGCATTTCCATGCATTGCTATGTACTGTATGTGTTAACTCATGTGTTCCCTCATAAAGCTTCCATCACATCGCCAGTCAAAGGAGGGTATTAAGTAAAATCCAAATTTATCTCATATTTTATTTTATTTTTTTAAAAACATAACTACACTCCACTGCTTGATGTGATCTTGTTTATTAATAAAATAACCCAAATTAAACAGATCGGGGAAACCCGAATTGATCAAATTTTTCTGATTTTTTTTCCCAAATTGCTCATTTCTTTTTCGAGTTTTTGCACGAAAACCTACCGAAGACCATGATAACTTTAATTTGGAGTAAGTGCTTCTCCCATTGACTCATACAGGCCCTTATTTCTTACCGTTTTAAGAAATAATCAAATTAGTCTTCAGTATCTCCCTCACCACAACCTGTCACTCTTCATGCTCTCTTCATGCTGAGATCTGAGTCAGATTTTAATAGACAGGGCTCCCTTTCTTAGCAGAATAATTCAAATAACCAACTCCAGCACAAACAAAAGGTAACAAAATAACAGACTCTGGACAATACCCTACACACAGAGAAACATGATTTCTATCAGAACCAGTTATTTTTAAAGAGTGAGCACCTACAGATGAAGCCACTTTGGATTGTGTGTTTGACACAGAATAACTTAACTCAGACTTCACTGTTGACACACTTAACAAAGAAAATTGCGTCACAGCATCCCATCTAATTAAAGTATTAAAGTGTTCATTCTTGTGAACAATGGGGCTTTGGTATGCTAATGAAAAGGTTAAATGCATTAAATGAGTTAAGATAACTTTACATAACACAGTTTCTTCAATTAGCCCTGAGTCATGACGCATTTAACTCACAAATCCAAGTGGCGGCATATGTAGGTTAGGGTACAACCCCTCCTCAAAGGATGTATTAGACCTAACTGTCAATCAAAAACGTACTCCACCTACTGCATGAAGACATAATGAAGAGATACACGTTGCTCAGAGGGGGAGAGTGAGAGCCTTGGAGCCAATTCTTGCATCCCAACCCATTCACATCCCAAATGTTACATACTACATGTAGAAGTAAATTAAAATGATCCCAAATAATATTTTTTTTTACAGGGTTGAGAATTCTAAACAAGCATGAACTAGTGTTTAATCTGCTGCAGACAATGCACTTAATTTTAATTATATATCCACCATGTACCACCACTTTTTAAATTAAGTCACTGCTTTACTTTAAGAAGAAAATTGTGTTTATTTGACTGAAAAATTACAAAGTTTTTGATGTCTCTTTGAAAAAGTTGGTTTGCAGATGGTCTCCTAAAATATTGAGTTGCATGCATGATTTAAATGTCACTGAGCAATTTCCAGTCTGGGATTAAAGCAGCCACTCTGTGTAGAGATGCCTATTGTCAACACATTTCAACAGCACTAAAAATAAATTTCAGAGAGACTCTTCACAGTGACTCTACTAAAGTGTTGATGAATCAGGAATGCCTCTGAATTAATGAAAGATGATATAGCTATTTAAGTACTCATTTTCTATGACACTTATAAGTTGCAGTATTGCAGTATGACTGATGATGATAAAAAAAAAACAAGAATCTCCCTCTAAGGCCTAACATGACTAAAATACACATTACAGATAAATGCAATAGTGGCAATTGTAATGAATATAAATAATTTTTTTTATGAAAAAGGCTTACTTTATTTACAAACAATAAAACATTGTTTTGACATTTGCAGCTCTTGATTTCATGTTTCTTATGACAGGTCAGATTCAGCTATTCTATATAATGATAGATCCGTACTTGAAAATCACCATGTGAGCGCAGCATATCGCCTCCTCCAGGAAGACGAGGAAATGAATATACTTTATAACCTCTCCAAAGATGACTGGAGGTAAGAGTCGTTATCAAGAAAGCATGTTGCTGTTTTTATCTCCGTGGAAAATGTATGTATCAGTACTTATGAGTAAAAACAAAAGGTCACCCTTGCTTACCCTGGCACTCTGAAAAAGGAATCCCAGGTGCACAGTGAAAGAGGAATTGGTTATCTCTAGCATCCCGCAATAAATGAGCAAGGGCTTGCCCTGTTAGCATTATCCCAGTGGCGGTGAATAATTTGTCTCTTCCATGTATCGATACTTACTTCATCCATACACATACTCAAAGATTATGGTTTAATCTGTTCCTTCATCTTCTTTTATCTGTGCCTGGGGGAAGTTAAAATAATTTAACATGTTCTTATACTAATACTGGGATCAGGATGTAAGCAGTTGCTCTTATTTACAGAACTTTAGATTGCATAAGTATTTGTACATTTTTAAATTACATTCATGGAACATGCTGGCAAATTCACTAAGAGGTGAAAATTCCCTAGCGTTGGCTTCGCTAACGTTCGCTGCACTTCGCCAGGCAAATTTTTGCCAGCACTACCCAAATTCACTTAGATGCGAATTTGCGCTCAGGGCAGCGAGCGTTAGAGAAGTAGCGCTACCGTTATTTTGCCAGGCAAAGCTCATTTACGCTGGCGATGCCTAATTTGCATATGGCACAAACCTAAGCGTATAATAGAAGTATATGTTACAGCCACTACATTACACTACTCAAGCCCAGGAAACCTTTAATAAAAAAATAAAGTTGTCCTATTGCCCTACATGTGCCCCCTATATAGTTGTGTTGCCATATGTTAGGAAATGTAGGGGGGAAGGAGGGTAACCCCCCAAAAGAAATTTGATCTTTTTCATACTATCACCCTAGAATGGTAAAACACGCCAGCGTTTTTTTGGGACTTTTTTTCAAACTCCTATCTATTGTATTGAACTTCGCCAGGTCTGACCTGGTGAAGTAAAGTCTAGCATAAGTGGTACAGATGAAGCCACCTTGGATTGTGCATTTGACACAGAAAAACTTAACTCATCCATCCCATTTATCCCACTTAGCACAGAATATTGTGTCACAGCATCCCATCCAATTAAAGAGTTCACCATTGAAAACAATGTCAGAGAAATTCGGTGAATTTTCGCCAGCCGAAATTTCACTGGCGTTTCGCGAATTTATTCGCCAGCGGCGAATCGCGGGAATTCGCCCCTGGCGAATAAATTCGCCCATCACTACTTTGGTATACTAATGAAAAGGTTAAATGCATTAAATGAGTTAAGATAACTTTAGATAACACAGTTTCTTCAATTAGCCCTGAGTCACGACGCCTTTAACTCACAAATCCCAGTGGCTGCATCTGTATGTTCAGGAAAATGGTCATCTTAGTGAATTTGCGTAATTACGATCTTCGTCAATGCGCAACTTCGCCTGGCATAAGGGTGCGATGTTGCGCAAGTCTATCTACTTTGCTAGCGATAATTCGCCAGAGTCCGTGTTAGTGAATTTGCAAAGTTGCAAATTGACATCACGCTGGCGAATTAGCGCTAGCGTTAGACGCTTTGCGATTTAGTAAATTTGCCCCATGGTAGGTCTCTGCACTTGTAACAGAGTCACTGAGAAACCAGACCCAATGCCAAGAGGCAAAGTATAAAGCAGAATCATAGCCAGATCTAAACTACACCTATTTAAATTAGTTTTGGTACAAATACAGTATGTATTATAAATAATAATCAGTTATGAACTAAGTCCTTACGTCACTTCTTTATTGTAGTATTAATAGTGGATGGTACAGTGTGTTTGTGTACATTTGGTGTGTTTGTGTAAAAGATAAAAACCACATTTCTGTAGTTTTATCTTACTGTTTGTGTATGAAATCCCATTGATTTCTGCTCTTTATGTGCTGATCTTAAGCCCATGTTTTTCTAAAACTTGGAGCAACTGAAATGCAGGTTGAGCACATCATAGAGTGGTAAAAAAGTTTATCTTCAGAGGACCATCTTAAGGCATTTTTGTCTCTTCACTGGAGAAGGGATAGAGTCATAAACTAATATGGAAGCCAAGGATCAGACAGGGGCACCCTAGCATAAAAAAAAAAGTAAAGTAATTTAATTATCTGGAAAAATCTCTGCATTACCAAAGACGTCTTCAATATTTCATTAGTTATGAATAATATAAATGAAAGAAAGATCATGGCAGACACTAAGTTCAATGACACCTTCATATTTATAGTCTTATATGTTATTACAAAAATGCATTCATTATACATTTGAATCGTCTGAACCTTGCATCGCAGGAAACAAAAATTAAATTGCTGAGCAACACTGCTTCTACATCTGTAAAATATCTAAAGCTTCAGGCAAATAATTGTACCCAGAGCATCATTATCATTTCATCTTGAATTTATACTGTAATGTAAATATAATTCCAGAAAATGCAAATGCTACTATCTATACAGATTTGTTTTTGTAAGCTTCAGTGTATATTATCCAGGCAGCCTCCAGTGCTGTGAGTTTTTACAGGCCCAGACTAGACATCTAGATAGAAAAGGACAAAGAAATTGTTCCACTGAAACAATTCACAAACAGTGATAACCATTTCAGCAAAAACTAGGAGTAAATGGCAATGCATTTTAATTTGTTATACATGGTGTCATTGCCAATAGTGGCATGTATATTTGAGGCTGTCTACTTGATGCAGGAATGGGGTCCGTTATACGGAAACCCATTATCCAGAAAGCTCTGAATTATGGAAAGACCATCTCCTATAGACTCAATTTTAATGAAAACAAACAAAGTAAAGCAGTAAACAACCAGTTAAAGGAGAAGAAAACCCCCTACAGGTAAAAGCCCCCATTTGTCACCCTCCACTGCCCCCCTTGCTTCCTCCCCACATATTGTTCTACCAGAATAAGTGTCCCGTCTAGCAACACTGACCTATATGTGCAGAGCAGTGCAGAGGAGCTCTGGGGCACCATGTTCTGTAGCTTCGATATTCGTGAAATGAACACCAACACTTCAGCTTTTGGTACATGTGCAGTTGAAGTCAGAAAGCTCTGTAAATTACCGAA
Organism: Xenopus borealis; assembly: GCA_024363595.1. Taxonomy (NCBI): domain Eukaryota; kingdom Metazoa; phylum Chordata; class Amphibia; order Anura; family Pipidae; genus Xenopus; species Xenopus borealis. The sequence goes on along the minus strand of CM044441.1, from coordinate 61,115,269 downwards.
AAGATAGAATAGGATCCAGAAGCTACTAAACATGTCCCCAGCTGCTGTGCTACTCTGCACATATACAGTAGGACCATGCAATCAATACAATCTCTAAAACATGGCATTGGTCAATCTAGTATTTGTTCTACCCCACGAGAGGTTGACTAGTCAAATGCATCATTATAAAAGACAGAATATATAAAAGCATAAAACTGGATATTAATAATAAAAAGACAAAAACAAAGTCAGAATCTGTTAACTGTAAAGAGTTAATCAAGCCTGACTAATTTTTGCATGCTGTTCTTGTTGTCTTGAGTAGAACACAGATGTCAAGCTTAAAGTCTTTCAGCTGTTGCAATCTGCAACCATCAGCATTCTCAGCCAGCTAACATCTGTCTGATAATATAGTAAGTAGTAGTTCACAAAAACAGGAATATCACGGGGTTGAAATCACAGGACTGAGCAAAGTAAACCTTAAGTAATAATAATTAAAAAAAAAGATAAAACTCAAAGCACTAACCATCATGTTACGCTACTTACATGCAAAATTACATTACTTACATACTTATGCTTATTCCTGAAGTGATGTTTCCCTTCATTTGTGGAACACACAATATCCTTAAACATTCTTTGATTCCCATTGGAATCTTTATTAGTCCAATCTTCTGGCTAACTTGCTTACACCAGGTTTGATATTTGAAAGACTGGACTTTACATCTTTCTCAAAATAGAGATGTCTTAAAGGGATTTGCAACACATATGGCTGGCAAAATAAACTGTCACATATAATTAGCAAATGTAAAATAAAAATAATTTCTTATTCTTTCTTTTACTTTCTGCCTTATGACTACCCTAAAGGGAATTCCGGGCTTTAGTGATAGAGATGGTGTTGGCCACTGATATGTCTTGTCACTTCCAACAAATCAAACAAATGAAGAATGCTCTGCAGCAGCCAGAAGGGTAAGTGACCTTGTGATGTGTCATGGTAAACTGTTAAAGTAAATGCTGGTAGTTGTCATTGTTTTGTACTTCAAAAATGTCTTGTTAGGTAGCCAGTCTCCTCTGAAGCTCTTGTCTGCTTTTTATTGAAAATAGAAAAGCATGCAGTAAGGAGAATTTACAACAGTAAATATTACATATGATTTAGCATGTTCTTGTTTACCTATTTAAAACTGTACATACATAACAGATACTATTAATTTATTTTGATATATATATTGATAGAGAGATATATAGATATTGACATAGATAATATTAATTTATTTTGACATTAACTATAATAAAGAAAACCCATACAAATCAAGTGTCTGCATGCTTAAACCAGGTAAATACAGTTTTGTTCTAAATAATACATGCCTTGAGCCTTCTCTTACAAAGTACACACGGAAAACAAATCAATTGAAATGTAATTTTGCTCAGGCTAACAGTGATCATAAATGTATTTACATTAAAACTCAGAAAATGTAATTAATAGCTATGAACAGTGATAGGACGGAAATGGCATTGTAAGGCAATATTATGAATCACCAGAGCATGAAGTACATGCAAAGGACATCATGAGAGCATGAGATAATTATAACACACACATATATTTATACACACATATATATATATATACATATATATATATATATATATATATATATCATTTTTTTAAATTGCAAATTAAGAAATTAAGATTTACTGAACACCATATTTGTCTTTAATGCATTGTTTATATAATAGTACCTGTTCTGGTTGGACACACTGTGGAGGTGCACCTTATTTATTTACTGCTTAGCTCCCTGTTTTATCATCTTGTGTCCCCAAGTGTTCTGGCCTTATTCCAGAATAAGTTAAACCTTATCTGTCGCAGAATCAAGTTCTAGTCTAGATACAGCTTAGGAAGCCAGGATCTTAGCTTAAAGACATTTGGCTGTAGAATCTATCTGCTATACACTGGTGCAATATTTTTAAAAGCTTGCTTTAAGGATATCTTTTGAAAAAGTCTTCAATTAATACTTCACCAATATTAGTTCTCTGTGTTATGCGCACAGCAAAGTGTATCAGTTCAGTAAAAATGCAGTGAACATCCATAGAACAATGATTAATGCTTTACATGTATAGGAATACTGTTTTTCTAGTTCTATTATTTTAGGAATTAAATAAATATATTTTCCAAACAATGAAAATTAACAAGTAATTTAAATTTATAGGATTGACAAGCCGAAAGCCTTATCCTTGTTGTTGCATACAGCAGACATAAGCCATCCAGCAAAAAATTACGATCTCCATCATAGGTGGACCATGTCTCTTCTGGAAGAGTTCTTCAGACAGGTAGGTCATAATAAACATGCTTCTGTATCATAGAATTAAAAATATTAATTAAATGCAAAAATAAGGTTCAAACCACAGTGTAATACTTTTTGTCCTCCAAACAGTGGCAACCAGGGCTCTCTCCTTCCCTCAAACACCAATAAAACGAAATTCCAAAGGAATGTTGCTAACCGTTACCTCAAAAAAGAGGGGAGACAAAAAAACAAAAAAATAAAAATATGTTGTAATATTTAAAGCAGGTGTGATACACCCAGCAGTGTGAAATAGTCTTTACACTATCAGTGCGTTAATTAATTCCCATTGGTGATTCTGGTCTTTAGTGGATTAAATTATAATAGCCTTCCACCACCATCAAACAGTGTACAAATGCATCACACAGATAATTGTAGTATTATTTAAACGGTACCCACGTAGTTTCGGGTCTGTTTCTGATTATACTCACAAATGTTTGGATCAAATTAGCGTATATCGACATCACAAATAGCTCCAACAGTTCTCCAATCTGGGTGAAGGAAGATAAGAGCGGCATGTGCGGAAAAAATGTTAAAAGCAACTTTAATATAAAATATTGCACTTACAAGAAAAACTTGTTAAAATTACGTTAAGAAATGGGATCGTCCATTCCCAAGGTTAGATTCCCTGCACAGCTCTGCCTCAGAGGTTGCGGCAAGACCCTCTGCGCGTGTTGTGTGTTTCCGCAAAAATTGTCACCTCTTGGCGTGGTCCTGTGCACAGCTCCGTTCCGCGGGACTGTTACTTCTGACGCGTTTCGCCGATGAATGGCTTCTTCATTCTCTATGACTACGTGGGTACCGTTTAAATAATACTACAATTATCTGTGTGATGCATTTGTACACTGTTTGATGGTGGTGGAAGGCTATTATAATTTAATCCACTAAAGACCAGAATCACCAATGGGAATTAATTAACGTACTGATAGTGTAAAGACTATTTCACACTGCTGGGTGTATCACACCTGCTTTAAATATTACACCATATTTTTTTTTTTTTTTTGTCTCCCCTCTTTTTTGAGGTAACGGTTAGAAACATTCCTTTGGAATTTCGTAAAAATATTAATTGTTGTGTCGGTTCTTCAGGAAAACAAGTGACCCCAAGAAGACGTAAAAGAAATGAAAACATACTGGGGGTCATTTATAAAGTTCGCGCAGCGCAAAATTGTTTGCAAATTGTAGTTTTGCCCATACTTTTTCCTGAACGCTACAATATTGCACTACTGTGCCCGTCTTTCCAGTTTTAGCGAATTCGCATTGTGAATGAATTTTCACAAACAACTCGCAAACAAGATGGGTCTTTGCTAGTGATGGCCGAATTTATTCGGCAGGGGCGAATTTGTGGCGAATTCCCGCGATTCACCGCTGGCGAATAAATTTGCGAATCGCCAGCAAAATTTCGCTTTGCGAAAATTCGGCAGAAAAACGAGTCGCGCGTCGTTTTTGGCGAAGCGAATCTCGGGAGATTCGCCCATCACTAGTCTTTGCATGAGTACAGGCACTTTGCGAGGTTGTTTTGCGCTAAAATAGCGTTAAATGTAACTTAAATTTGCAATTTTCGAAACAGTTTTGCAAATATTTTCTCCGCCACCAAAGTTGTGGCGCAGAGTGTTCGCAATTTGTGATTTTTGCCATATTTAAAAAGCTCCTATAGACATTCGCAATGTGAAAAACAAATTCGCAAATCTGTTTTGCGAATTTGCACACTCTTATTCAGCTTTATAAATATAACCAGGCGCAGGGCAAATATATTCACTCTGCGAACCAATCTGCCCTGCTCGAAGTTTATAAATGACCCCCACTGTTTCATAACTAATTTTCTGCAGTGGATTGCTTGCAATTTCCTGTAGGAAAACCAATATCCAGAAAGCTCTGAATTACAGAAAGGCTGTCTCCCATAGACTCCATTATAATCAAATAATCCACATTTTTAAAAATGATTTCCTTTTTTTCTGTAATAATAAAACAGTACCTTGTACTAAAGTTTAATTAATCCTTATTGGAATAAAAACCAGCCTATTGGGTGTATTTAATGTTTACTTGATTGTCTAGTAGACTTAAGGTATTTAGATCCAAATTACAGAAAGATCCCTTATCCAGAAAACCCAAGGTCCTGAGCATTTTGGATAACAGGTCCTATACCCGTATAATGTGTTCATGGAACAACATACACACATATAAATAATGCCGTGCAACTGTGTGAATCTATATTAAAAATGTTTTAGACTTATCACAGACCATAAACATTTAAAGGTCACCTGTCACTGGCAAATTAGCCCACACCTCTGGTGAGGGGCACATTTTTAAAACACCAGTCAACAATAGCCCAAATGAACCAGGAGGTAGCTCTTAATGCAGGTCTTCATGTTATGTAGCAACCTTGTCATTAAGGGTAGAACTACACGGCAGATTTTGCTGTGATTCTGCCGGGTCCGACACTGGGTGGAAAAATGCCCGCTTCAAGTCAGATGCAACAGAAATAAGGTAAGTAATTGCATTGTCGAATGGTGTTGCAGAGTCTGCATCCGACAGTCGCCTCGGATAAACCCTGCGATGCCATCTGACTTTTGGATTGTTTACCTTGTTTCCTGTCTTGACGCGGGCATTTTGTCGCGCATCGTCGGATCTGACTCCTGTGCTTATCTTCTGTGAATATCTGAGGCTCAAGCTGCTTTAACACATTTCCCAGCTTTTCCTAAATCCTAGATTTTACACCATTTTTTTCTTGAAAAATTTAAAACAGGGGTTCTTTTGTATAACACTTACAGCCAAAGTGTTCCATTCAAACATGCCACTTGTAGGTCTGTCTCCTCAGACACCATGGGGTAGATTCATCAAAGAGTGAAGTGAAGAGTGAAGTTCCGCCACTAGAGGGAAATTCCACAGCTCTCCATTAATTTCTATGGGATTTTGAAATGCGTATTTATCAAAGGGTGAAATTTCACTTCACCCATAGATAAATAGGCCTTTCAAAATCCCATAGAAATGAACAGAGAGCTGCGGAATTTCCCTCTAGTGGCGGAACTTCACTCTTTGATGAATCTCCCCCCAATTCTCCATGGCAGTTTTGACCTCACGGAAAACCTGTCTGGTACTTGGCAGAATCTCCGTTGCATCTGTGGCTTGATAGAGTCTGTGAGCACTAATATGGTGACAATGATATTAAAGGAGTAGAAATTATTGGTTAAACACAGTAATATTTATACTGCTTTAAAATGTTCATAGCAAATCTGGTGCTCAATCGTTTATAAGTTTTAAAGGTCTCTCTCTATATTTACATACTAAGAAAATGGGAGCAGAAGAGGACAGCCGCACTTCAAATTACCACACATAGAAGTGGAAGTTCGCAAGAACCCAAATGGTGTGCAATACTATTATTGCCCCACAGTTATACATACAAATATTCATTCATTATTAAAGGGGACCTGTCACCCAGACATAAAAATCTGTATAATAAAAGCCTTTTTCAAGAAAAACATGAAATCAAGTATTGCCTGCTCCTCCTCTATGCTGTAAACAGGCTGTGCTTGAATCACTTCACTCTAGTGCTACTGTATGCAAAAGGTAAGCCCTGGAGCTATAAATGCAGGGGCTGCATGACAAGGGATCCGAATGACCAGCAGCCAAATTATACTAGGCCTAGGTCAGAGATGGGCAGAATCACATATTGCTGTGTTTAGGTGAGAAGGAATGAGTTTAAGCAGGATATGGTCAGGCTCAGGGGTGGAGTAAGAGAGGAATGTGATGTCAGGGGAAGAAGCAGTTCACTTCCTTATTTTATGAGCAGGTAGAAACATACCACCCACCCTCCCCCTTTTGCAATTTTTGTGAAATGTCAGGCATTTTCTACTTTATGTTCTCATATTCAACTGAATATGGATGCTTTCCTGAAAGCGCTGTTTTATTGTGGTTTCTGTATCTTTACACGTTATAATTGTTAGAGTCGGTATTATATTCATGTTTGTTAAATTAATGTGAAATGCTTGATCCAGGGAATGTTTCTGATAGCCATTGCAGTCAGGAAGGATTTTTTTCCTTCTTGAAGCATGATTGGCAATTTCTTTAGGCTGGGGTTTTTTTTTTTGCCTTCCTCTGCATAAAAACAGTGCACATATGATATTATATTTTAAGTTTTATTTGTCACAGCAGTGGTAGGACCTTGCCAGAGTACTGCACTGGTAAGTTTAGAAGAGGGAGAAACGAGGTTCTCTTCTGTGACTACATGGTGAATTTATTGATACAGATGCTACTGCTGCTTGTGCTAGGAGGCAGCCTGCTTGGATTTCCTATCATGGAGACAATGCAGATGCAAGTCCCGCAGCAGGGCTGCTGAACTTCTCTCATGTTGGCAGCTCAGCATAGTAGCAATGTCTTGTTAAATTCTGGGTTTAGAATATTGCCTTGGGTTAAGCTGGCAAGGTCCCATTTATTTGATAAAATGTGAATAAATGCTGTGGCCATTTTATATCCATCACTGTCTCCTGGTTTCATTAAGGTATGTAATAATGGGGCTCAGTGAGATAGCTCAAGGCAAAGGGTCAAATTGAGGAGTCACCTTGTCAGGAGAATTGAGGGGCATGGCACTTGTAGCAGTGGATTTAGAAAATGAGAGCTATATAGCACAAATTTCCAGATTGTTAAATTGGCCAAATTGAATTGCTTCTGCAGGGTTTCTCGTTTTGCTGTTATTTTCTGCATGGAATCAACAGACATCATAGCTGAAAATACATACATGGAAAATGTAACTACTAACTAGAAGGTGCATTCAGGTAGCTAATAAGTGCATGTGCATATATGAATAAATACACTTGTTTGGTGACTAGGTAGAAGATGGAGAAATAACAAAAAACATAAATACATTTGTATTAAGGAAAAAAAATTGTTAATTTAAAAAGTTCTCGAGTTAGTCACAATAATATTATGTAAATGTTAAATATACTGCAAGCAATTCTTTTTCACTTATGATTTTGCAGCAGGTCAGGTGAACCAAATTTTTCTAACTATGTGACTCATGAAAGAGTTTGCTAAATAATTAACCACCATAGCTCACCACCGTGCAAATTAAAAGTCAAATTGCAAAGACCTCTTTTAATAGAATGTGTTCAAACAAATTTTGGCGTACTTGCTTTTGAACAATAACATTTCTTAAAGGGCTAATTTATCAGTGTTTAAATTTGAATTTTTACCACCATCCAACGTTTTTGCACAAAAAATCATGAATTTCTATGAATATTGTGTTATTTATTATTTGCAAAAAGCAAGAACAATTTAAAGGGGATGTAAAAGCAAAAAAATAAAATCCAATTTTTTTACGTTCTCTAATGGAAAAGAAATCAATCTCCAATATACTTTAATTAAAAAAATGTGTACCATCTTTATAATAAACCTGACTGTATGCAGTGAAATTCCCCCTTTGTTTTACTTGCTCTGAATGCTGCAGATAGGAAACTTCAGATAGTCCCTAACTGCTCTGCCGGGAAACGATAATGCTTTCAAATGGCAGGGGGGAGTTCCCCCACCTTACGTCCCAGAACTTTTTGTTTCCCTGTAAAGCATTCCATGACTGCTTAGAGGTTTGTATCCACAGACCCAGTGCAGTCTGTATATTCTGATCATTAATCAGTCTTGCTGTATTGGCTTTTATGGCAGATATTATTTGACTTGCTGTTTTGATCATTTATGATGATCCCTAAGCTGAACCTCCCAACTGAATCCCAGACCACATTGAGTATGTGCGTAGTCTTGATATTGCAGAGATGTCTAACAAAGTTACAAGATGACAGCCATCATCTTTGAAAGCATAAATCATTTGTCTTATTAGGCTTCTGGTGCAGTAAGTTCATGTTTATATTTAGTATACAAAATACAGCATTTCTAGCATTATTCTATTTTAGACTTTAGATGCCCTTTAAATGCAACACTCTGGCATCTAAAGTCTTGTAAGGTCTTGCAAAAATCAATCAGAGTTCTCCTAGGAGAAATGTATGTGCTTTATACAATACAAGTTTCTTGAATTGTTTTGAGAGTTTGTAGACCAATTGAAAATGTTGAATAGACCACCAATTCAATATTTTTGAAAAACGTTTCATGAGTTTTCTTCCTTTTTTTTAATTAATAAACTAACAATTGAGTTTTCTAAAATGTCAAGATTATTCAGAGTAGAAAATAATACCATTAATTCATAAATTTGAATTTTGAGAAATAAAGTCTTAACTGTCCCTTTGACTAAATGTGCATACAGAAGGGTAATAACTAACTTTCTCTGAAGAGTTTAGGCAGATTGTGTGAATGGATCTAATTTAGGGTGAAAATCAAGGGGAACAAAATTCAATGTATGAATTAATATTCCCATAAAACAATTGCAATGTACTACTGAAACAGCTACCATTAAATAGCACAGTGCAGCACCCTTAAATCCAATTTGGATAAAATAGTTATAGTGGAAGTTATTGTCTGTCTGTATCTGAAAAATCTTCTGCTATAACATAATTAATTTAAATGTCTGTGGGTACTGGTATCATTTGTTAAATGCCAGAGTCTTGCTCATCTAGCGTTGAATATTTAACTATGGATGCCAATATGAGGGATGAGTCAGTTTCAGTTGCTTTATTAGACGTGTTTCCCTCCCATTATTAGATTATTTACAGTATCAAGATAGCTTTGAAATGACTGAACGCTGTGTATTTCCTTCCTTGTGGACACAGAGCATGTTCAAGGACAACAAAAGTTAAAATAAAGAAGTAGCTAGAAATGCTGTACATTATGTTTTGTGCTTCTGTACCAGCCCAAAGCAACCACAACCCTTTAGCCCTAGAAGCTCCCCATCTTTTTTTCTGCTGATTCACTGCATATGCTCTGTGCTGATGTCACTTACTGAGCTTAAGGACTGACTCAAAATATATAGTATACATAGAATAGAATGGTCATAATATAAGGTTGATTAGTAATTAGTGATGGGCGAATCTGGGGCGTTTTGCTTCACCGAAATGGCGAAAAATTTGCGAAAATGTCAAAATCAGAAAAATTTATGAAATTTTACCGTTTTTATGAAAAATTTGTGAAATTTACCAGTTTTCAAGAAAAATTTGTGAAATTTGAACTACTTCTCTATAAATTTGTGAATTTCAAGCAATTTCACTATAAATTCGTGAATTTTTAACTATTTCACAAAATTCGTGAAATTCAAACATTTTCACTATAGTTAATTTCTAACATTTTCACTATGAATTCATGAATTTCGAACATTTTTTCTATAAATTCGTGAATTTCTAACGTTTCTAACGTTTTCACGAAAAAGTTGTGAAAATCGGAAATTGATGCCGGTGAATTTTCTCTGGCGAATTTTCACTGCCATTTCGCGAATTTATTCGCCGGTGACAAATCGCAGGAATTTGCAGCGAATTCGAGCTATGCGAATAAATTCGCCCATCACTATTAGTAATTAATATGGATAATTACTACATTGCAGCCAGCAACTAATGCAACTAGCACCAGAATGTAATGTTATCAGTCATGTAGCATCAGATTATATTACAGACCAACCTCGTTTTCTGCTGGATAATTAGTGACAACCCCTAAGCTTGGCTCAGAGCCCACTGAGCATGTGAGTGCCACAGACACTTTCCAAGATGGTGACCCCCCCAGTGACAAGTGTGAAGTCCTGGATCATTGCTGCTATTGACAAACTAAAACTTTAGGCTGATGCAATAAGTTCAGTATACAAAACATGGCATTTGTAGCCCTATTCATTTTTAGGGTTTAGTTCTCCTTTAATTCCTCATCTTTATTCCGTGTTATGAAATCTTTCTCTTTTACCTGCCTTGGAAGGTCTAGCATAAGTCTTTCATTTTAATCATGTATTAGCACAATTTATAGAACTAAACGTCATTACATTGAAACTGTCAAAAACACTTACACAGTTTCTCAGATCATAAATGTTCATAAAAGTTCAAAATAATTATGTTATGAGGAAGGTACAAAAAATGGGCATAAAAAATGCTGGATCAAAGTAGATATTCTGTTACTGTTAATGACTTTCAAATTTAATAAAGATACAATTTTTTCATTTAGAGTTGGTTGTAAGCTGCATTATTATAAGCATAGAAGAAAAGCAGCTTACCAATTGTGAATATATCAATTTCATTTGCAATATCTAGCATATATATCCTTAGCCTTAGATAGGCCTACCCTTAGTAGTTCTGAACTACCCAAGGACCAGATTGTAGGAGAGTCTCTTAAAAACTACCTTTAGATACATTAGATGGTTGGGCCCACCTGAGAATTAGGCCTCAGAATTCCAGACTGATTTGCAAAACAATTCTTAGTGGTCATTGAACAAGCAATGGCACCCCATAGAATGCTGCACTAATCCAGAACTAGGTGCAGGGCTCAGCACCAGGTGGTGCAGGCCATCCCTCTCTTTAGCATCTCAATGTGTCAATAATAGTAAAGAGGATCTCTCTTTGTCTGGCCATAGGGTACATGGCCTACACTTTCTGACACACTTGCACATCTGAATTACGCACATGTTAGGGGGTAGTAGTGTGCATAGCCCTCTCACACCTCCCAGTTTTCACCAATACAGCAGTAAGAGTTGCATTTGTGAAGGTAGTGGCAGGTTTGTGTGATCTTTTTTGGAGTGCAGAGACCAGCTGCTACTCTCAAGAATGCACTTCCTGTATTGGTGAGGGGTGTGAGCTGGGAGGGGGCTAGGCACATAACAATATGCCTTACTTAATCCAATGCCTTCTGCTCCTTCTTCATTGCAGTAAGTTCCAAATTGATGTAAAATTGCAGCCTTCTTTACACTTTGCAAACTGCCTTCAGTTTTGTAAATAAGGACTAATGAATAAAATGTTTAATAATGAACACCCCTTAGGCTGACAGTGTAATGCAACCCCTTCCTCGCTTGGTTCATTATAAAGTAATACATTCTAGGACTTCCTTCTGCCTTCCATAAATGGTGGTACACAGATTCCCTGGAAAACAGAAGGAATTCAAAATTCATAATTATTATGAAACAATAACAATATAAATAATATATTATAGTGTTGTAAACGTTATGATGATTTTTATATTCAAGGGTGACAAAGAAGCAGAGCTTGGACTTCCCTTTTCTCCCCTTTGTGACCGCAATTCAACTATGGTTGCCCAATCGCAAATAGGTAAGGCAAAAAGCTTTTATGAAATTATATTCTTGCTTTCAGTCTAATAATTTTTATAAGACTTAGATTTCATTTAAATACTCCTTTATTAGATTTAATGTACAGTACACAAATCAGTGAGGTGCAGCAAAATGTAACTGAACCCCCTGTCATATTGGGTTGATTACTTCTGTGTCACTTGCAGTGGGCTCTGTTTAAAGTAGCTGAAATGTTGATAAATGATGATAAATTAATTTTATCCTATACTCATATTTGTAGAATACTTTAAGGGGCCAATTTACTATATTCACATGAAGGATTCGAAGTCCGAACGAATTCGATCGAATTTTGAACGTAGGATTTATTCATTTGGTCGAATTTGTGAATTTTGCCATATTCGATCATCGAATAGGGAATGGTCGAACGATCAAATACATTCGAATAGAGTTGAATGGACGAATATTCGATCATTCGACCAGCGAAGAATTTTAATTTTAAAGTTTATTCGATTGCCTACTTTGGCAGATTGGACCTACCGAATTGCAATAGAAGCCTATGGGAGCACTCCCATAGGCTTCTGAGGCTAAGTCCTGATCGAATAGGATTTGAATGATCGAAGTCTTCGATTGTTCGAATCATACGAATCATTCGAATGATTTATTCGTTCAGTCGAATGATTTATTCGACTGATCGAATAAATTTGTATTCGACCGTCGAATGATCGAATATCGAATAAAAGGTAGCCTAGAACTATTCGATTAACATTCGAAAATCTAATGCTAATCGAATATCGAATAGAAACAAATTTTTTTGGGGGAATAATAGTAAATTTGCCCCTAAGCTTTCAATTGGTCACTACTACAAAATTCTGACATTTTGTGTGTTGTTTTTTTTCCCCAATGCTGTCTGTGTCTTTGGCTTATTTTGATGCTTTGGCTCCATCTAGTGTATTTTTTGAAGATGTCTATAATGAATTAATCATATTCATGCATTAGAACTAGAGACAACTTGAAATGCCAGGACTGATTTAAGGTTATAACTGTGTTGAACTACAACATACATGGGAAAAATTTTTTTCAAAATGCATCAGTTAATAGTGCTGTTCCAGAAGAATTCTGCATTGAAATCCATTTCTCAGAAGAGCAAAAAAAAATTTTATATTTCATTTTATAGACATTTTATAGACATTTTGTCAATTTCAGCTGGTCCTGGTCATGTGACTTGTGCTCTTATAAACGTCAATCACTCTTTACTGCTGTACTGCAAGCTGGAGTGATATCACTCCCTCCATTTCCCCCACCCAGCAGCCTAACAACAGAACAATGGGAAGGTAACCAGATAACAGCTCCCTAACACTAGATAACAGCTGCCTGGCACTGTAGATCTAAGAACAGCACTCAGTAGTAACACCCATGTCCCACTGCGTACTATTCAGTTACATTGAGAAGGAAAAACAACAGCCTGCCAGAAAGCAGTTCCCTCCTAAAGTGCTGGCACAAGTCACATGACAGGGGCAGCAGGGAAATTGACAAAATGGCTAGCCCCATGTCAGTTTTTAAAAGTCAAAAAAATCAGCTCATGTAAAAGGACCTTATACAATACAATTTAAAAAGCTATTTACTGTCTTCCCACCTGAGAAAAAAATTAATTTACTTTGTCTTTTTCTTGATGTGTTCATTACCTTGTACTGTGTCCAAAATGACGACCAAATTGAAAGAAGTATGAGAACAAGAAGAATTGTTCCTACCTGTATTAGTCACCATTTTGGATAATTATACCTAAAAGCTTTATAAGTTTTATTTTGTAAATCAGAAATGTAATAAAGTTTACAGAAACTGAGAGTTTTAGAGGTTGATTGTCATATCACATATCATTTAAGTACATCTATGTTGAGATTACCCAAAGAAAGATTACCCAACACTAATTGTCTCCTTGCAAAACAACATCTTCTCTTATCATTTATCATTTAACCTAATAGTAGTGCTATTTTTTGTTTAATTACAAGTTTATCAGTTCTTTATTTCTATATTGAAGCAGTGTAGGCAATTCTTCACAGTGAGAGCAGTGAGGTTGTGGAATGCACTGCCGGGTGATGATGTGATGGCTGATTCTGTTAATACTTTTAAGAGGGGCTTGGATGATTTCTTGGACAGTCATCAAAGGCTATTGTGCTACTAAACTCTATAGTTAATAGATATGGGTGTATTTAATTTATGTGAAAGTATGAAGGGGTGTATATGGATGCTGGGTTTTCATTTGGACGGGTTTAACTTGATGGACTTTGTCTTTTTTCAACCCAATTTAACTATGTAACTATGTAAATTGAATTGGGGTCTTGATATTGTAGAATTTAAACCTTTTTTTCCCCAAGATCGATTACACCGAACACTTTATAACAAATTAATGTATTGACAGAACCAAGGAAATCCACAAATTGATTAGGTTTATCCTTTGATTAAATCTGCTTTTGTATGGCCTTGTGTTCCTCTGGAAATCAAATATTTTCTACAGAATTTCTTATCACCTTTGATATTTTTATCCACATTGAACATATTTTGATACACTGCATACTGTTCTTGATACTGGTAAAATCACAAAATCTCCCAAATACTTACAGGTAATTTAATTAAAATTTTTGTTGCACTTTTAAGAGCAATTCTGAAAGATACAGTATATAATACAGGAACTGGGATTTTATCATTAGCCTCACCCCTGTCTGTTTCCCACTGATTCCACTGTAAATTAAAACATGACTCATGGGGGGTTATGTAATAAAAGGCACTTAGTTTGCCCAGGAGCAGTAACCTATAGCAACCAAGCAGCAGGTAGCATTTCCTGGTCACCTGTTTAAAAGCAAACATCTTATTGGTTGCTATTGGTTGCTGGTCCTGGGCAAATTTAGTACTGTATATTACATATTGGGGTTAGAGACTTAACTACTTTTACTTCCTACCCAATATTTCACACTAGCACGTCAAGGAAACGCCACAGCTTGACTTATTACCAAATATATTGTAAATATTAACACCCAACAAACACACATTATTATTACCCACATAATGATACCTAAAATCATAAATACATTCAGTAAGCCATTGGCAACTGTATAAAAACACATACCTTAACCAAGCCTTGGCCTCAACCACTTACCTGTACCTTTCCCAAAACATTCATATTCTGGGGCTACATATGTGGACCTAGTTCTAAGCCTCTCTTTTAAACTTACACTTAACTTCTGACTCCACCCCCCCCCCCGATCCCAACCACTACAACACTGTGATAAAGCATACACAACACCCACTGCTATTACTTATACCTCCTAGCCAAATCCTGGAAACAAAGCTGTCTTCTTCCTCTGCACTCACTCTCCTCTCACTCTCCTCTCACTCCCCCCCTTCTCTCCCATTTACAGCCTCTCTTTTCTTTCCTACTATTAAAGGGCCATTCTAACTACACTTTTCATATCACCCCAGAGCCCAACCATTTTAGGACTTTTTTTTTCCCAAGTCTTTTCTCTGCTGCTTCATTTATTTAGTCTCCATAATAATGATGGATTTCATGGTGAGACAAATCTGTTTGCAACATGTGGTCCAAGAAACAACTGTGCATAATTCTGAAGTCTAGTAGCCCATAACAACCATTTTGATGTATGCTGTGGTTGATCAGTTTACTATATTTACAGATTTGGCTGCAAAACACTGTATTAGTATATATATATATATATATATATATATATATATATATATATATATATATATATATATATATATATATATACTGTATATATAAAGTTGGAGTAGACGGCACTCACGATAAACGTCCGTTGTGTAGCCTGGGTGCAGATCCACGGATAGCTTCTATTGTCCAAAGTAAGTAGCCGCACTCACAGGTCTTATGTAGAAAAAATCTTCTTTATTGGAAATAAAACACTGACGTTTCGGCTGATACAACAGCCTTTCTCAATACTTTGAGAAAGGCTGTTGTATCAGCCGAAACATCAGTGTTTTATTTCCAATAAAGAAGATTTTTTCTACATAAGACCTGTGAGTGCGGCTACTTACTTTGGACTATATATATACACACACACAACTATAAATCCTCTGACTGACTGGTTTTGTTGACCAGTGTCTGTAAAAGAAATCACTACCTGTCAGCTCCCAGGTGACTCCAGTGATGTGATCATGAGATTTTGCGCTGGGAAAAAAACTTCCCTATTTTAGATATATCCAGAGGAGAATTTGAGTATTGCTGCTTTATAGTGTATGATGCTGCCTGTAGAAACATTGATGGACATCATGGTGTTGTGTCTTTTTTTATATTCTAACTGCCATATATTTTTGACTAATTATTTAACATTTTCATAACAGCAGACTTCATATGAGCTGAGCACATTCGTACGCAAGGAGAGCCATGAGCCATGAGAAATCTGCCTGTAATTACACTAAAGTAAATTAGTTTAATGCTTGGAAGATAGAGAGCTAGGGGTAATGAAAAAGCAATAACCAAATGTAACTAACATAAGATTGCTACCAGTTGGATTATGACTGCGCAAATGTTAGCTCTGTATCCATACTGTAAAAGCTGTAACAGGACCAAAATGTCTAGAGACACAACGGCTGTGCTGTGCTATGGTAAGCTTTGCGCAGTCTGTGTCTGTCCTTACTCTCTCCAACTCCAACTCCAAAAGCTTTCCTGGTTTCCAAGTAGTTATATTATGTATCAAGGGCTTACAAAATACTACTTTTTACCTAACAACCAATCTGTCACATTTGAAATTAAGATTGTACAATTTTCATTTGACCACAAAGGTGGAATACAATAAATATTTTAACAGCATGAAAAAGGACAGATGTAGGAAGCTGTGTAAAAAGCAGTGCATAAAAGCTTTTATATAATGATGTCTCTTTTCAGTGACTCAACGACTAATATCTTTATACATTACAGTGAGGCGTACATTATGAACTGTATATATACCCCTTGACCCCTTTTCTGGAGAGAGGGATCAAAGAAGAGTGTAGAGTAGTGATGAGCAAAATATTTTGCAGAGTTTTGCCACAAAATGACGCCCATAGACTCCAATAGGTGAAAATTGTTGTGCTACAAAAAAAAATGAATTACCACATCACACAATAAAAAAGTTCACCCATTACTAGTGTAGAGTAATCTGTTTGGATTGAAAAGTTCTACATAGGATCTATGGAAAGCCAAATAAAACTGAAATAAATCTGCCTTTATAAAACACACTAATCCTATAAGTACAAAGGAACAAATCCTTTGAAATCCTTTTCTCTTTAAATGGGGGGGGGGGGGTCTTTTCTTAGTAGCTACATTTCTTAAGATATTGTGCTAAGTTGATGTATGTAAGTGCATATGATCGGTCTTTCTATGAGAATATTAGTCATGACAGATTTTGCTTATATCATAAAATGCTCATATATTAATAATCCTATTTTTTTAGGTTTTATTGATTTCATTGTGGAGCCCACATTTACCGTGTTAACAGATATGATAGAGAAAATTATAGTTCCTCTAATTGAGGAAGCGTCGCGATCTGGGCTTGCAGGATTTCGACGCTCAAGGTAAGTAAAAAAAGGGAATGTTAAAATCGAATATAAAATTATTTTCAAAATGCTTTTTTTGCTTAATATATTGTGGTGATTGAAAGAACCAGCATATGTGCAGCCACCGATCCAGGCCAGTGTACAAGTAATAAAAAGTATTCCAACAGGATATTTCTTAGATGCCCATGGCAAAACAGTAGTTGGAAGTGAAAAACAATGCCAGTATCTTTAAACGTAGACCAACTGAATGTGTAATCTTCTAGAAAAGTAAACCTATAAAAAAGCTGACCATAACTGTGTTATCCTAATTATATGTTTGAATCTGCACTTTTTAGGAAACTATTTCATGGTTACAGGCTTAATGTTTTGCCAATTAAGTCATTCTATCCATTTTCAAAGATGTAATTTTGTTAATGGTTCATGGTAATTTTAATATAGTACATTTTTTGGCTCTTATTGTAATGCATTTCTTAACATTTTTTTATATCTATCGAATAGATTGATGTGGGTATTTTAAGAAACAATGCCTTGATTCAATACAATGCAATATGATACATTTTGTGTGATAAGTGCAACTTTTCATGTGTCCGCTATGCAATACATTGTGCTAAGCACTAATTGCATTAACCATTTCTTTCACAATTCAATTCAACCCTAAACTGCTTATCGTGTGAAGTATTTTGTTATTACTTTCAGTTTACCTTAGGCCACTTTATGCTGGCAGAAATGTCCTATCTCCTATGTTTAAAATCTTTTCGCCCTCTTTCCGTCTTCTATTCTCACATATGCAACTAATCTCACAAGTGTTTTAAAGGCAATTACAGCTATGCCTATGTGTATTTCATTAACAAAAATACTTTCAAATGTTCTATTGCTTTGTCCTATTTGGCTTATTTTTATTCATTACACATTCAATCATGTTTTTTTTTTTTTTTTAAATAACTGTGTGTATAACACTTGACTAGAGCACATCATACGGCATGCACTTCTCAGAACTCCAGAATTTTTAAGTTCAAACAGACTCATGTAATTCCACACATAGTCATAGGCATAAATTCACAATACAAGACACTTAGGTTAAAAAGCATTGAGGGCTTGCATCAACAATGATGCACTTCATTTTACAAAAGTTTACCCTTTCTACAATACTCACTGTGAAAATCTGTGCATATATTTAGCATCTACTTCTAAGCACTTTATTTTTTTATGGACAATTCATTAGTTGAAACACATACTGTATAGTCATATTCAAAAGTAACATTTGTATCTACTTCTATTGATCTAATAATCCATAAAAAGTAACATTTGTATCTACTTTTATTCATATAAAAAATCCATAAAAATAGATAAAGAAATGTTATCATGTATTTCTTTATATATTCACAGTTCATAAGAATTACAGAATATCTTATAAATAAAGCAACTGATAGATCCTTATCTGCCATCAGTTCATAAAAATTACTTAATTAAAATGTAATGTACATCCCACATATTGGATACCACAGTGTGTGCACATTAAAGGGGACCCGTCACCCAAAAGAAATGTTCAAAATCCTATTTTATCTCATTAGTCAAGCAAAATGAACTTTATTTACACTATATAAATTATTTGATTCTTGTTTCCTTCAGTCTGGGGATTCAAAATTATAACAAGCAGGCAGGAGCCATTTTGTTATTAAGGCAAACCTTGCATCATCTCAAAAAATTGTTTGTGCACCAGAATGGGGGAACCAATGTCCATCCCCATGCCCTGGCTACACAATTAAACAGTGTAGAGAATGGGGGAATGTGTGGGGAGCAGTGACATCTAGGAAGTGCTGAATGGAAAGTGAAAATAATTGTCTGCCCCGCCTCTATGCCACAGGCATAGAGGAGGGGCAGACAATATTTGATTGACAGCTGAGATTTTTAAATGAGCTTACAAAAGCTCATGTTTAATTTGAAAAGGACTTTTATTATACAGATTTTTGTGTCTGGGTGACAGGTCCACTTTAACATGTACATCACATAACGTGTGTTACAGTTAATAAAACAGTTAATTTTATACTCCTTTTGAGTTCTTGTACTAATAAATGTTTTAGACTTGTATACCAGTGAGCATGTTACACACTGTGATGCCCCAATTCAAATGATTTCCTTTTTGTTTCAATTCATTTGGGGAATAGTGAAAGTGCCTTAAGGCAAACAAAATTACAAACATCTTTAACACCTCTCTCAGTTAAGGTATCGTTAAATAAAGGTGGCCATACACAGAGAGATCCACTCATTTGGCGATGTTGCCAAACAAGCGTATCTCTCCCCAATAGGGCGATATCGGGCTGATCCAATCGTGGGCCCTATTGATTGGTCCATTGCACGCTTTCTATTTTTTCCATTTCTCAGTATATCTACTCTATCCCTTTGCAAAGCTGTCTTAAAAGCTCTTTATAAATGTTGTATCCAATATCCTTTTTTGTAAAAATGGATCTCTTAAATTACAGGTCTTTGTAATGAAAGTTTTTTTCTGCATCAAAAATTTTTAAAGTTATGACCTTGATATATTTTGAATTAATGCAAACATAAGGCAGAATTTAACATGTTTAATTGTGGAGTGGTTGGTGGAAAAAAACAGCTGTTTCCACTTAAAATGGGAGTCAAAACCACAAACTATGATACTGCAGTACCGATAAATTGAATGTTTCTGGCATTTGCTAATTTTAATTTCCCAATGAATTGCATTAAGTAGAATGCCACATTATTTATTGCAGGTCTTTTCTTTATTGAAGGTTTATTGAATTTAATAAAACCCAATATGAGCTGGTATATGTGAATTGATTGAATATGGATTCAGTTCTCTATTTAAACACACACTCCTAATTAAAGGGATATGAGCCTTGAGGGTAATCACATGTGTCCTGCGGGAGGTATTATTGGAACTATGGCTGAAAACAGCAATAGAAACATCATATATTTTTAACCTTGTCATGAAGAAAGGAAGCCCATGCTAAATTTTGGATCACAAAAGGGTGCGTGCACCAAAAAAACCTGGAGTCCTTATTAATGGAATGCCACTTCTTTAATTTAAACTGAAGTTTACTTCTACCATTAAATTCAATTAGTATTTTGGTTCTAAAATATTTTGCTTCAGTATATTATTCTTTCTTTCATTTCTTTTAGTTTGAATAGCATCACCACCTCAGATGTTAAAAGATCAAGTGTGAAGAGCACTGGATCAGAAGGAAGTGCCTCATTGAACTGTTCCATCCTCACTGTGGATTTTAAAAGTTTCAAATGTACCTGGTACGAAGTTGTACAACAAAACAGAGAAAAATGGAAGACTCAAGCAGTCAAAGGTGATTCTTTACCATAAATCATTGGTATTCATATTACTGTGTTACATTTTATCACCAGCTATTAAAAATGTGCAACTATTATCAAATCGAAAATTTGTTTCCACACCTGGAAATAATGTGTAATATCAAGCAAAACAGAGTAACATTTCATGAAAAAATATAGGTTTGCTTAAGTTTACTTAAAGTTATTGCCTTTTTCTTTTATGAAAGTGTGTACAAGCTGGTTAATTCTTCCCAGTAAATGCAAGAAACTGAAAAAGAAAATCTGCTCTTTCACTTGAACCCCTATTTTATAGTGCCCCATGTTTGTTGAGTGGGACTCACTAAGGGATTTTAATAAAGGTAAAAGGATTTTCCCTTTTGTAGAGGAAGATTTTAGAAATGTCCCCCTCAAAACTGATGCAGCCTTTATGTTACTTTATGTTACCATTCGCCGACCTGAGCGTAAATTCACACTTTAGTGAATTTGCGTAGCGCTGGCGAAAATTCGCCTTGCGAAGTGCGGCGAATGCTAGCGAAGCTAATGCTAGCGAAGCTAACGATAGCGTCTTTTCTGATCTTAGTGAATTTGCCCCATAGGAAGAGGCACCTATCTCAATTTGGAATTATCATGGTCATCTGTGGGTTAAGCCTGAAAATCCGACTTTTTCGGGAGGTTTTTGGCAAACACTCGAAAAAACTCAAGATCTTTGGCAGAAAAGCCTGAAAAAAAACCATACGATTTGGGTGTCAGCTCGAGTTTTCGCACAATTTTTTTATGGATCCAATTAAATCAAGTTAATCTATTAATAAATAAGACAAAATCAGGCATGGGCATAAGGTTGAGTTTTTTTATTGGGACAATGAGATAAATTTGATTTTAGTAAATAAATTAGACTTAATATATGGTAACGATACAACATAATAAGAAATATGACGTGTAAAGACCAGTGAAGCAGTATGATGAAATAGTGTATTAAAGTCCTTCTAAAGGTTGGCACCATGCAGCCACCACCAGGTAGAAGGCTTTCTGTTTTTTTAGGCTGTATGCACTAGAATCATACAGGACATGTTGGTGCTGGATACAGGGACCAACAGCTATTATTGAAAAATTTCACCAGCTCATCAGTTCCAATGGCCCAAATACTGTAACACCAAAGCAAATAAATCTTTAGCAGATACAGTATTATGTTGGCTCTCAATTGCTGGCTCCTGGAACAGGAGCAAAATATATGATTCTTTTTGTGAAGAGAATAAAATCAGAGTCATTTTTAATTATTCTTGACTTAAAATTCCTCAGCTTTTAGAAATTAGAACCTTTATGGTGGAATCAATAAAATTGTTGGAGGCACACATAACCACTTCATTCAGGTACACACCCTGGGAACATTTCAGGTAACATTTTCAAGATCAAGCTTTACCATTTGGCCACCTCAGCAAGAACATTCACTAAGATATTATCTCTAGTAATGACAGACAACAGATATATGTACCCCAATATGCCTTGCATTCAAGGAATGGGGCAGTCTAGTGTACAATGTGCCAATCTTTATGCACATGAATAGAGAAATGTAGAAAAAATACAAAATTCAATGACTATTGCTGAAATTACCAATAATATGGAAAATGCAGCATAATATGCAGGGGTCAATGGTCAAATAGGGTTCCAGTGTTGTCTAAGCAGCGTCTATAATATAAGAGAACAATTGGAGAGGTCAGTAGAAGCTAACCACAAGCTAGCAAAAGCTAACATAAACAAATAGAAATTTGTAAAATAGATTTGGGAGTCTATACAGCTATTCTAGTGGGTTGATGATATGAACATATATGGTATGTAGAAATCAACTAGAATTGTCCGGACAGCATACAAGTGATGAAAATTGTACCAAACTTACTTTCAATTTATTGGTAGGAATAAAGCCATCTGTAGGCACAGTAGTGATCTCATTTATTCTGACTTAGTCATTCAGTTAAGCTGATGTAGATTGTATTTTCCACTTATAGTTGATATATAGAATAGTTGTCCAACAATGTTTTAAAAATAAATAACAGTAAGAAATGTTTTGTTCCTGTTCTTAAAAAATACCTTAGGATTTTCAAGTGAAAACATGTTGGATGATTTTTTTTTCTAAATAAACTCATTATTCAGTTTGACAATATTATCATAAAGATATACAGTATGTTCTCACTACTTTCATACCTTAAGTATCTGAGATCACCTTAGCCACACTCATCTCTTACAGCACCCCTATGCAGTGCAAAAATTGAGCAATACCCGAAAACGAACTATTTGCAAAAAGTTTTAAATACAGGAGGGCTCATTTATTAAAACTTGACAAATATGTATTTATAAATTAACCCAAAGTCCTTAAAGGGGTGGTTCACCTTTAGGTTAACTTTTAGTATGTTATAGAATGACCAATTCTAAGCAACTTTTCAATTGGTTTTCTTTATTTATTTTTTATAATTTATGAATTCTTTGTCTTCTTCTCCTGACTCTTTTTCTAGCTTTCAAAAGGGGGTCACAGACACCCTCAAAAAACAAATCCTCTCTAAAGCTGCACATTTATTGTTATTGCTTATTTTTATTATTCTTCTTTATTTCCTGACCCTATCCTATTAATATTCCATATTCTCATTCAAATCAATGCATGGTTGCTAGGGTAAATTGGACCCTAGCAACCAGATTGCCGACACTGCAAATTGGAAAGCTGCTAAATAAAAAGCGAAATAACTCAAAAACCACAAATAATAAAAAATTAAAACCAATTACAAATTGTCTCAGAATACCATTCTCTACATTGTACTAAAAGTCAACTCAAAGGTGAACAACCCCTTTAATAAGTAACCACTGGCATTATGCTTCTCCGGAGTAGACCTAGAGTATTCTGAAATGCCCCTTTAATCTTAATAATCTCCTCCTTCTACTTTCAGATTCTAGATGCCAGTTGTGCAAAGTCCTATAATGGCAGTAGACCACTCACTATTACTCACATAATTACTTGCAATGGAATGTTACCAGCAAGAAAATTACTGTGTTAAAACCATTACAGTAAAATATGACACTGAGCATTGATAGATAATTAAACTTAAATGTATCTTATGAAGCATATTTGCAGTGACTACACTTTCTTTAACTGAGAAGAAATCAGCCTGCTGAATAATTTAACAATTTATAAATCAATGGTATGTTATTACATCCAAGCCTGAGGCCTAATTTCAGCACATGAGGAAAGCTATGCACATGAATGAACTCACTGAAAAATGAATAATAGGTCAGAACATTTTCATTATAAACTCATATCTATTTTTTTAACAATTCACCCGAATTCAGAACTTTTAATTGGATTTAGCTGGCAGACTCATATGACTGCAATATTTTAGACAGGTTTGGTTTTCCTGTAAAAGAATTACAATAATGTATTTGATTTTCCAAGGCAAAGTTAATAATGTGCTGCTATTATGTTTTTAAAATAACAAATAAGACTTTAGTAGCTACTTTAGTAGCTTCTAAACATTATCACTGTTTAGGTCCCACCAGGAATGACAATATAATATACTGTTGCTCTGTACTTGCACAACTGGTGTGTTTGCTTCAGAAACTTTACTATAGATTATATAAACAAGTTTCTGTGTAGCCAAAGGGCAGCCATTTAAGCACAAGATTTTAAAATTACGTCAGAATCATTCTCTACATTGTATTACAATTTAAGTCAAATGTAAATAACCCCTTCAACTTAAATTCTATTTCTAAAAACTGGACCCAGAACAGTTTTTGCTGTCTGTTCTACGTTTATTCTAATGCAACTATGGTATTTTGTTCAGATGCAGACGAAAAAGCCAAAAGAGATGCAGAAGAAAAAGCTAAAAGAGAAGCAGAAGAAAATTGCCAGGAAAAGGAGGATAATAAGACTGATGAAAACGAAGATAAAAATGAAAATTCATTGTTAAGCAGACATGAACCAAACAAAGAACAGCATTCTGGAGACAGCAAACTTACAGAGTCTAGTCAGGGAAACATTAATGGGACTCATTTACCAAATGCAAAGAATCAAGAAGATTCCTCAGGAGATAATCAAACGAATCAAGAAAAGTCGGGGGAAGCGGACAGCAAACAAGTAGTACAAAATGGTGAGTGTCATCTGTAGTTTTCTAAACATAACATTCCCACTGAGAACTGCTTTCTTCTATTGCAGAACCATCGCAGGCCTTTGCTCTCTGCTTTGGAGACCTGGGCTTATAACCTTGCATAGAGAACTATTTGGATTAGGCAGCACTCTAATTGAAAAGAGCAGGTGGGGTGGGAATCCCCCCTCCTATCTGTCCCCTAAACTTGCATGTCATATAGCCATGCAAGTTAGGGAGTGACATTGAACACAGGGGGGGATTCACTAAAGGGCGACCTTTCTGAAAGCTCTGCAACACGCCACTTTGTCAGATGATAAATTGTAGCCTGTATGCTTATTCATCAAAATGCGAAGATTCGTCTCGGCAGATGAGCGCTGGCGAAGTTTCACTAGTGAAACCTCATTAGCGCTAACATTTCATAGCGAACTTTCGCTACTGTTCATTTCTGCCTAGCAAAACTTTGTTAACAGATTAATACTTAGGTCAATTTATATAGGGCGGGTGGATATAGGTCATAAATGTGTCTTTATTAGAGATGTTGGTGAAATAGCTTGAATTGCCCACTTATTATAAAAAATGTCCAAGGAAGCAAAATAAAGACAAAAGAGATCTATTGTCCTATACATAAACCCACCCTAAAACAAAAGTGGCACGAGTTTCAAATGGTTGAAAAAAATTAAAAGAAATATATATTTTCACACGTTTTTCACATATTAGTGAAGTGGTTACTTTCTTCAAAGTGTTTTTCTCAAATGCCTTTCAGAATGTTTCTAGGTGTTTTGTATTAGATTTAATTGTAACACACATTTGATGGGATATAACTGCTATTTAATGTTGGATCTCACTTCCTGTGTTTATCCTGACGACGGCTCCATGTGAGCCGAAACGCGTTGATGCACCATGTATGAATAAATACACTTTGCTACACAGTTAATGGACTATGCTGTGAGTGCTTCCTTTGGACCTATATATATATATATATATATATATATATATATTTAATTATTTATTTAACAGTTACTTTTAAACATACTCCCACTTTAAATTAATAAAAAACACACAAAATTCGGCTATCAAAAGGGAGCCAACTTCGTCAGCGATGTTCTCTTTAGCTAGTGAATTTTACTTTATGCCTGATAGTAAATGGGCGATGTCCCTGTGGTTTGTATTTCTGGCGAATTTTTGCTAGTGAACGCCACTTCGACTGTATCGGGGCCCTTCCTGTTCCTCCTGACCTATGGTAGGGCATAAGGACAAGGCTGACCTGCATCTCCTGAAGCTGTGCTTGCCCAATGCAGCCATGTAGCAGTGCTGCCTGAATGAGCTCATGACTCAAAGCCAACAGAATTTACCATTTTTGTTGTCTATTATAACATAATAAAAATAGGTTTTTTTTCCTAAAAAGTTCCTATCTTAACAATGCTATAAAATGCTGAAACCTTTATAATCTGGTCAGTTTTTTTGGTTCATAGTTTTTGGTGCATTCATGCCCTTTCATTAATTATTATATTTTAGCAAGAATTCCATTGGGAAATTTTTTATGCTCTGTAATAGTGTTTTACATAATTCACCAAAACAAGATTGCAATGAAGACATTCTGTAGTATGATCAGACAACAGTAATCAGTATGCCCTATCATTATACAAAAGGAAGCTGAAGCATAAAAAAGTCTTGAGGTATTGATTTGTAAATGATTTTCTTGCTGCAGTGGTGTGCTTAGATCCTAGGCAGACATTTTATCTCTTAGTATTGACAATGAGCTGTCTAATCACAGTTATAAATATCTACCCTTAAATAAAGCAGTGAGAAGATGCCTACTCTGTCACTTCAATAGTTAACATGGGCTATCAGTATATTTGTTGCCAATGGATACTCATTATTAAAAATTAGATATAAATACTGAAAATGTATTTGGATTTTTCACTGCTATAAAAATCATTTGGATATACTGTATAAAGAAAATAAATTCATCCTAACATCAAAATTGCACAAAGTATACACAATGTGGGTTTTGCTTTAGACAGAAAAACTCTATAATTTAATGGTTGTATAAATGTGCTGCAGGTTGTTATCGTGTGTTTATAATCAGTAAATGCATAGTGAAATAACACCTTAATATAGCAAAATATAAAAAGCCATGGATCATTTGTAGAAATCACCAGTTTAGATTAGCTCTGTATTTGTCCAGTTTTTCACCATCATATAACTCTTTACATGTTAGGGGAATGTTGAGCCGTTGCTGTTTATTTTGGTGTGTGGCTTTAGTAATATGCAAATATGTAAATGAGTCACCAGTAGCCACCATTACAGTTCCAACATCCAACACATCACTGAGATCCATCTTCGTTCCACTGGAAGACCTGCATTCTTCAGAGGGACCCTTTTATTGGAATAAGTATAATATAAACAAAAGAAGTGTTTATAATGAAACTGAAAGATACTATTGCTTAGATGTATTACCTGTAATAGTCACAATTAGCAAGTGGTAAATTCCTATCATCATAGACCACATGCAGTTTGCAACTATTAGCTACACTTGGAGTCTTTGACCAAAACAAAAGAATGTTTCTTGCATCATGTAAAGTGCATCTACAGACAACTGTATACAAATACAGTCTAAGACTAGTAACTGCCAAGTGGAGAAAGGACTCCTCTACTTTGACCTGTTGGTCGCTGGAAATCGATAACTATAAGCAATTTATGTTGTACATTATAGGAGTGAAATGCCTCAGCTACAGCAATAGCTTCTACTTAGTTTCAGTCATTGCCACACTGAGGGTGTGCTTTATGTGGGATTGACATATTTCAACATAGCCATTGCATTTTTTATACAAGTGAATTGTACCATTTAAGGCTTCAGATAAACCTTACAGAAGTCGATAGATAGATAAATAGAGAGATATTGTGCTGTAGTTGCATAGTTACATATTTAAATTGGGTTGAAAAAAGACAAAGTCCATCAAGTTCAACCCCTCAAAATGAAAGTGCATCCATACACACCCCCTCCATACTTTCCCATAAATTATATATGCCCATATCTATACTAACTGTAGAGTTTAAAATCACAATAGCCTTTCATATTATGTCTGTCCAAGAAATCATCCAAGCCCCTCCTGAAAGCATCAACAGAATCAGCCATCACAACATCACCTGGCAGTGCATTCCACAACCTCACTGTGCTCAAAAGAACCACCTACGCTGCTTCGAATGAAAGTAATTTTCTTCTAGTCTGAAGGGGTGGCCTCTGGTGCAGTGATCCTCTTTATGTGTAAAAAGGTCCCCTGCTATTTGTCTATAATGTCCTCTAATGTACTTGTAAAGTGTAATCATGTAATCAAAGCAAACTTTTTTCCAGAGAAAACAACCCCAATCTGGACAGTCTACCCTCATAATTTAAGTCTTCCATCCCCCTAACCAGTTTATTTGCACGTTTCTCCAGCTCATGTATATCTTTCTTAAGGACAGGAGTCCAAAACTGAACTGCATGCTCCAGATGAGGCCTTAATAGGGATCTATAAAGAAGCATAATTATGTTTTCATCCCTTGAGTTTATGCCCTTTTTTGTGCAAGACAGAACTTAATTTGCTTTAGTAGCTACAGAATGACACTGCCCAGAATGAGACAACTTGTTATCTATAAAAACCTCAAGATCTTTAAGGAAACTCCCAACACACTGCCATTTAGTGTATAACGTGCATTTATATTATTTTTGCCAAAGTGCATAACCTTGCATTTTTCAACAATGAACCTCATTTTCCAATTTGCTGCACAGTTTCCCAACTTAGACAAACCACTCTGTTGCAGCATCCTACATGGAACCTATCAGGCCCGGACTGGCAATATGTGGGTTAGGGCAAATGCCAGATGGGCTGCTATAAGGTCCCATAGAAAGTCAGTATTTAGTGGGCTGGTGGGGACTGTTTGGGCCTCTATGTGAGCTGATTGGGCCTCTGTTTACCTAAAATGCCATGGCCTATTTTGATTCTCAGTCCAGTCCTGGTCAACCTATTCTGCACAATTTAGTTTCCTCCGCAAAAATAGAAACAGTACTTTCAATGCCCACCTCCAGGTTATTAATAAACAAGGTGAAAAGCAAGGGACCCAGTACAGAGACCTGAGGTACACCACTAACAACACTGGTCCAATTAGAAAATGTTCCACTTACCACCAACCTTTGTAGTCTATCTTTTAGCCAGTTCTCTAACCAGGTACAAATATGTTCCAGGCCAACATTCCTTAAATTAACCGATAACATTCTGTGTGGCACTGTATCAAATGCTTTAGCATGCAACTCTTAGACACATAATTTTGGAGGCAGGGTGTGTTATGTTTTGATAGCCAAGAATGAGTAGAGTATAACAGTGCTTTATTAGCAGGTTCATGCAGCCATTTCACTTCAACAGTAGCTTGAACTCTAACCCTTTTAAGCAGTATAGAAAGTACAGTGTATGCAAAATATACTCTTGTGCTCAGAGACACCTAAAGGCACCTTGCACAAACACCACAGGGTGGAGCTATAACTCTCAAGTAGAAGCTATAAAATTGTACCAGTGGCTTATTATCTTATTGGCAAGATTGATAAGATACAGTTGTTCACCACACACAAAAAGAACCTTATAAAGTGCTTCCCATCAGTCTGCAGTCAACTTGCAAATGCCAACCACAACATGTAGGCATTCCTTGTGGAACTTAGGTGGGACAGCATCTACCTCTAAGTCTGTACATATGGATCCTTATTCTGGGGTGGTATATGATATCCCTTCTGCTCTGCTCGCAGGAGCAACAGACAGCTCATTACATATAAAGAGAGTTATAAAATGAGAACTAACTTCCAATACTAGACCTACAGTAGCTCCATCAAGGCACTAATCTTCTTCTACCTTAATACACAGATGAAATCCAAGAAAAGAGCTCTAAAAGCTTCTCCCTTTTATTCAATAGAACAATGACCCTTCCTGGTCAGTTATGGAACTGTCAGAAGCACACTCTTACAAAGCATCAGAAATGTTTCCTCTCCTAACTAGGATTTAGGACCCAACTGTTGCCTTTAAACTCTAGGGGACTGCCTGCACAAATAAAGAGTAATTCATTTATCAGTCCCCTACACTGATATAACATTGTTACATGCTCATAAGCTATACATCTACCCCTCAAAGTGCACTGATGTCTAAACCAGTATGGAATATGTATCTATACTGCAAGTAACTCATTCCTTCATTTAATATACCCAATAAAAAGTAGCATAGACTCTTTCATACCTTTGCAAACTAAAAACCTAAGAAATGAATGGGATGTCAATCCTCTTTAACATAAATTAGTATATAGCTACACAGTGTTTATTTTACCAGTGAAGATACCAAAAGCAACCAACCAGATCATTATTTTCATATTCTAACTTGTAACATGACTCAAAACAAATTGTTATCGGTATGCCATTTACAGAACTATCCTTTTTTAAATAAATATAGGTTTTAGAAGTATGAGCATTTTCATTTAGACCACTAAAATGTTCATTATTACTACATCATACAGCAACATTTTTCTGAACATGTTAATTATATTAGTTTTATTACATTTTAACCCATTAACATATAACACAGTAGTAATTTCTTTTCACTAATGTCCTGCATTGGTACATAATTAAAGGGATCCTGTCATGGGAAAAAAAAATTAAAATTCATCAGTTAATAGTGCTGTTCCAGAAGAATTCTGCATTGAAATCCATTTCTCAAAAGAGCAAACAGATTTTTTAATATTTCATTTTGAAATCTGACATGGGGCTAGACATATTGTCAATTTCCCAGCTGCCCCAAGTCATGTGACTTGTGCCTTGATAAACTTCAATCACTCTTTACTGCTGTACTGCAAGGTGGAGTGATATCACCCCCTCCCTTTCCCCCACCCAGCAGCCTAACAAAAGAACAGTGAGAAGGTAAACAGATAACAGCTCCCTAACACAAGATAACAGCTGTCTGGTAGATCTAAAAACAGCACTCAATAGTAAAACCCGTGTCCTACTGCGTACTATTTAGTTACATTGAGAAGGAAAAACAATAGCCTGCCAGAAAGGAGTTCCCTCCTAAAGTGCTGGCACAAGTCACATGACAGGGGCAGCTGGGAAATTGACAAAATGGCTAGCCCCATGTCAGATTTCAAAACTAAATATAAAAAAACCTGTTTGCTCTTTTGAGAAATGTATTTCAGTGCAGAAGTCTACTGGAGCAGTACTATTAACTGATGCATTTATGAAAAAACATGTTTTCCCATGACGTTTTCCCATGACAGTTTCCCTTTAAACTTTGCATTGGATTTGGTTTATTCTTTGTTTACTGCTGGCAACAAATATAGCTTTTTGCCTGTATAGGTGGCTCTCCAATATGCAAAACCATAAAGCACACAATGGCGTGAAAATTCAAATGTATTTAAGGGGCCTTTGCTATTTAACTCATTGCCTGTTATTTGGTTCATCCTTGTGAGTTCCTGGGTGCTATTTCTGCGATTTCCTGATTCCTGTTTTGACCTCTGCCTGCCTGACTTTTCCTGATTTCTGTGATCCTGACCTCTGCCTGTTATCTGACCATTCTAAAATCCGTTATCCGACCCATGCCTGTCTTTACCATTCTGATTGAACTCCCAGCTTTTGACCCTTGCCTGTCTGACTTTGGTTGTATTCTGTCCGCACCGACCCGGCCTGGATTCGACTATGTTTTCGGCCTACTCCTAAAACGGTGATCTTCTGCCCAAAAGACTTTGCTAACGATCGTGCCCCTCTGCTTGTCCAGAACCCTTAGCTTGGCTCTTCTCTTAAATAAGCCCTGGCGGCATCCAATTAGCCGAGGGCTCCTTCCGAGGTGAAAGGCGGCTATTATAGGCGGAAACAAGAGCTGAGACCAGGGAGCCTAGCATTGTTCTGGATTTTGGGTGCCAGCTATGCAAACTCAGAGTATAAATTATTACTGTATGCAGAATAACAGCCAACAAAACCAATTGTTCATAGTTATTAAGGGTTATGGTTTTTTTTTTACTTAGCTGCTGCTACTTAAAGCATTAGCAATCATTTATGATTATTTATTTATTTATTTTGTAAAACTTTATTAAAATTTTATTTGCCATATGCATGATGACTGAAGATACAAATTATGAAAAGATTGTTATCCGGGAAAACTCCATCTCCTGAGCATTCAGGATAGTAGGCTCCATATTTGTATTGTATATATATATATATATATATATATATATATATATATTTTTTTTTTTTTTTTTTTTTTTTTTTTTTTCTTCAGAAAGACTTACTACATTAAATTTAACTATTGAGTGTTTTTTTTTACCAGTCAGTATTATTACAGGTATGGGATCTCTTATCCAGAAACCTAGTATCCAGAAAGCTCCAAATTACAGAATGGCCAACTCCAATAGAGCCCACTATAAGCAAATAATTCAATTTTTTTAAAATAACCTTGTGCTTAATGGTAACTAAGCTGCATATATCCATATTGGTGGTTTCATTTAAGTGTATATTTAATGTTTAAAATATTTTTTAGCAGACTTAAAGGTCTTTTGATCCAAATTATGGTAAGATCACTTTTCCGTAAAAAAACAAGCCCTGACCTTTCTAGATATTAGATCCTATACCTGTATTCTGTTTTTGTCACAGGATGATGTTTCCAGGTCCGTCCTTATTATTAATGCTTTTTCTCTCTTTTAAAATACATTCAACAATATTTTTGATGGTTGTTTTTTTTTATTATAGCTCCAGATAATTAACATTGTTCATATACTGACTATAATTTTAATTCAAAGAAAGTTTGGAACACATTTCTAATTACATTTTGACATCTCTACAGAACTAAAATATCACTCTCTAAACTCTGTGTTTAACATACCACCATGTTTTCATCATTAACAAAATGCAAAAATAAGAACATCCTTGTTGTTATAATTATGGACCACAAGATGTCGCTATATGTCTGTGAAATATTTAAAAAAAAAAAAAAAACCATCAGCCTGATACACAGAAGCACCACTTTCATGGTTTAAAATGTACAAGCAAAATGTGATGTGAATAATGCACTGATGTAAGAATTTTCAAAGATAAAAACAACTTATTTCTAAGTGTCCCAAATTCACAATGTTAGTCCGAAGGTTTCCTGCCGTTCTCTCCGCAGTCTCCCCACTGGGTGTATGAGTCCCAACGAAAGAAAAAGGTTTTCCTATGTAGAGAACAGCGCCTAGGGCAATGGAAATTTTTAGAAGAACAATATAGTGTAATATGCTTAGGAAATAGGGGATCACCCGTGCTTCAAACAGAATATGTGGGTTTTGAGAGTGCTTCTCCTTCTCTCCCCTTAAATATTGCACGGTGTGGCTCTCACTATGGTATGAGGATTTGTGATAGGTATCTTCAGGTGGTTAATCCTATATTAAATCCACAGGTGCATTCCCTCCTTCACCGAAATAGCTAGCTGAAGTGCCTACTTACAGACCACTATAGTGGTAAATCACTAGTGATGGGCGAAACGGGCGCGTTTCGCCGAAAAATTCGCGAATTTCCAGAGAAATTCGCAAATTGGCGAAAAATTCACAAACGAGTCGCGCGTCGCGTCGTTTTCGGCGCGCGTCGTTTTCGGCGCGTCGCGTCAAAAATGACGCGCGACTCGTTTTTGCCCGCAAATTTTTGACCGCGAATTTTTCCTGCCGTTTCGCGAATGTATTCGCCAGCGGCGAATCGCGGGAATTCGCTGCGAATTCGCCCCTGGCGAATAAATTCGCCCATCACTATAAATCACAAGTAATTGAATTCCTCTCGGCACCATAGGGTACTTGCATGTAATTTGTGTAATGGTGCAGTATCAGCTTCTTCAGAGCCTCTGAAGAAGCTGATACTGCACAGCGAAACGCGTTAGGAAGGAGAAAGGAGGAAGCTCACGCGAACTTGCACGAGGACCCAAGTGGAAGCCGACGCTAATACCCCACGGACTCAGCACCATTACACAAACTACATGCAAGTACCCTATGGGGAAATTGTGAGTGTACTAATTGCTTTTATTGAATTTTTTATATTAAAATAGTATTACGCTATTCTTTGCCTTTTACTCTATGTATATATTGGAATTACGGATACACCTGGACATCAAGAGGGGGATTGCCGAGAGGAATTCAATTACATGTGATTTGCCACTATAGTGGTCTGTAAGTAGGTGTCACGATGCGTGCTCGGCGCTCCCTACCTTCCTCCCGGCGCGGCGGATCCAAGATGGCGGCGCCCAGGACTACACATGGACGCAAGGAAGTCAGCGCCGGCGCGGTGACGTCACGCGCAGTGGCACCAAATTCAAACTTAAAACGACGCAGGAGACCCGGGTTCGATGTCTGAGTATAGCTCAATTTTACATTGTGTTCCTGGGTCTACCTGCTATCCTGTGATACTCCTGATATTGATCTCGTGCCTGTTCCTGACCTTGAACCTTGCTGCCTGCCTAATTGAACCTTTGCCTGGACCTGAC
>CM044441.1:61008449-61076007 GCA_024363595.1 Xenopus borealis | reverse complement strand
AGAAGCCTCAGCCTGGTGGTCCGGTGGCCCCCCGTGGGGGAGGGGGTACTGTCACGATGCGCGCTCGGTGCTCCCTACCTTCCTCCCGGCGCGGCGGATCCAAGATGGCGGCGCCCAGGACTACACGTGGGCGCAAGGACGTCGGCGCCGGCGCGCTGACGTCACGCGCAGTGGCGCCAAATTCAAACTTAAAAGGACGCCGGAGACCCGGGTTCGATGCCCGATAATAGCTCAATTTTACATTGTGTTCCTGGGTCTCCCTGCTATCCTGTGATACTCCTGAAATTGATCTCTTGCCTGTTCCTGACCTTGAACCTTGCTGCCTGCCTAATTGAACCTTTGCCTGGACCTGACTTCTCTATTGGATTCCCCTGAACTGTACCTTGCCTGGACTCGCTGGAAAGGGACTTCTTCCTTGATCCTGACATCACCCCCCCCCCATGGGTGCCGGAGGCCCCTGCTGACAGTAGGCACTTTAGCTAGCTATTTCGGTGAAGGAGGGAATGCACCTGTGGATTTAATATAGGATTAACCACCTGAAGATACCTATCACAAATCCTCATACCATAGTGAGAGCCACACCGGGCTTTATTTAAGGGGAGAGAAGGAGAAGCACTCTCATAACCCACATATTCTGTTTGAAGCACGGGGTGATCCCCTATTTCCTAAGCATATTACACTATATTGTTCTTCTAAAAATTTCCATTGCCCTAGGCGCTGTTCTCTACATAGGAAAACCTTTTTCTTTCGTTGGGACTGATGTAAGAATGTAGGAATATAAGATAAATCATTAAAGGGATACTGTCATGGGACAACATGTTTTTTTTCAAAACACATCAGTTAATAGTGCTACTCCAGCAGACTTCTGCACTGAAATCCAATTCTCAAAAGCGCAAACAGATTTTTTTATATTTAATTTTGAAATCTGGCATGGGGCTAGACATTTTGTAAAATTTCCCAGCTGCCCCGGTCATGTGACCTGTGCCAGTACTTTAGGAGGGAACTGCTTTCTGGCAGGCTATTGTTTCTGCTTCTCGATGTAACTGAATGAGTCACAGTGGGACATGGGTTTTTACTATTGAGTGCTGTTCTGAGATCTACTAGGCAGCTGTCATCTTGTGTTAGGGAGCTGTTATCCGGTTACCTTCTCATTGTTCTGTTGTTAGGCTGCTGGTGGGGGGGGGTGATATCACTCCAACTTGCAGTACAACAGTAATGAGTGACTGAAGTTTATCAGAGCACAAGTCACATGTCTTGGGGCAGCTGGGAATCTAGCCCCCTGTCAGATTTCAAAATGAAATATAAAAAAATAATTATGCTCTTTTGAGAAATGGATTTCAGTGCAGAATTCTGCTGGAGTAGCACTATTAACTGATTCATTTTGGAAAAAAACATTTTCCCATGACAGTATCCTTTTAATAACTATTGTATTCTGTTGAATTTGTCATCTGAGGGCGGTTGTCATTTTGCCCTTCATCATGTAAATGTTACTTGTATAAAACCAATACATTAAAAAAAAAATCTTAAAATACAAGTTTTATTTAGATTTCCTTTTATTCCTTTTATTTATTTATGGCAAGATTAGAAAATACCTAATCTATGATTGTAACAGTCAAGGGTTTCCAGAATAGTATAATAGAACTTCCAAAAACCTTATCCTGTTTGCCATTCAGGATGGAATCCTACACCCACTACTTCCACTAGGTCATCCAGAGGGGAGGCCACATCTGTATGAAAAGGCCTATTTATTACAATCAAACACAAATGTTTGCCTATTAATAAAAAAAAAAATCCAAATACTGTACCTGTCTAAAAAATGTGTTTAAATCAGATTGTGAAAAAAAAATTGAATATTTTGAATGTGTATTCTTTTGTTTTTTAATGGTTGAAAAATTAACAAAATAATTTAAATTTGCCATTGACAGCTCCCATTGACTTCTACATGAATTCAGCAACTTTTAGATGCTAAAGTTTTACATTTGAGGTTTTACAAAATTTTGTATATAGTTTTTTAAAGCATAATAGAATTAAGGAGCTTTAGGGCACAACAAAAGATTTGCTGCAAAAATGTTACTACACCATGTTACTACAAATATGCCATTGTCTGAGGCAAAACAAAGGAAAGTCTTAGATTAAGATTCATGTAACCCCTTCTGTCTACTGTCCTAACCAGTCCAGAGTGGAACAATTTAAGATGTTTTTTTTTTTTTATTTTAAATACAACAGTGCCATACTCCATATATATCTGCCATAATATGTCTCAAATGACATTTGACAGTAAAAAAATTAACTATTTTTTCAGAATGAAATCTACAGTAAGGGGCAGATTTATTAAGGGTCGAATTTAAAATTTTAATTATTTTTATTTTATGGTCAAAACTGTCAAATTCAACTAGGGAGTTATGCATATTCGATTTGAGTTTTCGTTTTTTTTTTAAAAACATTGAATTCGATTTTCAAGATGTATCATACTATGGTCTAAAGTAAACTGTCAAATTCAACTAGGGAGTTATTCAAATTCAATATGAGTTTTTTTTTTTAAAAAACATTGAATTTGATTTTCAAGATGTATCATATAGTGATGGACGAATCTCCCGCGTTTCGCTTCGCCGAAAAATTAGCGAATTTCCAGAGAAATTCATGAATTGGCGAAATATTCGCGAAACGAGTCGCGCTTTGTTTTTGACGCGCGTCGCATCAAACGCGTTGCGTCGATTCCGACGCGCGTCCCGTTGTTTCCGACACGCGTCGCGTCAATCGCGACGCGTCGTTTCCAAGCTTGAAATGGAAAGGGGAAATTATAGCTTTTAAACAGAGGCCTGGATTTAATTCAATCATTGTCACAGAATTTCCTAAAGACCTGGCATTTATATAATTTACTTTTAGTGGATCTTATTGTGCTTTTATTTGATAAATTAATATTTATTTCTTATTTTATTTTTCTGAATATCGCTTCTCTAGACATCAGACAGGTGACAACAGGGTTACACAGTCTGTCGTGCCCTACATCACCAACCACAACTGGCCATAATAAAAAAGGTAGGCTCACTGTTAATGGGAAAACTTGACGTGAGCGTATCTTGAATCACTAGTGCTATAGAGGGAGAAATATGAATGAAAGTAA
The DNA here is from genome assembly GCA_024363595.1 of Xenopus borealis. Classification (NCBI taxonomy): domain Eukaryota; kingdom Metazoa; phylum Chordata; class Amphibia; order Anura; family Pipidae; genus Xenopus; species Xenopus borealis. The sequence continues at coordinate 61,072,883 of CM044441.1, read as the reverse complement.
GAATGAATCAACCATACCTGTAATTCTTCCATCTCTTTCTCTCATCTTGTTCCTTTGGCCTTTGGCATAGGAGGGAGTTTGATGACCATTGTGTGATAATAATATATAGTGATGGGCAAATTTGTCCTGTGAAATGTACAAAATGGTGAAAAATTTGCACCCGCGTCAATTTTGATGCCTGTGACAATTCATTTCAAATGCATTAAAATCAATGGGCATCCGAATAATTTTGAGGCATGACAGTTGTTTATGCACGTGCCTACTATGATGCAATTCCAAATTTTTTTGATGCGCTGAACCTTCACCAGCAAAGTTTTCCCGAATTTGCTCGCCGGAGGCGAAACGTGGAAATTCACCACAAATTCACTCCTGCTGAATTTATTCACCCATCACTAATAATATAGTGTTATGTTGCAAGGCGTATATGTTCTTAGATATCAATGCAAATTAGACATTAGATTTGCTCTCTTGAACTTTATTTGGTATTATCTTTTTGTTAGCATTAGTATCAATACTAATATTTATGTATCATTTTGTCCTTTCTGTGTCTAGTTACAGGAATGATGGTGTCAATACCAACAGTATTTCCATCACTACCACCCTTCATATGTCCTGTCCTTTTCCCATCACTTCCTCTTGTGGAAAAGTGACTTTTCTCTTCTTTCTTTTTGTTTTTCTAGATAAAGAAGAGTAACAGAATGCCAATATTTTGCATCATTTTAGCTGAGCTTCTTCATTCTGCTCCTCCTTCCAAAAAACAAAAAGACAAGTCTGTTTGGGGAAAAAGGCATTACACAGCTGTCTAAGCACTGCTTCCACTGGTTCCTTTACTGTTTCTGACTAGTTTGTGTGTATGTTTTTAAAGTGTCCATTTTTTTTCTTAACAAAAGAATTGACTTGGCTTTTTACACAACAGGAAATATATATAGGAGACCTGTAAAGCAAAGCGCCTTTGCTGCCGGTAGCCAAGGATTTGAAGAGTCTGATAACATGTTAACAAACACCATTTGGATATTACCTAGAAACCTGCCCTCAGTTTCTAAGAATGTTCATTTGTCTAAAAGTGTCTAAAAGCAAAGGTGCACAGTAAAGGATTATAGAGGCCTGCACAGATGAGAGTCTCTTCACCATCAGTTGACAATTGTTTAATTGTGCCCTGTCTTCACTGTTCTATAATGTTAAGTGTTGCAAAAAACTGTTAGAGCTGTTTTTTCACTAATTACTATATTTTTTCATATGTGTGTTACTGTTTAGTAAAAAAAAAAATGAATACTTTACAAAATGTCTGATTTAATGTGGGAAAGGATGAAGTGAGTAGTTCTTACACAACCAGAATGTTTTAATTTCAAAGTCTTCCAGAAATATTGTTTTTTGAGGCACAACATGCTATGGTTCAGCAGACTGCTACTTCTTATCTGTTATACAGTATTTGCCACTAGAAGACAGAGGTACTTTTCTGCTACTTAGAACCAACTGGAGAGGATACCAAATGGGATGCTGAAGCTGGTAAAATGAGCAATTGGCCTTTAGATGAGAGTGACTCTCAAAGCAGCATACCCAATTCATTTGGGCTTTTGGGCAACAAAGAACCGTATTGATTGTTAGACTTCAGTTTTAAATATCTTTTTATTTATTGCTTAAGTTTTGCCCTCTGCTACAAAAAGTTATAACTCCTGCTGTTGCAAGGGTAGCTTTAATTTCTAAACCTGACCACCACAAAACAAAAATTAAATATTAAATTAATTAGTTGCTGGTAATCTTAGACATAACAATTAAGATGCTTCCTGCAAAAATATAGTTTGATTTCATTATAGATATTTACAGCTGAATCGTCAGATATACAGGTAGAAACAATAGAATTCCACCTGTATCTGACAATTCAGCAGTAAACACTGACCAATGTTTGGGCACCTTCAAAGGCTCCTGATCAAAATTTTAGGACTTGGCTGATCAGTAAGTCGACCAATATTCAAGTATTTTACCGATATCGGTCAGCTTTAGTTTTGTATGATAATATCTGTGTGTCTACATTTCAGAGTCTTCCATAAATAATGTTTCTATAAGGCACAACGTGCTATGGTTCAGCAGACAAAGTTTCAAATGATATTCGGTATGTGTATGGTGGAAGACAAGTCAACCAATATAGGCAAAAGTCTCAGATACAGGTAGAATGCAGTTGTTTCATCCAATATTCAACATTTTGTGCGATATTCGGTGCATGTATGGTGAAAGATGAGACAAACAGTATCGGCAAAAGAATTGGAAATAGGTTGACTCATTGATTGGCCAAGTCAAAAACATTTGATTTGAAGGCACTCAAACATTAGCCAGTGTTTACTACTCAAGATTTAGATTCAGGTATCATTCTATTCTACCTGCATATCTGACGATTCAACTCTAAGGGGCAGATCAAGGGTTGCATTTTGAGTTTATGGGAGTTATTTGAAACTCCCAAAAACTTGAGATTAAAAAAAAAAAAAAAAAAAAAAAAAACAACCAATCAAAATTTATAAAAAAAAACAAATTCTTAAAAATTTGGGTGAATAGGATGTACCCGGAAATTTGAATAAAATTTTATTTAATTAATTTTGAGGTCCACCAAATGACTCTAAATTGGTTCTAGGAGGTCCCCCGTGGGCTAAAACAGCAATTTAGCAGGTTTTAGATGGCAAATATAATTTAAAAATTAGATTTTTCAGTTCGACCCTTGATAAATATGCCCCTAAATGTCTAATAAAAATGGATAAAATTTCGTTTGACCAAGAGTCGCAGGAAAGATTATGATTGTTATGGCTATGCCACCTTTATATTTTTTACTCTCTAAACCAAAAAAAAAGAGTTAATTTCAAGGTAAAAAGTACCTTCAGGAAGTACTGCTCTAATGCAGTATACTCCTTTGTGTGGAATGGAATTATTGTACCTCTTTGTATTACTCCTAAACTAATTGTAGAAAATCATGTACAGATTATTCTATAGTAAAAGGCTGGAATTGTACCCCAAATCAGAAAACAAGAAGTGTTCCTTTTAAGCAAGTTCTGAAAATGTTTGCATGTTTGGCATACAACTCTGCTTTAATTCATTCAGACTTCTAAAAACAATACAATTACTAGCTTGAAGTAGGTGTCAATTGTTATAAAGATGTAACTGCAAATATCCAGCCAGCACGTTCTAATTTAAAATTAGAATTGCACACCATAATCTAGAGAACTAATGAAGGTGCATATCAAACCTGTATTCTCTGACGTGCACAGGCTTTTTGGTTACTTCTAATGAAGAGACCCCATGCTAGCTCATATTTTAAACCTTATATAATGAAGTTCAGATGTGTTTTTGCTGCTGATTGAGTTCTATATATTTATAACATATGAAAATAACTTTAAGAACTTTAAAGCGCAGCTTGCATGAAGTATGTACGTATATATATATATATATATATATATATATATATATATATATATATTGCATAAATTAAATATAATGAAATAAATTACATTTTAGGTAAAAAGGTATGCTGAATTTTGTTTGGAATAATAATTATGTATAAAGGAACTACCCTGTGTAGGTCTTTATTAAACAGCATTGCTCAATGCCTGTGAGTAGGTGAGGCAAAGCAACAGCTGGAGAAGCAAACACTGTAGATCTCATTCCAGTAAGTTTGGGCTACTAAAAGAACTTCATTCTCTCATTTAAAATTAGGAATTATTTTCCTTGAAGACTTTGTAATAGAAAGTTTTTGTCGATGTTTTGCTCTGTACACTCCATTGATTATATAGTTCTGGAACATGTTTTTCCTGTGAACCTGTCCTTATATATGTATAGTATGTATGTATTTATGCATAGAATTTCTGCACTGGCATAAGCTTTGTATATGGATAGGCAGCCCTTGGTGTTTAAGCTGTCTTGAAACTGCCACTCACAGCATATTCCTGGTACCAGATTTGTAGTTTAGGAAAGAAGATGCATAGAAGCTTGCTTATCCATACTTTTCAAGATCTAAAGAGGAATATACAAGGTTGTGAAAATAATGGGCTATTATAGTCCATGTTTTAAATTTGGGTCTGGGTCTTGTAACCCATAGCAACCAATTAAGCTTTACAAACATGGTCCAGTTAATGCTGTCAGCTGATTTGGGTTATTAAACCTTCAATATGGGTTTAGCTAAAATGTTTTCCAAAACACTTAATACAGTGATACTGTTGTGCCTGTTGCAGTTAAATAAGTAACAGCCAAAGGCTACAACACATCCTTGTCTTGTATGTACTGACTCCAGTATCCATGTTGCACAGAACAACCTATATTACAGTGAAGGAACTCTGCTCTTTGTCTGAATGAATCTATGAAGCCTATTTATAAATATGTATTTTATTTGCTTTTATAAATGAACTTTGGAGAGTAAACAACTATAATGTGTGTGTGTGTGTGTATTGTACTATATTTATCACTATGGGTCACATTTAGGGTTGCCACCTAGCCAGTATTTTTCCGGCCTGACCGGTAAAATTGTGACTGATCTCAATGTTATTAATAGGGGAAAAAGCTAAACATATAGGAAGGCCGGTATTTGTTTCCAGAAAAGGTGGCAACCCTAGTCACATTTTGAATAGGAAGTCATAAATAGTACATGCACCTTTTCAGGCAATAGGGGCTACCAGTGGTGCTTCAGTGGAAAGAAGCCATGCATGTGGTCATGCAAAGTTTATCAGAGTTTTGTATGAATATATGCCATTGATTAAAGGTATATCTAAAGTCGATCCTTGCACTTCCCCAGAGCTGTGCTCAACGCAGCTGTTTCAGCCTCTCCAACTCTTTTAAACTGTGTAAATTGCACCTATTGAACCTGGTAGTACCACCACCCTTGAAGATCCAGGGTTCCCACTTAGGTACAGTGAGATTGAGCCTAAAGAATCTGGCACAAACAGCATTTTGATGCTGAGCACTGGAAAAGATGATTACATCAAAGAATTTCATTGCGTCCATTTTGCAGCAAAGAGCATGTACAACTGCATGGGTTTTAGCACATTGGTTGCAATATCATGTGCATTGCCACCTTGCAGCCGAATTACACTTTAAAACTTACACCCAAAATTGCACTTTGCACACTGTGGCCATAAATGACCCCTCATGTATTTGAACAGAGTAGTGATCATACCACTGAAGGATGAGATTGAAGAGAAAAATCACCATCATTTGCTTCACACAGACCAAAACATTTAGAAGGTTAATCGAATGCTTACCATTTCAGACAGTGTCCAGAGAAACCACGAGACCCTGAAACTTGATAGTGTTTTGATGTCATAGTATGTACTTCTATCATGGTGTTATAGCGATCACTATTTGTTGTACGTTTGATACAATGCTGCACATTTAAGGAAATCTGTTATCTTCTGTCCTTGCACTAGCTACCTGTACTGCACCATATTAATTTTTACATTTTTACAAAGCCCTCATCAATCTCCCACCACCATAAATACATACATCCCGAGATGTAATCTTCATTTTGCACATGACCTTTCTCAGTTATTACATGTTGCACATGCATCCAATAATTTTCATGTCTAGCAACTATCATCTGAATTGCCATCCTCCATACACAACATTATCAGTCTTCAGGCCTCATTTAAACTCCACCTCTTCAGCTACTATAAGTTTAAGCCAGGATCTTGCCTCTCCAACCTTCATGTAGTGTATGCCCCTTGAAACAGCAGCAGCTTTCAGTGTCATAAAAACGAAAGCAGTCTCTATAGAAAACTTATTTTAAATTATTTTAGCACTTTTCAACAATGTTTTGACAAAGTAATGGTGTTTTTTTTGTTTGTACTTGTGAAGCACTGGAAGTTTATATATTTGTAAAATTTACCCTAAATACTATCATTATTATTATAGCAATATTGTTCCCGCTTCCAAAAAAGTAATATCTAGTATACAGTAATTTGGGACATTATAGCATCATATATATCCTTAAATCACTAATTGGACCATAAACAATCCTGGGCCTTAGTGTTATTTAACTTACCTTTCCAACAAGGGCTGTGCAGGAAAGTTTTATCACCTTCATTCAAAATGTTTATGTATTAACCTTCCATTTACGGGATATGTGTTATACAATTAAATGGCCCACCACACAGAATGTACATTCACGCATGACAACAATTGTAAGCAAATTGTATTTTATTAAAGTAGACCCGTCACCCCAAAAAAATATTCAAAATCGTATTTTATCACATTAGTCAAGCAAAATGAACATTAATTACACTATATAAATTATTTTAATCTTGCTTTCTTCAGTCTGGGAATTCGTAATTATATCAAGCAGGCAGGAGCCATTTTGTGGACACTGTTATTAAGGCAAGCCTTCCATTATCTCAGAATCTTGTTTGTGCACCAGAATGGGGGACCCGATGTCTATCCCTATGTCCTGGCTACCCAATTAAATGGTTAAGAGAACTGGGGGAATGTGTGGGGAGCAGTGGCATCTAGGAAGTGCTGAATGGAAAGTGAAGGTAATTTTCTGTCCCGCCTCTATGCCTAAGGCATAGAGGAGTGGCAGACAATATTTGATTGACAGCTGAGATTTTTAAACGAGCTGAAAATAGCTATAAATGCTTTAATAAAAATTTGAAATTGGTTTTCATGTTTAATTTGAAAAGGACTTTTATTATACAGATTGTCTGGGTGATGGGTCCACTTTAATGAATTCACATTTCAAAATTGTCCAAGGAAAATGTTCTGATTAACAAATGAACTCCAATACCCTATTCTCAGTCGTCAAAACTGCAGCTTCTATGAACCAGAAAGTGCCAGCCTTGATTGTTCATCACAATAAAGTGAAAGGACAACTGGTGTTTGGAAGCAGTTATACTGAATGCTGGGGATTCAACCAAAAGAAAAAGGTCTCTGGTAGATTATACCAAAAATATTAGGAAACACTAGAATAAAAGATAGATCAATAAAATAAATATAAAGTTTGTGAAATTAGAAACTGCTAAAACAACAAGTGAAAAGGGGAACTATGAACACAATTAGCCTTAAAGTTTTAAACCTGTTTTTTTAAAATCTTTATTATTATGATTTAACTGATTACTGTGTGCACAATAAGGCAAGAGGTAAATCAGTGGGCTGACAGCTGTTTTTTTACACCAGACAATAAAACTGGGAGGTTTGTACCACACATCTGTTGTCAAATTGTGCCAGAGGCTGATCTATTTGCTGATATTTATTATGATAACAGTTGAATAGACCAAGTACAAGTGAAATAAAAAACTGGAAAGCAGGTATTTATGGCTTACTGTATTGATTAAGGACCCAGAGGCAGATAAACATCAATAAGTACCCAAACATGGAAAACAACCTTGTAGATAAAGTAAAGATAGAGTAATGGTCAGGTCACTTTGTCTTACAGTGTAGTATTGGAAGTGAGTTATAAATGTCATACCAAATGTTTACAAAAATAGATCTAGGGGATACAGCCCTTACTGTTTTATCTATGTATGATTAAGGGTGAAAGAAAATGTATTTTACTGGGTACTTTAAATCTATTTCTGAGTCAAGTTTCTGACACACACTGCTGGTTTTCCTTGTTTTTTGAGTCAGGCCCTCTGCTGGAATCTAATTTCATGCAATACTGTGTAGGCGCTCCAAACAATGTACTTTTTCGTTTTTCATTGCTTAAAGGGGTTGCTCACCTGTAGAGATTGATATTCTGAGATAATTCACAATTGTTTTTTATATTTTATTATTTGTGGTATCTGAGTAATTTAGTTTTTTATTCAGCAGCTTTCTGGTTTGCAATTTCAACAATCTGGTTGCTAGGGTCTACACCCTAGCAAGATGAGTAATAAAAGGTAGCAATAACAGAGTATTTGTTTTTAGATGGGGCAGTGGTCCCCAAAAGAAAGATGCAGTCAGTAGGAGGAGGCAAATAATAAAAACAAATTATAATAAAGAAAGCATGGAGGCCATTCTTTAACATACAAAAAGTGAACTACCCCTTTTAGGATTGTATGCTTTTGTACAGCAGAAATTACTAAACTTTTTATTTATACACTTTCTAAGCTGATTTATGTTTCCTTAGGTCTAATAAATGAACTTTTTTTTTTTTTTTTTTTAAATAGGAATTAAATGTAATGATTCGTCATGCACCGTTGATTCACCATTTCTGCTTAAATTACCAGGTAAGCATGTTAGTTTATATATGTAGAAAAAAAACACAAAATTTAATGGCTTCCCTCAGAATGACATACCATTTTGGAGGTATAAGAAGCCATTTTGTAAGTGCAGGACAGAGTGCAAGGTGTTCTACGGGAGATTGCCACCTAGCAACAGCTGATGGGTTAAGCAGCAGCCTCCTGAAGATATGCTGGGAAAATGTATTTAACCACTACATCCACGTTTCACCATTTCACTTCTGATGTGCTTGTGCCTTTAAGGTGTGGGAGCAAGCACAGGTCTGCTCAGTGCTGATTGGAAAGTGTGGAGCTGTGGGACAGAAAGGGAATTAGCTGAACGGGGAAGTTAGATTTTTTTACCTCAGTGTCCATGGAGGATGCAGTTTCTTATGCTGCTACAAATTCCGGGGCGCTGTCACCTTAGTTTCTTTCCAAATATCATAAAAAAACGGAAGGTGCAATCTCCTTTATATTCTAAACATGAGGAGGAACATTTACCTCTGTTCTGAGGGAAAAAAAAGTGATGTTCATTTTTATTTTCTCCTCATTTGACTGCCCTGAAGAGGGTTCAGTCCCACAGAGGTACTCCCACAGAGGAGATCTCTTAAAGGGATCCTGTCATGTTTTTTTCAAAATTAATTCAAAGTTAATAGTGCTGCTCCAGTAGACTTCTGTACTGAAATCCATTTCTCAAAAGAGAAATTTATATTCACTTTTGAAATCTGACATGGGGCTAGCCATTTTGTCAATTTCCCAGCTGCCCCGGTCATGTGACTTTTGCCAGCACTTTAGGAGGGAACTGCTTTCTGGCAGGCTGTTGTTTTTCCTTCTCAATGTAACTGAATATACGCAGTGGGACATGGGTTTTTCCTATTGAGTGCTGTTCTTAGATTTACCAGGCAGCTGTTATCTTGAGTTAGGGAATTTTGTTTATTAAGAAAATACTATAACAAAGTAACAAAATCTTATTACATAACACACAACTTTAAAACAGTGCAATATACAATCTTCTTTCTCATGAACTCTCTTTTTTTACATTAAACTGTATTTAATTAATTGCCTCTTTAGGTTTCTTTGTAGATTTTGGGGCCTTTGGGGATTTAACAAAATCTTCCTCCAATCCTTCCCCAAATCTCTTTACCTGAATTCCCTTTACTCCTTGGGAATTACCTTCCTCCTCCAGAAACACCAGCCCCCTTCCCTCTGAAACTCTCTGATCTCCCATTTCAGGGGCCCTTCCTTTCCTTTTCTTCCCCTGATCTTCTGTGATGGGCTCTTTCCCCACATGCTGCTCTTGCAGAAAAACAGGGGATTCACCTGCATGAACCTGCAACCTTCTTTTCTATTTCCCTTTCTGTTCCTCACTGCCTTCCTCTTGACTGTCACCTTCTAACTTATTACTCTGACTTTTCTTTTTCTTCTCCTCTGTAACCTTCCTTTCTTCCTCTCTATCCTTCTCAAATCCTCCTCCTCCTCCTCTGCTAGGTCCCCCCAGCTCTTCCCATCTGGCAGGAAGTACTTGTTTGAGGAGGGTATGTCAGTAGCAAGTACCAGTTTCCCTGGCTTCTTTCTTGATTTCCCCACTACTCTACAGTCTTCCTTCTCCTCCCTCAAACCTTGTACTCTGGAACTTCTCTCCTGTCTCCCTGAACTTCCTGCTTCACTTTCTCCATCTGTCCTATCTATTCTGCCTTCTGCTGCCTCCATAACATTCCCTTCTGGCCTCCCCTCCTCTGCAAACTTCATCCTCCCTTCCTGCTCTGCCACTTCATCTTGCCCAAAGAGCTCCCTCTCCACCGCGGGACAAGCCTTGACAATATTGTGCCAAACATCTGGGCACTGGCGGTGTGTGTGGCCCAAGGATGAACACAAGTTACAGCAGATCTTGCTGCACTCCTTACTGAAGTGACCCCGGGCCCCACACAGTGAACACACCTTATTGTCACAGTTACTGGCCAGATGGCGCCTTGACCCACACCTGAAACACTGACGCGGCTGCCCCGGATTGAAACAGGAGCCTCTCTCTTTGCCTATAAAGAAGGAGTTGGGGAGATGTTTAGGGACATTGTTCTGTACCTGTAGCCTGACCTGCACCCTCCATCCTGCCACCCAGAAACCCTCCTCATAAATTGGTGAAGGGGGGACAGCACTGTGCACTGCCTTTGTAGCCACACAAGAACATCATTGGGTAGAATGGACACTTCTTCTTAAACAATATGGTGACTGCTTTGGTTTCAGGCTTAGATATGGGGGTTGCTGTAAACCCCTCCCACTCTAGGGAGCTCTCCTTCTGCTCATACAGAGTCCAGAATCTCTCCAGTCCTTGGGACAGTTTAAAGCTGATGTCAAACTCCACCTCAGAGACACAGATAAAGGCATATACATCACTAGGGGTAAAACCCATAGATTGTTTTATTAGATTATTGGCTACAAACCTCTCCCCAAGGGCCTTCTCCTTCTCTCCCTCCCAATTGATTCTCACTACATTCCTTCTCTTGAACACCTGTCCCTCAAAATACTCATTCTTCTTTGTCTGCCTGGCAAAGAGTCTCCTGTTCTCCTTTGACCCAGTACTGTCATATGCATCTGCCCCCCCTGTCACCACAAGCACCTTACAGCCACTCTGTGTGGGTACCCCCCCATTATCATTTGTACCCCCAGTCACAGCACTGGCACACTCCACTTGCTGCCCCCTCCATCCTCACTCACCACTTTCTCTCCATTCACACTGTCTGTGTGGGTAATGTCCATAGCATTCTGCACAGGATCAGGATTTTGCTGCTCACTCACAGGCAGAAAGTCCTTTAAATCGGCCAGTAAATTCTGCACAGTCCCACAAGGCAACACCCTGCAATCCTCTGTCTCCTTACACTGGGGCCTGTTTGTATAGAAATCTTTCCAGGGTTTGATTAAACTCATTGTCTGTGTGATTTCTTGCTCTACATCCTCCAGCTCCTTGTTCCACAGTGTGGCCCTTCTGATGGACTGGGCCCCCGCTTCTCCCTCAGCCTGGGACATTACACTGATTTCAGTCAGTATGGCAGCTTTCAGCTCCACTTTACTGCACTGCAGAGTTTCCATAGCTTGCATGGCTGACATTATTGCACCAGAGACAAACGCAGTTTCATTGGGGGATACAGTGCCCAGTTTGCGACAGTCAGTACAAACACAGTCAATATTGGCCCCCTGGAGCCCATTAGCAGCAGAAGGAATATGAGGTAAAGGTATTACCTGCTCTGTAGTGACCTCAGCACTGCTCCTCTCCAGAGCCTTCTCTGCCTCACTCATTGCCAGATTCTCACACACTGGCGCCATCTTAGATTCTCCTCTGATTGACCAGCACATGGGACGCACTTCTCCTGCTGCTGCTCCTTCTGGATTCCCCTGGGAGTTTCCAGGTACAGCCACTGCCTCCTGCCCTGCATTGCTGCTGCTCTGTCTCTCCTCCAAGGAGTCTGTGACCCCAGGGGTGTTCTGTGCAGGTTCCTTCCAAGGGGGTTCTCTTTGTGACTCTGAAAAGTTTATCCTCTCAGCGGGAGCACAGTCTATCTCCACACAGCCTGACGGGCCAGGGGAGTCACACTCCAAAGCAACAGAACCAGAAGATTCACCAGGGATTTCTTTCAGGTGTTTGAAACTTTTTCCCTCATCCAAGATGGCCGCAGGTACCTCATTCCCTTTTCCTCCATTACCTTTCCTCCCAGCAGCAAAACCAGCCTTGATTTTCCCATGCAATGCTCTGCGTTCACTAGGTTTTTTGGCTTCCACAGTTGCAGCACAAACTCTGGTTCTAGTCACACGTTTGCCTGTGGCTGAACGTGCACTAGGACTCGACTCTTAGCCTTGGCTTCCCCACTGTTCTTAGGGCTCCTAGCCACATTCTTTCTCATTCTTCCAGTTTGGGGAGGAAAAACTGAATAAAAGTCCAAATAAATTAATTACAAAGCTGCACGAGCCTGGGAAAACCACTGTCCCCACGAGCTCACTCCTCCACAAAGACCCACTGCAGTGCAAAGATTTCCAAGTTCTCTTGAACTTTCTACTAAATGAGTGAGGCTGAGGAAAGATTATATAGAATCTAGATACTGGAGTCAAAAACAAAATTAAAAAAAACTATTAAAAAAAACACTTAGGGGCAGATTTACTAAGGGCCGAAGTGAAAAAACTACGAAATTCAACTATCAAATTTTTTTTAAAGAGGGCTTTTTCAATCAAAAAATTGACCTATTTTAGAACACCTTTTAGTTCCAAGGGCGATCCTGAGGCGGCCTTGAATTTGAGGGGTAGGGGGGTCGACGGCACATGTGCGCTCTGCTGCCTGAGGTGAGTGCATCAACTTGCCTCATTGACGGAGTGCCCTTGGGCTGGATTACAGTACATGTTCCCCTGTGAATTTATCATGGAACATAGTGTTATTAGGTGCAGTAAATAACTATTAACTATACTGCTAGCTTTGGGGGGGGGGGTCTTAGTCTCATGCCCTTTCCTTGCTATCTTACTGCAGTCACTCAGGAAGCATGGAAGTCAGCCTCTGCCCTAAAGGCATCCTCTGTATTATGTAGCAATCCAGGCTGCAACACTGGGTGGCTACCACTGCAATGCATTAGAGTAGTGTTGTCCAACTTATTATATATAGTGGACCAATTGTATGTCATACAACATGTTGGAGGGCCGAACTAAATCAAAATAATGATGTCATACAATGAAACCTATGGAGCATGTTAGCAGACTGGGGGCCATAAAAATCCATTGGAGGGCCACATCCTGCCTGCGGACTTCCAGTTGGACAGCCATGTATTAGAGTATACAGAGAACTAGAATTGTAGTATACAAAGAAAGCAGTGGAGCTCAGTCAGGAATAGCTATGAAGCCTGAATAACTTACACTTCTCGGGCTTTGCTTTATGAAGGCTGCCTATTACACAGTATTTCTATAGATATAGTTACTTGATTCAGTATCTTGTTGTCTGATTTTGACTTTTAATGGGTTCTATTAAGTCTCAAATTTTCACATTCCAGCTGTCCCTGTTATAATATCCTGTAGAAGCTGCACACAGTCATTTACTTTGTGTGCTGTGGTCACAGGTTTATACTTATATACATAGAGAGAAAGAGAGAGAGAGGGAGGCATTACAGTAGATTTGTCCCTGCAAGGGTATCAGGGAGAGCCAACACACGGGAGCTGCAACTATAACAGCAGCTCTCTTGGCTTACATTCTATTTGGGTGGAACTTAAAGGAACAGTAACACCAAAAAATGAAAGTTTTTTAAAGTAAAGAAAATATCATCTAGTGTTGCCCTACACTGTTAAAACTGATCTATATGCTTCAGAAACACTACTATAGTTCATATAAACAAGATACTGAGTAGCAATGGCGGTAATTGAAAAACGGATGTATGGCACAGGATAAGTAATGGATAACAGATACCATTATGGCTGCTCCCATTGCTACACAGCAGCTTATTTATATAAACAATAGTACTGTTTCTGAAGCAAACACACAAGTTTTACCAGTGGAGGGCAACACTGCATTATATTTTTATTACTTTTTATTACAATTTTATTTGTTGATGTTACTGGTCCTTTAACTTCCCTTGCTGTATCCAGGTGTGCAGAGGACAATCTGCTGCCACTGCAGAAGGAAACTGGAACCTACATACAGTAAGATCATCTGTGAGTATGGCTTGTAGTTTTCCAGATGACAATATTACTGGGGCAAATGGAGACTTGCCATTTCAGTGAGTGAGTGTAATTTAGCAGCACCCTTCACAAATCATATAGGGCAGGCTCATTGAGCTTTTACTTGCCTTTTGTGCCTGAGGAAATTACAGTTCTATGATAAGTGGTTAGATACTTGGGTGATAATCAACAGATGGTATATCACATGGGGTACAAGCAATTTCATAATTCAGCAGCCCAAGATTATATAATACAGGGCCTGCTTATTGAAGCTTGCCTATGGTAGCTTCTGGCAGAAGCAGGTTTACTATATATGTTTATTTTTGTTTATCATTTACCACCCCTGTATAGTGCCTACATAATGTTAGCCTTCATTTTCATAAGGTTCCGTTTTCTTTTCTGAACAAACGTTCACCATTATCAGTTCACCATTATCAAGATGGCATTTTCATATCATCTAGCAACCCCATTAGATAACGCAATGTTATGAAATGTGCGCCGGCATCCAAAAACGGATGCCTGCATCTAAAAGGACGCCGGCGGTGTTTCGCAAACTTTTTGCAGTTTTGCAAAGCAAAACGCTGCAGATTCCTACATCACTAGATAACAACTTCCAGACCTGCTCAGTGCTATCATTTCGGTCCTTTGCATTACCAAGATATGTGAAATACTGCTTATTTCACTTAAAGGAACAGTTCAGGGTAAAAATAAAAACTGGATAAATAGATAGGCTGTGCAAAATAAAAATTGTTTCTAATATAGTTAGTTAGCCAAAAATTTAATGTATAAAAGCTGGAGTGACTGGATATCTAACATAACAGAATACTACACAACATCCTGCTTTTCAGCTCTCTAAATTTGAGTAAGTCAGAGACTTGAAGGGGGGCCACATGGGACATTACTGTTCAGTGAGTTTGCAATTGATCCTCAGCATTCAGCTCAGATTCAAAAGCAACAGTTATGATCAATGTGGCTCTCCCTCAATTCACTGATTGGTTACTACCTGGTAACCAGGGTAACCAGTCAGTGTAAACAAAAGAGAGCTGAAAAGCAAGAAGTAGTGTTCTGTTCTGTTATGTTAGACATCCAGTCACTCCAGCCTTTATACATTACATTTTTGCCTAACTAACTATATTGAAAACATGTTTTATTTTGCACAGCCCACATTAGGGCCTTTATCAAGGATCTTGACCTTGATAAAGGCCCTAATGTGGGCCGAAATGTTGGAAAAATACATCTAAGAATAAAATAACACATTTATTCATGAGAAAGAATTGGAGTGCGAGTCCTGTGATTGTTATATATACATATATATATATATATATATATATATACACAATTATAGATTGACCCGCACTCTCAATTTATGGTGAAATAACTTAGTGTTTATTCACAATGCATCTCCAACGTTGTATATTGTAAAACTTTGACCAACGCACCAGAAGATTGATACAAAATCTGGAAGTACAGTCTGTATATATATATATATATATATATATATATATATATATATATATATAGTTCGTAGAAAGGGTCCGCACTCACAGGACTTATAAAGTACAAAAGTAGTTTTAATGCAAATAAGCAATATCAACTGACGTTTCGGTCAGCAATCTGACCTTTCCCAAGAGAAAGGTCAGATTGCTGACCGAAACGTCAGTTGATATTGCTTATTTGCATTAAAACTACTTTTGTAATTTATAAGTCCTGTGAGTATGGACCCTTTCTACGAACTAAATGATTTTTTTGGTTGTTGCACCCAGGCCCTGCTGACCATCTACACGTGAGTGCTGATACTTTCTATTTTTGATATATATATATATATATATATATATATATGGGACCTATTATCCAGAATGCTCAGGACATGGGGCTTTCCTGATAACAGGTCTTTCCATAATGTGGATCTTCACACATTGTCAACCAGAAAATCATGTAAACATTGAGTAAACCCAATAGGCAGGTTCTGCATCCATCAGGGATTAATTATATCTTAGCTTGGATCAAATACAAGCTACTGTTTTATTATTATACAGAAAAAGGAAATCATTTTTAATGATTTGGATTATTTGATTATAATAGAGTCTATGGGAGACAGCCTTTCTGGATCTGGATCCTTGACAGCCATCTGGTTGCATATTGTATTACAGTCTTTCAGCAAGCAAGTTAAAGTGTATGATGTCATTAAATATTAGTACACACTTTATATTTCCAGAATAGTTCACCACTGGCCAGTGGATTAGATTCCACTGTCATACAATGTGCTATCTAGCCAATCAGGTATTCTGTTAACTAGTACTTCCTCTAGTACTATTTCATTATCAGTTTCAGTATTTGAGTGTGCATGCTTAAAATATGCCATTTTATGGCCAGCATATTGAATTTAGAATCAGTACATTTACTCTGCAACATGACCATTCTACAAAAGTTTTTAATCTGTTTTATTCTTCCAGTTTTGAAGCCACAACTCAGGTATTTTAAGAGGCCGACATATTGTACGACCCCACATTTGCCCAGCTTTCACAAGAAACCAGACGAAACTGCTGCAAAATATAGACCAGTTGACCAGAGGGGGAGGATGAAAAAAATACAACATATCTCACTGCACTGGAACAAGAAATGAGAACCTGACATCATTATACTGTATTTCCACATAATATCTACAACCCAGCTTTCGTTATCTATAGTTCTTCTCATGCAATGTTAAAGGGCAAGGAAAGTCTAAAATAGAATAAGGCTAGAAATGCTGTATTTTGTATACTAAACATAAACATGAACTTACTGCACCACACGCCTAATCAAACAAATGATTTATGCTTTCAAAGTTGGCCACAGGGGGCTGTCATCTTGTAACTTTGTTATACATCTTTGCAAGACTAGACTACATGCACATGCTCAGTGTGGTCTGGGCTCCTTAGGGATCATCATATAAGATAATAAAAACAAAGCTGCTTGAGTTCTGCATGGCTGGTAAGTAAGGCAGGGGCTCCCCCTGCTGTTCATAAGTATGATTGTTTCCCTGCCAGAAGTTAGGGACCGTCTGACAATTCCTATCCACAGCACTAAATGAAGGGAGAATTTCACTGCATGCAGTCAGGTTTCTTATAAAAACAGTACACATTTTTTAATTAAAGTATATTGGAGATAGATTTCTTTTTCATTAAAGAAAGTAAAAATGGGATTTTATTTCTTTGCCTTACCTTGCCCTTTAAAGAGTCATTTAGCAACTTGATGGAGGTCATTATATTACCATTTTATACACTTCACAGATTAGCAGAATGTTTGGTGGGAAATTAGAAAGTTAATGGAAGAGGGAAACAGCAACTATAATTCATGCACAACAATGTAGAATCTGTGTTAGAAACAGCTTCACCCCTGTACCAGGATTCTTATTTACACATCTGCTACATACTACATATCGCAAAGAGAAAATAAAGATCTGTGGTCACTTATAAATGTGTCTTCATCATGTTATATTCTATTATATTCTAATTCTCTAGTCTATGTTGCTGCTAATTTTATTGGTTGTGAAAATAGAATGACAATGAATAAAATAGTTTTAAAAACTACAATTCCAGATCTAAATTGAGAAGAGTTGCTAACAATCTAGGAAAAATAGAGTTGATTGCAGATTACAGTAAGTGACATTAATAAAAGAGCAAAACAGTACTTTTTACTAGATTTATGGCAATAGTACAATGTTAATAAATTAAAGCGGTGGTTCACTTTTAACTTAACTTTTAGAATGTTATAAAATGACTAAGAAACTTTTTGAGTGGCCTTCATTTTTCATTTTTATAGTTTTTGAATGATTTGTCTTCTTCTTCTTACAGTTTCCAGCTTTCAAACGGGGGTCACTGACCCCACCTGCAAATCAAATGCTCTGTAATGCTATATTGTTATTGTTAGTTTCATTCTCTTTAGGGCTTTAGGTCCAGTCACTTATTCAAATCAATTCATGGTTGCTAGGGTAATACCGACTGTATTGCTAAAAATGCAAACTGGAGAGCTGCTGAATAAAAAAAGCTCAATAACTCATAATAATAGAACATGAAAACTAATAGTGGCGTAACTACCGCGGGAGCAGGGTGGTGCAGTTGCATCGTGGGTCCGTTTCTCCTTGGGGGCCAGACGGAGCCACTGACTTTTTTTACAATTTTTTTTTGCCTTTTTTTTGTGCTGGCTGGGCTCTCTCCTGGGCTCCCTCTCCCGTCCGATCCACTTCGCAGCACCACCACCCCAGCCGTTGAAGTGGAAGTGGCTGATAAGACGAGTCAGTAGGGAAAGGAAGCCCAGCCTGCTGCAGTCTGTGTCTGCAGAAACAGGCGGCCCAGAAGAGGATCAGAACACGCACATCCAGCCTGACAACACTTCACTTCCCAGGTATCACCTGCAACGGTGCATAGATTCCAACCACTTCCTCAGTAACTAAGGACCCGCAATGTGGCTGGGTGGCTGGGTGGCTGGGCGGGCGGGGGAAATCTTGAAGGGCCCCAAGGAATGTACAGGCAGCTCTATCTGCATTCCTACCTCACGGACCAAGCAGCAGCTAATACTGCAAAAGCAAGCAGCGCGTGATAATGCCCGTACAGTGAGTAACCAATTTTCTGACAAATACTCTTAGGCCTATGTTACAAAAAGGTAACCGTGATTAAAAAATTTTCCCAGCATTTGATCCTCATTTAAATTATATTGTTAAAAATGCCTAAAAAACTCTGATTGCCCACTATAAGAAAATTTTAAAGGGGTGGTTCACCTTTAAAGTAACTTTTATTATGTTATAGAATGACCATTTCTAAACAACTTTTCTTTTTTATAGTTTTTTAGTTATTTGTCTTTTTCTTCTGACTCTTTGCTGCTTTCAAATGGGGGGCAGTTTACACACTGCCCCTTTACCCACAGTTTCACTTGGCATGTTGTCATAGGAATCATGTGGATACTTCTGTTATCAGCAAATGTAAGGCATAGCTTATTGTGTCAAACATTTACGTAGGAAGTATTCTTAAGAGAGCTTACCAGTGAAGCTATCCTTATCAATTAGCAGGTCTGAAGCATACCACTTATGTAATTAGCGTTTAGACTTTAAAGGGGTTGTTCACCTTTGAGAAAAATGGACTGTGGCTGTGGGATAGCAGGTATAGTAGGGAGAGCTGGTGCCTATAGTAACAGTGGGATAATAGTCTCTGGGAAGGGAGTGTGACTGTGGGATGTATGTATTTATATATGTATGTATATTTTTATTTGTATAGTGCACCTTGAGGGCAAAGCACTGTACAGCAACAACAAATTAGTAGTAACAAATAAGGGGGTACTGCATTAATAAGTAACAATAAGTGCATTATAAGAAATACAATTCACATGAATATAAAATATAATTACACAGTGTCGAGGAGACAAAAGGATGGAGGACCCTACCCTGTGGGGCTTACAGTCTAAATGTGAGAGTAATTTACGGACACAATTTGGAGGGGTAATAGCAGGTATAGTAGGGAGAGATGGTATAGTAACAGTGGGATAATAGTCTCTGGGAAGGGAGTGTGACTGTGGGATAGCAGGTATAGTAGGGAAAGATGGTGTCTATAGTAACAGTGGATAATAGTCGTTAGGAAGGGAGTGTGACTGTGGGATAGCAGGTATAGTAGGGAGAGATGGTGCCTATAGTAACAGTGGATAATAGTCTCTGGGAAGGGACTGTGACTGTGGGATAGCAGGCATAGTAGGGAGAGATGGTCCCTATGGTAACAGTATAGGATAATAGTCTCTGGGAAGGGAGCAGGTCAGGACTGAGAATCAAAATAGGCCTTGCCATTTCAGGTGCACCAGCCCACTAAGATGTGACTTTCCATGACGCCTCACAGCAGCCCATCTGGCATTTGCCAGAGCCCACAGATTGCCAGTCCAGGCCTGGAAGGGATTGTGGCCATGACGCAGTGTAGCGCTGATGCTGCTTGTCACTTTGAGCAGGAGACCCAGCACTAAGAAAGTTCAGTCAGCGCTTCCCCTCATTTACTAGTGCTGTCCCGGATTGGCTGCTCACTTTCCAGACTTTGAACCGTTATACCCTCTCTGGCCCTGATTGGTCAAACCACTGTTTCGCAGCTGAAGCAGTGCTGGTGACATGGCTGTCCCCATTCAGCACATTTATGTAGAAGGCTCATTGGCTCCTCTGCTCAATGCCACCAAGTACCTCTTTACGGAACAGGACATAGAGCTGACTGTGCACCTGCAACGCTAATCCTCGCCCTACTACTTGCTTTCCCTACCCAGTAATGCTGTATTCCAGCCCAATGCGTGGGTTTTAAATTTCTGTAATGCCCTTAGGGGTCTAGTTACGCCACTGAAAACTAACTACAAATTGTCTCTGAATATCACTCTCTACATCATACTAAGGGCCAGATTCAATTCAATGAAGGTTTATCACATGAAAAGTCATGAACGAGATTGAATTTGAGATTTCAATTCAATTCAGAAAAATAGTGAAGACTATATTGAAGTATATGGGAAAGAAATTGGAACCTTTGGAAAAGATTTTCTCCTCAAATTGAATCTCCCCCATGACTTTTCTCGTGATAAACCATGAGATAACTTTTTCTAACTGAACTGAATCTGGCCCTAAAAGTGAAATGGACTTTTTATGGTGTAGTTTTTATTTATAAATTACTGGACATTATTTACACAACATATAATTCACGCTACCATATAAAATTGTATTCCTGAACCAAGTGTATTTTTTAGTAGTAATATTATTTCAAAATAGTATAGTCTTCAGAACTTTTTTCTGCCGCTACGGAATCTCTCAGTCATCCCTTCAGAGATACGGCTTGGGAGGGGGCCATATCTCTGAAGTGACTGCCACCATGATCCTATTTGTACCTTCAGAAAACAGTATATACCAGAAGGCAGGCTATATTCCATGATGAGAATTATAAATGCAAGTTGAAAAACTCTGTTTGTGAATACCCACCTAAAAAGTTTATATTGCCTATGGTAGTGGTGAGATTGGAAGAGATTGACACATATGTCCTTTGAGAACAAAAAGTGGTACCATATTTAAAGCTATATTAACCTATATATCTGTGTGTCTGTTCCCATGCCTTTGGTGCTGGCTCTTGTTTTAGATCTCAGGAAATCTTGCCTGGTCATGTGTGTGGTGTTTATACAAATGGCCTGCTTGGCTACCAAACACAACAATGTGCTTTCAGAAATAGCCAGTACTTCATGATAGAATTCAGGGGGTTTTGTCTGACCTTCATTTAGGTGAATATAATAATATTATTAGTGAGAATAATATTATAATTTGGATAAAGTTGGTGTTTTCCTGTTGACAGGGCTGGCTCCTCTCTCACCTCCTCTATTGGGGCTGGACAGTCCTGTATTATTATTAGATGGAGGAATTTACTTCCTGGTATTCAAACAACAGAAGTCCTTTCTTGTTGTATGGTAGGGATTCAAGCAGGCCCGGACTGGCAATATGTGGGTTAGGGCAAATGCCAGAGGGGCTGCTATAAGGTCCCATAGAAAGTCAGTATTTAGTGGGCTGGTGGGGACTGTTTGGGCCTCTATGTGGGCTGATTGGGCCTCTGTGTACCTGAAATGCCCGGGCCTATTTTGATCCTCAGTCCAGTCCTGGATTCAAGTCTAATTTCAGTATTAGAGACAGTGTCCCAAAAGACAAGTCAGGACCAATTACTCTTTGAGGCCATTTTCTCAAAAATCACAGAAAGCCAAGAATCATTTAAAGTAAAACTCATTTAAAGTATTTTTTTAATGGAAAACTGTTATTTTTTAAAAATTTCTTGTGATATTACAGCAATGTGATTACCCCATTTATGATATTGATTTGAAAATCACATACTATCTCATTAACAAAGTCATGTTCATGGTTCACAAGAGTGATCATGCCATTAAGCTACTTTTATTAAGGAAAAAGTTCCCACACATTATTAGATTGAAACCAATGATGTCATTGAATTGAACAATGAAGTAAAAATAAATGCACAAATCACAGTACAAAAGAGATATAAAAAGTTTGTGTCACACTTTGTTTGTCCAAGACTATCACAATCACATCCGGTGTAAATGAGGCCACTAAGAGTAAAGGTGATGTGTGTTAATAAACTGCAGACTTATCCATCCTTTTCTTCATCCTCCGGAATAATTGTTTTTCTTCCTTCTTTAACAAATCTATTTCCTAATAGGATTAAAAAACTGTTAGAAGTAGCTACCTCTCAATGCAGTTCTATGGGTGTTTTTCTGCTGGTTCTTCTCATTAGCTAAACAACATTCAGTAGGCTTGGGTTATATTTTGTACACTGTATCACTGTATATTACATTAGACATATACTTGGCATTGCACAGCTGGCCAAATGCATGTTATTGTGTGCCAGTCTGACTACAAAACCTGGCAGCCAATAATGCCCATCATGTTTACTCTTCAAGTCAACCAACTGTATCAATGCTATTTGTTGATTATTCTATAACTACTGTTTATGCATAGAGCAAAGCACATCATTGTATGCAAAATGCAATATCTGTAGTGATGGGCGAAACGGCCGCGTATCGCTTTGCCGAAAAATTCGCGAATTTCCAGAGAAATTCGCGTTTTTTTTGCCGATTCGCGAAACGAGTCGCGCGTCGTTTTTGATGCGCGTCGCGTCGTTTCCGACGCGTCACGTCATTTTCGGCGCGCGTCGCTTTCGGCGCGTCGCGTCAAAAACGACGCGCGACTCGTTTTTGCGCGGCAAATTTTTTTTGCCGAATTTTTTTGGCAGTTTCGCGAATTTATTCGCCAGCGGCGAATCGCGGGAATTCGCTGCGAATTCGCCCATCACTAAATATCTGTGCTTTATGCTTTTCCCTGGTCTAGCTACAATCCACACCATTGTTTTTATACTCCAGAGAGTAACAATCTGTTTCTTATTATGCACAGTTAATTGAAGATTCCATTTATGTTGGACACTTGAAATGCAAAGAAAGGGGTATTTAATGTGCTTGTTAAAGCCTTCCTCATGCCTGTTTAATATATACTGTCCTTCATTACCAAAACACTTGCCTGCTGGTCTTACAGCCTCCACTCTCTACTTCTTTAGTACAACCCTTGTTCAAAGACTGAATTAAATATTCGTGGAGCAGAGTTCACCATTCATCAAATCCGCTCCATCTTCACTGATGTTTTGATAAAGATAAGATGCTTTTGTATTCTCATACAAGCAGAGCTAATTTAAATGAAGATGCATGATATAATTGCGTGTATTCCAAAACTCAGTATTACAGATGAATGATCCCAGATGCAGTACTCACATGGTTTGAATTTAAAATGGCACTTAACACTGGACTTTTCTATACCTGCCCCAGTAACCTCAATTCATAACATTTTTTTTTCCTGCTGCACATCTTATGCAGTGCCAGTAAATATTAAAAGAAGACAGGGCAGATTGGCACTTTCTCTGTCTACGTATGTCTCATCTGACATTAGATTACCAGATCATTTTAGTATGTTTAAATTAAATGCAACCAGTGAAACTCGTCCAAGATAGAGTTTCTAGAATAGATTTTCCACATTATTTGATAATGTATACCATATACTCAAAAAATCCTTACCCCCAAAATAATCCTCTGCAACACTAGGGGGTAGAAGCAGTGAATGTAACATAGTGACATGGTCAGTGTCGGACTGGGATGCCAGGGGCCCACCAGAAAACCTTAGATTGTGGGTCCACCATAAAACCATAGACCGTGGGCCCACTTTACAAACTATTATTCCTCCTCCTGGGAGTTTTCCTGGTATCCCTGTGGGCCAGTCCGTCACTGGACATGGTAAAACAGTTTAAAAAAAAAAAAAGGACTTGTCCATTGAGTAGATCCAGAGGGAGGCGAAACTCCATCTGAAACCTCTCCAAAAATTCTAAGATGGCAATGAACAAGTCCTGAATCTTTGTACAAAGAGATATTTTCAGTAACTCTGTATTTTTTCCCTTGCTAATAAGCCATCAATCCCATAGCATGCAAAAGACAATGGCATGATATGTGTACAAAAAAAGGTTTAATTTCTGATGACATTATCTTTTTAAATACCTTTTATCCAGCATAAACAAACCCAGTTTGCATAAAAAAAAACTCTACAAAACCCAAATCATACAAATTTTTCTGACTTTTAACTGAATCAATGGGTAATTGCCTGAAAACCACACATTTTTCAGATTATCGGGATAAACCCAGCACAAACTACAATATCTGCAATATCTTTAAACTACAATATCTTCAAATTGGGATAGGGACATCTGCCACTGACTTCTATATGACCACAACAGCTTTGAGATGGTGGATTCTGACTTTTTGCAGCATTAGGGTATAATATAATAAAAAGTTTTATTCATAAAAAATTTGTGTTTTTGTCCCAAAAAGCCTGACCACAAAAATTTGAGTTTTAGTAAATAACTCCTTAATGTTTATAAATAAACAGCTATTTTTCACAAATCTTCCATTAAATGTTTTAAAGGTAAATGCACTACTGTTCTGCGTTTAATTGTGGAACAGTGCTACCTACCTGGGAGGAGAGGGATTGTATTTAATACCGGTGTATCTTTTCTCCTTGGTTTCTTCAACCCCTGCTCGTTCTTATGGACAGATGAGATGGGTTGATTCTTTTGCTGTTTTTCCATTGCATCAAACTTTTGTAACAATCTCTCTGAAAAATCTGAAAATCTTTGAATTTTAGATATTAAACAAAGCCATGTGAATAATAGTACCCAACCCAGTATTGAATTGTACCCAAATAGTACTTCAACTTCTGTGACTAGCAGGCTAATTGGAAGTACTGTACCACATTTGGGAAGAGATATTTAGGCCTCTCAAAGACTCCTTTTGGGTTCAGCCACAAGAGCACACGAAAGTTTTTATTAGTAGCTTAAGTTTTGCATCCTGTTTGTGTGCTCCCGGCATATTCTGTAATCAATCACTTGTTCCAAGGAGCATTTCTGCAGTGATTGTTTGGTGAGCCTGGAAGTTCATATGTAAGGATCACTACTGAATGAGTTCTTATTTGATTAAATCAAATCCACTGATGTTGCATAACCTGTTCCTTCTAACCTTTTATAACTAAATATGTCTAAATACTGTATACATATTATATATAAAGAAATTAGAGGTAAGTGCTTCCTTACCTGCTATAACAGGGGGTTGATTTAAAGCAGGCGTGTCTTTTCGGCGCGGCACTTTTTGATCTAGCTCCACACTATGGAGCACCTGAGCACTTTTGCCTTTTCTTGCCTTCATTTGAATATCGCAGCTTCTAATCAGTTGCTCAGAAAGATTGTCTGCAATTTATGAAACCAAAGAGGCTTTTAGATAACAAGCACCTGTTATTTTAGTAAACACATGCAAACAAATATTTTATTCATGGTCTATCAGGAGGCATTCAAGTCACTTCAGTCTAATACAGGTTAGCTATGGTGTACATCAAAATGTGATAGAAGAAAACTACTCATTTTATTCTGTGGCTTATATTGTGCATCACCTTGATATGTCCATTCTGTACATACTGAACTATAAACATTGTGTACTCCCATTTGTCTAGAATAGGACACTGCTAACCTGCAGAAAAGGGTATACAATAATTCTTTCAGCTCTTTTATTTCTCATTTCTGGCTATAGCTTTTATTATGTTGTGGAGACAGCAGATTTTAAGTACAACCGGTATCTTCAACATGTGATGGTTTATTTTTTTCAAGCCAGGACCAGATGCACTAAGTTAGGATAAGTGTGAAGGTAAGGAGAATGCTAAGGCAAATGGGCTGTGTGTGTGATTTTAAATACACACAAAGGGTAATGTATGACCCCAGGGGGGCAGAGTGCAAGAACGCTTTCCTAATATAAGGAATACAAATTATATCAGCAAATAAGGATACACTGAAATGAAATAGAATTGTCTGCAGAGCATGAAGAAAGTAAACGTAAGTGGGAAAGAAAAAGGTAGTAGTAATAGTAGTAATTTAATTGATTGAACAGAACTTACAGCTTATTTTACCCTTTACACAATGAAAGTGAACCATAATATAAACCAGAAAGTCTGCACATTGTAGAAGTGGAATTTTGTATGTCATATGGTGCAGGGTTAAGTTTCAGAAAAAACATACATTGATTGTGACCTCTGGAGAAGATAAGAAATCTTTCCATCTGGCATCAGGTTCATCAGCAGAAGGCAAAGGGTATCAGGTTTCTGCAGGGTGAATCATTATCCTTTATGCTCCAGAGTAACTAATGGGGACTCGTCATTCCATAAAAAGACATAATAATCACCAATAATAGCATTTACCTAAAAGCTTGCAGTGCTGTTCCCGCTTATTCAATCTGTCTTCTGAGATATCTAGTGGAGGCACACATTCGGTTGACATCATTGATTTTTTTTTTCAGCTCAGACTGTGAAAAACAGAGAATGAAATAAAGACACTGAGTCACTTAGCAGTGGTTAAAGACAAACCAAATAAAGAGCTAGATACACATACATACATAATTACAGATAAATTACATAGCATTTGGACTGAAGGATTAAATATTTTTTAAAGAAATAATACATTTTACAATGTCTCATAATACCTCCCATTAATCCCATTAATATCAACTTCATTTTTAGTTATGGTACCTGATGCTTTAGGCTTTACCTCTGCCAGACTACTAAGTATTGCTAAAGCACACTGTATATCAGGGAACTAAGCAAAAATTTCTCAAGTCAACAAAGCAGCACAAAAAATTGGAAAAAAAAAACATCCCTAAAATGATGGTGGGTGCAAATATTTAACACCAAAAACTATGCTAAGCTTTAAAAATATGTAACAACTCCCATTAGCATGACTTAATAGTATTTACTATGCTCCATTATGTTGTTTTCCAATGGAGAAAGATAGCTTGAGCTCACAGTAAATTCTGTTCTCTGCTTTGCACTGCCTTCTTGTGCTAATCGAAACTATAATGTTTCAACATTCATACAAGACAATTGCACTGCTTGGGGTAACCAAATGATCTGGAATAAAACATTTAACAGGGTCACTTATAAGGTGGGAGCTGGTTTATTCATGTATTTAACTTTCACTGACCTTGTAGATTCATCAGTCTTGCGTTGGTCAAAATATGTCCTCTACTTTTTCACTTGTAGTATATTTGTTTTTAAAGGATATTATATATAGTCATGAAATCTGAAGAAGGGGCTTGATAAAAGTATTTGTGTACATATAAAAAGTGACCTTAGCAAATACTGTTTGTACTTTTTATAAGATACTGTAACATGATCATATCGGAACCACAAATTCCCGCTTTAGGTCCATATACAATTCCTCCATGTCTTCCCCACACTTAAGTTTTACAAGAGCTGGCTTTCTACTTACAGTAGTTTTAAAGTAATGACATCACAGATGTGCTCTGTCTAGTATCCTTATGTAACCTAGCAGTAAACATGTTGGCTTATTTCCATTTAACAACACAGGAAACGTACATGGAGACATTGAAGCAGATATAATTCATGTTAATCTCTTAGATAATTGTTCAATATCCATGAATAATTTATCACCCCACCTCTTAGCATCAGATTAACCTTGAGAAGAAAAGAGAAATAATGGAAATATGTTCCATTTTCTTTTTGTGATAGGAGACAAGACAAAGTCCATGTAAATCTTTGAATGTTTTTTATTTACATCAAAATGGCATGAATGAGAGCTCTGAGCAGTTTGAAGTCATATAAATGAATTATACCAATATCATGCCTAAATTTAATGGGGAATATTGTTACTGCAAATATAGGTATGGGACCTATTATCCAGAATGCTTGGATCCAGGGGCTTTCTGGATAATGGATCTGTCTACTAGAATATTATGTAAACATTAAATAAACTCCATAAGCTGGTTTTGTATCTTAGTTTGGATCAAGTACAAGGTACTGTTTTATTATTGCAGATAAAAAGGTAATCATTTTCAAAAATTTGGAGTATTTGAATTAAAATGGAGTCTATGGGAGATAGCCTTTCAGTAATTTGGAGATTTCTGGATAATGAATTTCTGGATAACATATACCTATATGTTTAGAAAAAGAAAGTTTTGTTGTACATGTGTACAATATTGCATCTTCTAAATACAGACCACACCAGTATTTCAATATCTGTTTAAAACATTTTTTATTTACTTTGTATATTCATTTTCTGTGATTATTTGAGACTTCAGCTTTCAAATCCTGTGCTGCTAAAAGAGCAATCTAATTAAAAGTGATGCATGCTTTAGTCCTGTTAAATTACATCAGAGAACATAATAAACTAGAAAATATTATTGGACCACAGGTAGGAGAGCCGCTATCTGGAAACCTGTTATCCACAAAGCTCCAATTTATGAAAAGGCCAACTCCCATAAACTCTATTTTAAACAAATAATTCAAAATTTCAAAATGAAAACCTTGTAACTCGTACAGCTAAAATAAAATGTATCCTTATTGGATGCAAAATAATCTTAATTAACATTTAAGCTATTTTTAGCAGACGTAAACTATGGACATTCAAATAATGAAAAGGTCTCTTCTGAAAACCCCAGGTACTAAGCATTCTGCCTAACAGGTTCCATACCTGTTAGTTATTCCAAACTGTAAAACTCAAAGCATGCGAAGACATCTGTATTTTTAAAGCAGTTACATTAAAGTTGGGTTCAACAACTGAAAACGCTAAATATGTCCCAAAAATAAACTTGATTTTATATATAATCATTTACAAAACTTTCTTCAGAATATTCTTTATCGTTCTATACTGATTTAATTTCTGCACTGAAATTAAATTGCATGTTACTATATATTTTACATGTGCATATGTGTATATATATATTTATATATATATATATACACATGCTTACTTTTGCTATTCATCTAAAATAAATATCATTAACAGCAAAAAAATGTAGACACTTCTTTATTTCCTTATTGTGGCATAGCATGTTTAAATCATTCCTACTTACTGTCTGTTGGAACCTACGAAGGAGTAAATTTTCAGCCTGTCTCCTGTTGAGAAAGTCTCTCCACTGATTTTGCCTTTGTTTCTTTCACTCCTATTTAGGGACTGGCAGAAGTGGTTACTATGGAAACCTTTTGCCTAAAACCAAGCAGCTCCTTTCAGCATCATGCTGCTCATTTAGGAGGAGTCAAATTTCATATATTTCAGTGAGAGATTGAATAAAATAACTTTAAGAACTAAAACAGTGGTTTAGTAGCTTTTTTATATGACTAAATAAACAGTAAATATATTTAATAGATATGTGTATAAGCCACATTGCTGCAAACATATGAGAAATATTTATTTACAAAGAAAATATTGTAAATATCTACTGTATATTAAATTGTAAAAGTTTCCTTCAGAGGTAATATCAAAGAGACATGTAAATGTACTTACTGTAACAGTCTTTTGTGCACACCAGGGCGTTTTCTGTCCATATGAATGTTTAATTCACTTTCTCAAGTGCCTTTTTCAGAGCTTTCCCCAGAGCTTGCCTTCTTATGACAAAATCATGTAACTGAAGGCCATGCAAATAAGACAGTGTTATCCTTTTCGTAATTGCATGGCATTTATCTCTTTTGGGATACCAGCCTGTGATTATCATAACAGTTCTGGTTTAAAAGAAAAGCTCTTATACAGAAATATATAAATACTATACATCACATGTATTCATCCCATAAAAGATACAGAAGAGTGAATTCTCAGTGGTGCCTTTTGAAAAAAGATTAAAGTCTCAGTGGGGGACAGAATGGTGTTACACTATGCCTTAATCAATACACATTTCAACAAGAGATGCAAGTGTTTATGCCTTTATTTCTACAAAATGACTTTACATTTAACTTGCTAATGCAAAATAAAAATAGTTTCTTCATATTGTTCTATGAGAAATATTTACTAAAGGTAGTGCAGTCGAACCCTTTTACTTACACTTCATTTGGATTAACTGCCAACTGATTTGTTGACATTGTGTACTCTTTCATTTTAGGAGCATTTACTAGGCATCATTTTTGTTTATTTATGAATATACAAATAAACTATAAACACTTTTGTTTATCGAGGAAAATACAAATAAATAGGGATGGCGCGAACTGTTCGCCGGCGAACTTGTTCGCACGAACATCGGCTGTTCGCGCTCGCCGGAAGTTCGCGAACGTCGCGCGACGTTCGCCAATTTGGGTTCGCCTTAGTTGGCGCTTTTATTTTGCCATTTGTCCCCCAGACCAGCAGATACATGGCAGCCAATCAGTAAGCTCTCCCTCCTGGACCACCCCCACACCCCCTGGACCACTCCCCTTCCCTATAAAAACCGAAGCCCTGCAGCGTTTTTTCACTCTGCCTGTGTGTGCTGAAGAGATAGTGTAGGGAGAGAGCTGCCTGTTAGTGATTTCAGGGACAGTGG
Source organism: Xenopus borealis (assembly GCA_024363595.1). NCBI lineage: Eukaryota > Metazoa > Chordata > Amphibia > Anura > Pipidae > Xenopus > Xenopus borealis. The sequence goes on along the minus strand of CM044441.1, from coordinate 61,042,623 downwards.
ATAGTAAGTTTGCTGGCTAGTTATCTACTGTACTTCAAACAACTGCCATCTAGCTGTGTGAGCTTGTTCACATTCTGTCTAAATATCCATAATATTACCCTCTCCAGAAAAAGCACCTGAGTGACTTTTTTCAAGCAGCCATAATATATTTTACGTAATCCGTATCCACCGCTGTAGTAGTGTATACGTTGACCTTGTAGGCATTATTTGCCCTGTAGCCATTTTTTGCCCAGTGTGTTCTTCAAACAACTGCCATCTAGCTGTGTGAGCTTGTTCACATTCTGTCTAAATATCAATAATATTACAGTGTCCACAACCACCTGAGTGACTTTTTTCCCTTTACAGCACAAAACGCAGCACTGTGTCAACAATGGATTTTTCAGATACATTTTTGCCCTTGATCCCCCTCTGGCATGCCACTGTCCAGGTCGTTGCACCCTTTAAACAACTTTAAAATCATTTTTCTGGCCAGAAATATCTTTTTTAGCTGTTAAAGTTCGCCTTCCCATTGAAGTCTATGGGGTTCGCGAACCGTTCGCGAACCGTTCGCAAATTTCCGGAAGTTCACGAACATGTTCGCGAACTTTTTTTCGGCGGTTCGCGCCATCCCTACAAATAAACTATAACATAAAAGTGTTATTTTTCAAGGCAACTTTAAATCGGCCTGAATTCAATAAATCCTGTGAAATGTAAACACTTCATATGGGAAACATATTTTGTTTATATTTTATTATATATTTGCAAGTGCCCTATTACCAAACATGCATAGATTAATGGAGAGTTCTGCCTTGTATAGTTAAAAAAACTCAGTGATACCTAATATTACTCTTGCACAATTTAATAGTAAAAAGTCACTTCATTGCATAATAATTAAAATCTTTTAGACTGCAACACTTTTGTGCAAGGCTTTGAAGGTCTTTGAAGCTTTGTATTTAAATATGTGGGTGTTATTTAAGTCCAAATGGCAAAAACTTTTTGATATAAAATCCAACTTTTTAGTGAAAAAAAAACCTAACTTTAGATTTATTATACCCCAAGGATCTGGCATCTCAGACCTACTGAGGTTGAATATAAGTCAATGGGAGTGATCCCTATCCTATATGGAAGTTTCTGTGGTCTGCGTTGGAATTAGCCGAAAATCCGTCAATTTGGGGCTTTTCGGGCAAAAATCTGAAAAAATTCTGTTTTGTCTGGGAAAAAATTCCAATTGTGGATTCTAGTTAGGACGGACTTTATTTATTTAAATAGAAAAATTTAGATTTTAATAAATAAGGGCCAGTATGTTCAATGTATGCCCGCATTTATTGCAACATGATTTCTCCAAGACACTAGAATTCTTAAAAAGTTATCTTTATATCAAACAACTGACATAGCTCTGTGTCTCAAAAATTATGCATCTGAAATAAAGATAACTTTTTAAGAAGCACTAATGCCCTAGAGAAAAGCTTTGCTGGAGAGCACAGGATGTTGCACAGGTGGCCATTTTTTTGCGCTATGCACACTGCATTCTGCTCCATAAATTACCCCATAAGTGAACTTGAAGGATACCTGGGAAGTAGAGTTTAGATGGCAGGGACAAGAAAGGGCATACAATTTTTTAGGTGAGATTTAGACACTGATTCTTAGACATTATGCAGTTGTTCTTCCTATTGTATTGTAAGTGCTATATGGAAGTTTATTTTTATTTGCCCTAACCTGAAATGTAAAATAATCTTAGGTTGCTGTAGTCAGTGCTTGACAACCAACAACATGGTTTTATAAACTAGAAGCCACAATTATGAACAACAGTTTCTTCACTATAAAAAAAAAAACACTGAAAAATTGCCCATTGACTTCAATGCATTTGCCAAAATGTTGTCAGCATTTTATATGGTTTTTGCAAAAATTTTGGCAAAGTGAAATAGTCCTTACTTTGCCTATATGAAACTGCACTGGAGGCTTGTTTGCTACCCCCCATCCCTTAGGGAGGCACTTATAGTTTTGATACCAAAGAAAGGTGGTGACTTGCTGGACTGTGCAGCTTTATAGGCCCATCTCACTTCTCTGTAATAACGTTGAGATTCTAGCGAAAGTACTAGCCAATCGCCTCTGTAGCGCACCCTGATCAATCCAATTTTATGCCTTGGCCGGGCAACCAATATTAATATATGAATATATATTAATATACCTGGTAACATAAACTCTCAATATACTGAGTGTGAGGACACCAGAGACATGCCTCCTGGGCTTGGTGGAAAGCATTACACCTGACAAATACCAATGTGTTTACTAAGTTTGCTTTATTTTTATGCAAGGAAGGCAATTACTTTAGTTTTAAAGCTGCCTAGAGCCCCATCCGTAAAAAGTTGGAAATCCTTAGTAAATTAAGCTCTTCACTTATACAAATTAACATACTTGAGTAGAGGATGACCAGACAGGTTTGTAAATATCTGGGGTCCATGGAGAAGTACTTGATACAGCCTCTGTGCAGAATAATGTTTAAAGTGCTACAAGTTATATATAACATGGCAAATATGGTACACTGCCCTCGGCCTTCCCACCCCACTTTCTGTTACCCCTCCCCCTGTTACCCCCTGTTAAATAAAAAGGTTAAAATTGCTTGATTTATCCCATCTTTAAAACAAAAGGGTTTTTACATAAGAGAGAAAAAAAGATGTTATTTCTGTTACGCCAGTAGGCAGTTGCATGTGACATCACTCAGGTATTTACTGTATTTCAAAATACACTACCTGCATTCCATATAGCTGTCCCTCCTGCCTTCCGTTCTGAATTGAGCATTGCTGTATCTATTGACACAGGAAAACCCTGGTGCTACCATCACCTCCAGAGCAGGTGGTGGCTCCAAGGTTCCCTCTGCACCCTGTATCAATCACTGAAGTTCAGTTTTGCTGAAAGAAGAGGCCACCCCCATTACCCACATGCTGAACTCCATGCAGGTTTCGAAATATGTCATGCACAGTTGCATTAATTAAGCAAATACAACACTATTGCAGTAGGCACAGTGCAATTTTATCAAGAGCATTAAATAATAATTTCCAGAAAGTAGGTTTCTTCATCCTCATGCTGCAACAACGGTGTCTTCATAATTGTCTACATCTGTACAGTTGTACTTCCTTACCTTAGTACTTCCTGTACCTGTACCTTAGTACTTCCATAATAGCTCGCAAACACATATCTAGGCCTGCCATTTCCCTCATTACAGCAATCTTTTTTTATTATTATTATTATTATTGTTACGAACATTATGTCTCTGACATTTTCCCCTGTACAGACATTTCTATAATGGGAGGTGCAGAGTGCAGTAAGGTCTATGACCCCTAATATATTCCCTTCTATGATAAAATTACATTTCTTTTCTTTATAAAATACTGTACTCTCATTTTAGACTTTAATATAACCACATAACTAATGTGTGATTTCCATTTAAAGTACAATAGGGAGACTGAGGAACATGTATACAGCTTACTTAAAGGGCTACTGTCATGGTAAAACATGTTTTTTTTCAAAACTCATCAGTTGATAGTGCTGCTCCAGCTGATTTCTACACTGAAATCCATTTCTCAAAAGAGCACTTTAGGAGGGAACTGCTTTCTGGCAGGCTGTTGTTTTTCCTTCTCAATGTACAGTAACTGAATGGAATGCAGTGGGACATGGGTTTTCCTACTGAGTGCTGTTCTAGCAGGCAGCTGTTATCTTGTGTTAGGGAGCTGTTATCTGGAGGGGGTAATATCACTCCAACTTGCAGTACAGCAGTAAAGAGTGATTGAAGTTTATCAGAGCACAAGTCACATGACTCGGGGCAGCTGGGAAATAGACAATATGTCTAGCCCCTTGTCAGATTTTAAAATCAAATATAAAAAATCTGTTTGCTCTTTTGAGAAATGCAGAATTCTGCTGGAGCAGCACTATTATTTATTATTTTTTCCCATGACAGTATCCCTTTAATATATAAACATAACTTAATATACGTACAGCACATTACCACTCTCCTACCCTGGAACTTGGGATTCATTGCCGCATTTGGTCAGAAACGTCAAGACGGCGGGTTTTGGAAAGCTGATTATGGCACTACTCTCCCTGCATATAGTATTTTAATTTCTAAACAGTACAACACATCAAGTTCCGTTGGCATATGGGATAGACTCAGTGCTGTGCTGGGGACTTGCATTCAACAGTATTGTAAGGGGAAGGATGATTGCTGACTCCCTAAGCCTCTTTGGCATGTCACATTAGGTTCTGTACTACTTCAAGCAATTGTAGCTACACATACCCTGTGCCTGATACTTCCAGCCAACTTTTTTTGATTGATGTGTTTAGCCGGTGATTTTATGGACATTTTGAACCAACACTTGGTGATTTTCTTCACTTGATAATTTGAGCCGGAGATTATATAGTGAATAAAGTACCCCCTCTTGTAAAATATAAGGATATTATAAGTTACCGAGGAGTTTCATGACCATATAAAAACACGAGGCCGAAGGTCATGGAACTCCGAGGTAACTTCTAATATCCTCATATTTTGCAACTGGGGGTACTTTGTTTATTATAATACACAAGTTTCAGTGAGTCATGTGACAGAAATGACATCAGAACTCACCGTTTATAAGGATATCATTTACAAGATATTTACGGCTTTTGTGTATTATATGGATATATGAACATTTTGAACTAACACTTGCTGGTTTTATTCAAAGCAAGTAATAACTTTGTTTTATTTTCAATTTTTTTGATGTTTTATTTTTTACTTCTTTACTTCAGTTACTGCTTCATTGGGCAATTTTTTATGCTAGAAGTGGTTATACTTTTTGCACACGCTTAAATAGCATTATGTTGCTACACCTTTATTATAAGACACAGGAACAGGTAGTAACTGACGGATATGTTTTGGAGTGTCCCTGACATCCTTTGATTGATGATTCACCGGTTAACATAATCACACATCACTTAACGTAATCAACACCAACTGATAGGTTGTAAAGGGGAGTGATAAAGTACAACTAACCATTTGATTGTACGGACTGAGTTCTGCATTAATTACTTTTCAATACAAATTAGACAGTATTTTATTTATCGCTAGAGAGAGAGCACTAAACCTGACCTTCTAGCTTACTCATGTTTGATGCTTTGTAACACTATCAGTATTTCCTAGCATAGCATTGTGAAATATTGAAATTGTGATAAGTATGAATAACAACTGTGAAGTATGAATAACAACTACTACAAAGTTTGTTTTTAAGTATTTTCTTATCTGAAGAATAGGGGTGTTTTAATATTGATATGTTTATGTTTGCATTTTTGTATTGTGGATTTCTTTGCATTAACATATTTTGCGTATTTTGAGCTATACTATTGGACGCATTGTAATGATGACAATTATGATGTCAGCCAATTAATTTTTCCCGCCATCATAGGTATTTAATGCATTTTTTATAGTTTGTTGTTACTTTGAGAAAGGCCTCAAAGTAATAACATTATTTAATTTTTAAGTCCTGAGCGTGTGGACATTTTTTTACGAGATAATTATTTCAACACCCAGGAAAGTTGAACCAAGTGGCATGAGTCACTATATATATATATAAATGTACTCTACTTGACTTTAATCCAAAATGTATTTTAATTACAGCATGTTGTGCCACAGACTTTCAGCAGATACTTCCTGTCTCTTTCATGCTAGAATTGCCCTCAGTGGAGAAATAGAATTGATTGATATATTGATTGTTCTTGTATTTTATCCTTTCGATTTACTGGAATTCTCTCATACAAATGAGAAAGCAGTTTGCTAGCCAAATCACTATTTCTTTTTAATGTAAAATAATCCAGAAAATATATGTTTAGTATTTCTTTTTAAGAATGCTTGGTACCTGGGCTTTCCCAAATAATGTCCCTTAGCTGAAGGCAACTAAAAACTTGAAGACTAAGGATAGGTATGCTAGCTTAATTAATATTGCATGCAATGTACTGTACTCTTCGCTAACACACAAACTACTGATACCCAATTTTTAGTAGCACTTATCATTACTGCCCCAACCAGCAGGGACTCTACAATCACACCGGTTACCCTTGCCATATGTCTCACATTCTTTCTCTCTAGATTGTAAGCTTTTGTGACCAGGGCCCGTCTTAGCTGAAGGCAACAAAAAACATTAAGACTAAGGATAGCTATGCTAGCTTAATTAACATTGCATGCAATGTGCTGTACGCTTCTATCTTCTAGCGTTGGAGCAAGTGGAGGAGGGGCCGCATAGCTAGTGCAGTGAGCGATATTGCGCTCGCTGCACTAGAAGAGCCAAATTTCCGTTTTAAAAAACGGAAATTCGCCTCTTAATGTTACTAGAGGCGGCTTTTTGCCTCCCCTGGTAACAGGCGCTCCGTGCCGCCTGAGGCAAGGGTCTAACCTGCAATGTTCTTAGGACCTTATGTGCTTGATATGACCCACACCCTGGATGGATGAATAAAAGGAAATACTTTACTCAGCCATATAAAATCTGGTCACCTATCCAAACGTGTACCTGATATTCTAGAACAGTGGTCCTCAAACTTGGCCCTCCAGCTGTTAAGGAACTACAAGTCCCACAATGCATTTGCCTAACTGTGGCTGTCAGACTCCATCATTGCATTGTGGGACTTGTAGTTCCTTAACAGCTGGAGGGCCAAGTTTGAGGACCACTGTTCTAGAATATTTTTAAATTAAAAATAAGAACATACAAAATCAACTATTGCAGCACTGTATGCAAGCATGCATCATCATGATACATTAGTTACCATTGCTGCCTTACATTGTTTGAATTTTAGGTTTAGTTTGTATGTTCTTCCTGTGTTTGATTGCATTTGTCATAAACTTGACCACCGTATGAATGTTATAGGGACTAAAATTGTAAGCTCTACTGGCACAGGGACTGAAACATGTACAATTGCTATAAAGGGCTGCAGAATATTTCCATTATGTAACTATATAAAAAAGGCTATTACATTAGAAGCAAGTGGAAATTAAATAAATAAATAAATAAATGTCTCTTATAAGTGCTGCTACACCACAGCTGTCCAACTGGCAGCTAACCCCCCCCCCCCTTGTGTGCCCCACCACATGGAAGTCTGTCAGCTATATCTGCTTACCTTGTTGAAGTTTGAAAGGTATCAGTACTGAGAGTAACCAACCCCTGTATTGTTTACACTTCAAATTCAGACTGTAAAATGTTGCATTGTTTTACACTTGTGATCCCCCTGCATTGTTCACACATGAAACACCTCTATTGTTAAAACCCCTAAATCCTGTACTATTCACATCTCAGACTCAGACTGAAAGTGCCCACATTGTTCACCAGTTCACACCTCATAAAATTGCTAGAGGGTCATCAGTATTGTGTCACTGTATGTAGCACAGTAGGTTTTCCTGTCTCTGTTGTATTTTGCCTGCCCTATGCTTCCTGTGTGTACCATACCATACTCTGCCTGCCATATGTTCTCTGTGTGTCCTATACTCTGCTTTTCCTGTGCTCCCTGTGTGTGTGCCATACTCAGGGGCGAATTCCGGTCTGCTGCTGCCCTGGTGCCACCCCCTTCTCCCGCTTAAAAGCATTGGATCAGGTCAAGGGGGGGGGGGCAGCATCGCTAGTGCTCTCTGCACTAGCAGAGCCAAATTTCCAGGTTGAAACCCAGAAATCTGTCTCTTAACGTTACAACAGTTACTCTTAAATTAACTTTTTGCTGCCCTTTGCAACTGGCCGCTTGCTGCTGCCTGAGGCAAGGTTCTCGCCTTGCCTCGTGGCAGGAGCAACCCTGGCCATCCTCTGCCTTCCCCATGCTCTGTGTGTGTGCCATACTCTGCCTGCTCTATGCTCCCTGTGTGTGTCATACTCTGCCTGCTCTATGTTCCCTGTGTGCCATACTCTGCCTGCCTTATGCTCCCTATGTTTGCCATACTCTGCCTGTCCTATCTTTCCTGTGTGTTCCATACTCTGCCTGCCCTATTCTCCCTGTCTTATAAGTGATGTGCTACCACCATTAATGTGGACATGGGGGCAAATTCACTAAGATCCGAAAATTCGCCAACGTTGGCTTCGCTAGCGTTCGCCGCACTTCGCCAGGCAAATTTTCACCAGCACTTCGCAAATTCACTAAAGAACGAATTTACGCTCAGGTCGGTGAATGGTAGCGTAGTTGCGCTAGTATTACTTTGCTAGGCAGAGCACAGTTACGCTAGCGAAGCCTAATTTGCATATGGCGGGAACTTTAACTCAGAATACAAGTATATGTTACAGCCACTACATTCCACTACACAAGCCCAGGAAACCTTTAATAAATTAAAATAAAGTTGTCCTATTGCCCTACATGTGCCCCTTGTATAGTTGTGTTGCCATAGTATGTAAAAAAAAAAATCAATCTTTTTCAGACAATCACCCTCCAATGGTAAAACACGCCAGCGTTTTTTTTAGAAAAATTTTGACTTTTTTTTTTTCAACCTCCTATCTATTGTATTGAACTTCGCCTGGTCTGACCAGGTGAAGTCAAGTCTAACGTAAGTGCTAGAAAATGTTCATCTTAGTGAATTTGCGAATTTACGATCCTTCACCAGTGCGCAACTTCGCCTGGCGTAAGGGTTCGAAGTTGCGCAAGTCTAACTACTTCGCAAGTGTAGATTCGCCAGAACCGGTGTTAGTGAATTTCCGAAGTTACGAATTGACATCGCGCTGGCGAATTAGCGCTAGCTTTAGACGCTTTGCACAATAATGAATTTGGGCCATGTTCTTCAAAGTTCTTGTGGTAAGATTGGTGTGATTTAAAGTGGGTGGGGCTTACAAAAGGGGAGTGGTCAACACTGGTTTCCATTATCAGCCCTCCCCCACGTAGGCCAGAATATTTCCAGCCCTCTGTACCACAGAAGTTGGACAGCACTGTGCAATTTCAGAATGCACGATTTGTATAACATTAACTAGATTTACTGATTCTTGCTTTAACTATGAAATTAAGTTGTCCTTCATTGTCACAGTAAACACACAGTCAGTAATGCTCACATACTTTGTTTTTATTACAGTTAATAACCACATCAAACTTTAGTTGTATCTACATTCAAATCTACAGTTAATCAAACCTGCATGTTTACTAAATAATGTTAATTAAAAACAAATACATAAGACTTTACAAAACAGATGTGGAGTTGGCAAAAAATCTACAGTATTACTTTGGTCAACAAAAATTATTAAATGATAAAAGTATGAAATAAAATAGGATTTACAGTCACAGTGTTCTATCCTTTAGTATGCTTTTTAGAAATGACACCAAACACTTTATAAAGAATGCTTCTTAAAACATAGTTACCATTGGCATCAGTATTGCTTTTCAAAAATTATTTAGATGCAAAAGCTCAAATCATGCACTTAAAAAATACCACATTCTAAAATTAATAATAAAGGAAAACTCTGCATTTCTAGACATGTAAATTTTCTGTCTGTCAGAATACATATTTGTGATATTGTGTGTTTTGCTTAAATAAAACAGGGGCAATTAAATAAAAAAATAAAACTGCAACTGTAAATACTTAATTACACAATTGCCTAAAACTTTCCTATTAAATTATTTTTAGTGCATGTGAATACCAATTTTGAAACAGAAAGGCTTTACAAATGAAAAAGAGGGATCTAACCAACTTACAAGTTGAAAGTTGTTGGCTAGACAATGGTAAGCATGGACATACATAGCCTGTACTTGGATCATCCTTTAAGGGATACTGTCAGGAAAACAATTGTTTTTTTTTCAAAACACTTCAGTTAATAGTGCTGCTCCAGCAGACTTCTGCACTGAAATCCATTTCTCAAAAGAGCAATTTTTTTATATTCATTTTTTAAATCTGTCATGGGGCTAAACATTTTGTCAATTTCCCACCTGCCCCTGGTCATGTGACTTGTGCCTGCACTTTAGGAGGGAACTGCTTTCTGACAGGCTGTTGTTTTTCCTTCTCAATGTAACTGAAGGAGTCACAGTGGAACATGGGTTTTTACTATTTCTGTTCTTAGATCTACCAGGCAGCTGTTATCTTGTGTTAGGGAGCTGTTATGTTAGGCTGCTGGGGGGAGGGGTTGATATCACTCCAACTTGTAGTACAGCAGTAAAGAATGATTGAGGTTTAAATACAGACTCCCTATAGACTTATGTGTTTGCTTATAAGATATTATGGTGCAAAAATATTAAATACTTAATGAAAGGTGCAATTTATAGACTCTACTGCAATTTTTTTACTTTAGTTTTTCTTTGTGCACAGTATTCAACTATTTGAGTGCACCATAAGAAAACAAAAAAGCTGCAAGTATATGTTATTATTAAAATTATAAAAATTAAAATGCAGTAAATAAACCCTTACTGTAGTAGGCTGATAATAGGGTCATATTAGCCACTAGTGTATTTCAGCCAAGACAGATGCAGCAACAACTGCCCATTCTGCTTGCCATTAATTTGAATGGAAAATGTGCAAACATTCTTGATTCATGATATTATAGTAAAATAATTTGGTCAACTTGTGTGACATTTTAAAATATAAATATCTAGCTTTTAATTACATTCAATGGAATCTCACACAAACAATAAATAGTTTTTGTTCCATTCTACCACAAGGCCAATAGACATGTCTTCATACTAGCACGGTAAATAATGTCAAGAACAATGACCTAAACATGATTCCTAGAATTTATAGAACTGACCAATTTAATTTGAGGTAAAAGTCTCAAATACTACAACTGTCCATTGTGAATGAAATATCTTACCTACACCCAAAAACTGGTGAAATGTGTGATGTGTAGTGCATAAATATGTATCATTTAGGACTACAAATGCTTGTTATATAGTACAACATATATATATATATATATATATATATATATATATATATATATACTGTATACAGAAAAATATATTAATATAGACATACAATATATTTTTCTATAGAAATGTATACACTAATTGGATGTGTCTTCTCCTGGGGGAAACTTGTAAGGGATGTTATTTAGAAACAGTTTAAAGGAGACAGAAAGCTAAGGTGGCATTTTATTGCCTTTATAGGTTAACTGCAAAAGTGCAAGCTAGAATGCTATATTCTGTAGAATGTTTTACTATGCCTGCTCTCTGTTTGTTTAGGATAGGTGTTGCAGTATTAGCTTGGCATGACATCATTTCCTGCTTGAATCCCTGTTCACTGATAGCTCTAGGATCAGATTACAGCAATGAAGGGGGGGAGGGGCAAACTGAGCATGCTCAGGCCTGGGCAAGGAGGTTTAAGCTGAAGGCAGGAAGTCTGATACAGAAGTAAAATGAAGAAATGCAATGTTTCATTTCACAGAGGACTCAGAGCAGCACTACTTTGAGGGTTTACTGGGTTTATATTTAGGAAGACCTTTTTGATAAGGCTTACTTAGTTTTAACCTTTAATTGTCCTTTAAGTAATTTCAGTGCTATTGGTTTCCTGTGAGCAAACCAGCTGGTTTATGATCAAAGATACTACTTTCTCTGCATGATAACATGTAGTAAGGCAACCTTGCACAACAGTGCTCTTGTAAGCATCAAACATGATTTAGAAATAAACATGTCATTGCAACCAATGTTAAGTTCAGAAGTTCTTCCTGTCTTTAGACTTTCATCATTTTTAAGAGTTGCTGAAGCTTCTAAAAGTCTTCTTGATCTATAAATATAAAGGGGCATGGATTAACTATCATCTCAACAATTTCAAAGATATTGTAATACTGTCTAATTAGAAATTTTGAACCAAAACATTTCAATAATCTTATGTAGACTTGTGTGTAATAGTATCTAAAGTTGGAGATTCTTGTAATAGTATCTAATCATGGGCTTGTTTATAAAAATGTGAAGATTGTGTAAAGTTGGAGATTCTTTCTACTTTACAAAAACTCTTGCTTGTGTATTTATTAAAAAATACAAATAGAAAAATCTCAATAGAAAAATATAGAAATTATAATAGTTCACATTTTTACTCTAGTTATGATTTTCAGTGGTCAAGAAACTTGCATTAAAAACACATTAAAATTGCTATAGACATATTTGTCTTCTAGATGAACTTGGCAGCTTGTAGATAGAAACGTTTTGCATTCAAGCCTTATGAATTTTTGGTGCTACATAAATATTGTATACGGGAGTTTTTTTAAGCATAATTTGAATTCACAAGTTTAAAACTATTTTTTAGAATGTCAGGGATAAGATTTTACCTGCACAATGATAGCTCTGATATTGCAAATACAAAATGTGGTATAACAGAGAGATCTAACCAACAGATTGTTAATTTTGTCCTAGCAAAAGGCAAAGAAGTAGCCTACAATTTATACCGTAATCAAACTTTAGTATAGAATGGTGCATTTTATTCTTCTGTACAGTATGTAGATGAGTTACTTACATTATGAAGAATGGCACTAAAGTCCATTTTTGGTGATTTTATTTGTTCCTCGTTTTTGTCAGGAGAACTTGCATTTTCCACTTCAGCGTTTTCATAGTTAGTGGATGCTGATCGTGTCAAACTGCCCCGCAGATTTTCATTCTGACTGAAAGAATCACATTCTTTGTTCCTCTTAGTTAATCCAAGGTCCGAATATAACTTTGATTGCTCTTCCAGGACCTGTTCAAGTTGCTGAAAATAGTGGTAGAATTATCAGTTCCTCTGTCTACTCTCTTATACAAGGCTAATTTTAGCTTAAAGGGAGATGTATGTGCAAACCGATTAATCCACTAGACAGGGTGAGAACGCCGATCCTCCATCCAGCTTTCAACTCTGGTCACGTGGTCCACCAAATCAGTAAAAAGGAAGCGCATCAGCTGGATGAAACAAGATCGGTACTAAATCGATGTAAGTGAACTTTGTAGTCACGAAACGCGTAAAGCCATGCACTCCCCTACTTTTTCATTCCCCCCACAGATTTATTTGGGACTGTTTTTCATTTTGGTTTTTAAAGGATTTCAATAAAGGTGTTTTTATTGCTTACATCGATTTAGTACTGATCTTGTTTCATCCAGCTGATGCGCTTCCTTTTTGCTGATTTAGCTTAAAGGGACCCTGAAATATGCTTAAGAGAAAATATACTGTATACACATATTTATTTTAAATGCTTTCATTTGGGTCTCTAATGGAGGTATTTACTAGTGATGGGCGAAACGGCCGCGCTTAGCTTCGCCGAAAAATTCGCGAATTTCCAGAGAAATTTGCAAATTTTTCGCCGATTCGCGAAACGAGTCGCGCGTTGTTTTTGACGCGCGTCGCTTCGTTTTTGACGCGCGTCGTGTCATTTTTGACGCGTCGCTTTCGGCACGCGTCGCATCGTTTTCGGCGCGTCGCGTCAAAAAGGACGCGCGACTCGTTTTTGCGCGGCAAATTTTTTTCGCCAAATTTTTTTGCCAGTTTCACGAATTTATTCGCCAGCGGCGAATCGTGGGAATTCGCCGTGAATTTGCCCCTGGCGAATAAATTCGCCCATCACTAGTATTTACTAAAACTTTACTTTTGTTTACACTCTATTAGAAAAAAATGGTCCGTTTTCGATCGAATAGGTTCGTTTTCATTTGAATTTGAATTGTTCAAATTGTACAAAATGATTAGAATGATTTCCAAAAAAAATTTGACTTCTCAGTGTCACGTTCGGCACCCAAATACCAGAACAAGTGCCAAGCACCCTGGTCTTGGCTCGTGCTTCACCAGCAGTGTGACCGCCTTTGGCTTCGGGAGGAGCCCTCAGCTACTCAGATGCCACCTGGACTTAAACGAGAGGTGCAGAGCAGGAGTTCTGGCCAGCAATGGGGCATGACTGTACATAAAGTCTTTTAAGGCCGATGGTCACGGTACAGATAGGAGTAGGCAAGTTTGTGGTCAAACAGGCTGGGTCGAGGCAGGCAGATAGCGAAGAGATGTCAGGCAGGGAAAGGGTCAAACCAGGTGATCAATCAGGTAGGATTAGGCAGAAACAGTAGTCAAACCACAGGCTCGGGTCAGGATACAGATAATCAGAGTAGTCAAAAGGCCAGGCAGGGTCAAACACAGGAATCAGAAACAAAAAGAAGCTAAATAGCACAAGTACAAGGCACCAGGATTAAACCTATCACAGGCAATGGGTTTAATAAAAATGGCCCTTTAAATATTTCAAATTTGGCGCCACTGCGCCTTTAAGTAGAGGGAAGGTGCGCGGCGCGCGCACTAAGAACAAGCCGGCAAGACTAGCGGCACGGCGGGCATCCCCGCCGCACCACTGGACCACCAGGGTGAGTTTTTCTCACGCTCAGACTTCTCAAATTTTACCCAGAGACTCCATATAGGTTATAGGAGGTCCCCCATAGGCTAAAACAGCAATTCAGCAGGTTTAAGGTGACGGATAGTTGAAGTACTTTGATATTCGCATAGTTTAATTTTGCAATCCCAATCAAATTTTGGAATTACCCAAAAATTACTTCGAAATTCTAATTTTTTTTATTCAAATATTCACTTTGACCCTTGATAAATCTGCCCCTTAGACATAATTAAAAAATTAAACTTCCATCGCAGGATGCATTAGGTGCATGATCCATGAATAGGCCATGAATAGTCCCAGACCCCAATGAGGATCTTGAGAGGGTTTAGCCCCATATGGTAACAGTTGTTACTTCTTATTAAAGGAAAAAAGTTTTCACTGCTGCAAATTCTTTAATAACTAACCAGATATTTAGGAAATTTCTCTTTGTGCAGCTAAGCACATTTCTGAAAGTATACTTTTTCTACTCCATACCATAACATACATTTCTTGGGAAAAAGTATCATGAAGCATTTATTCTATTTTAATTAAAAAACGTAATTATTTGGTTTTAGTTTTTTATTGTCTCCATCAGTATTGTGTGACCTTCTCTACATTTCCAATAATTAACATACCATTGAAATTGTTTCCTTAACGTGCTGTGCCCTTTCATTCAAATGGTGTTCTAGCTCTGACACCTCTTGTAGAACGTTTCTACGTAACAAAAACAATCTTCTGATTTCTTCCCTGTGTATAGCAAAAGCAAAACCATAAGGTACAGTTTTTTTATGATCCTAATAAATGTTAGTATTAAGCTACAGTGAGGATTGACTTGTAGGGCACCAAATATTTCTCAAAATACTTGGGGGCAAATTTACTATTATTCCCCATAATTAGCTCAACCAAATTCGATATTCGATTAGCATTAGAACGAATAGTTTTAGGCTACCTTTTATCCGATCATTCAACGATCGAATACAAATTTATTTAATCAGTCGAATAATGTATTCGATCAGTCGAATAAATCATTCGATCATTCAAATAATTTGTACGATTCGAACGATCGAAGTCTTCGAACGTTTGAATCCTATTCGATCAGGACTTAGCGTCAGAAGCCTATGGGAGTGCTCCATAGGTCCAATATGGCGAAGTAGTCAATCAAATAAACTTTAAAATTTAAATCCTTCGCTGATCGAACGAGCTAATGATCGAATATTCGTTCATTCGAATCTATTCGAATGTCTTCGATCATTCGACCATTCGCTATTCGATGATCGAATATGCCAAAATTTGCATATTCGACCAAACAAATAAATCCTACGATCGAAATTCGATCGAATTCGATCGAACTTCGATCTATTCACGTGAATTTAGTACATCGGCCCCTTAATTTACTCATAAGTGCACTGATTAAAAAAAGACCTCCCTCAGTTTACCAACCATGGGGTTCTCTGTTCATGTCTTTAAAAATAGAATTCTGTAATGTGAACTGTACACATATGGAGAAAACGTTGTTTTGATGTCACATGACACATAATGCCACATCATGCCACAACATTCATTTTAATAGAAACAGTCTGATATTTAACCTGATGAACCATCTGAGCCAGTTAGTAATCAGTTCAGATGAGTACTGCTGAAGGAATTACTCATCAGATACTGAATGCACCTTGTAAAAAATTAAAATAAATAAATAATGGGCTCTTTCTGAAATCTACCAGAGAAGTTTCTTATGTAGGGTGTCAACTGTAAATCATGAACTGAAAACAATTATTATTCTGGGTCATGAATAAAATTATGAAAATCTTGACTAGGAAAAGAGCCAGCAAACTAGAACACCCTTTGTTTTGTTGTTGGGACTAGATATTATGGGATGCGGGAATCTTCTTTGTAAGAAAGATTTGATTTTAGTTCCATTTTTGAATGTGTTGGACTGAGGCATGCCAAAATAATAACATTTGCTATTTTTGTCAATAGCCTCAACTTTACCAACAGTCTTTTATAGATTTGTTTGTAATGTTACTATGTGCAATTATTTCTGTCAAGCACTATGATATACTTTCCATTCTGTTTTGGTATTTGGCAATAGTTAGGCAGCTGGCTGGTATAAGCAGCCAGTTATTCATAGCTATTGCCCAGTTGAGCCTTGGTACTGTTGAAATAGAAATTGTACATTTCACCAGTATCAGCTAATTGTAATCAAACTTGATGCAGGTAATGTAATATTATTTTTAAAGTTAGAAAGTGAAATAAAGTAATGGTGTAGTTTGCATCAGATCGCAAATAAATTTATTAATCATACACAATGTTTCACAATGCTTTAAAACACTGGCCGGCCAGATTCCACATTGTAAGTGGATCAATTCGTATCTATGCACAGCGGTATTGGCTAGTGCTTCAATTAAGATAAGCTTTTTAAACAAATTACAGCTGTACTTTTAGTATTATTACTGCACGCAATTTTTTATCTATGTCACCTAGAGAATTGTTTTAATACAGTATTAAAAATCTGGCTGGCCATTGTTTTAAAGCATTGTGAAACATTGTGTATGATTAATAAATTTATTTGCGATCTGATCCAAACTACACCATTACTTTATTTCACTTTCTATAGTTTTTAACCCCATGTGGCATTGGGGTTTTTTGGGATCATATTGCTCTAGTTACTTGGTGAACACCTATCTAGCTACATGCTTTATATTAGTTTTAAAGTTAGCTACAGTCTTATCACCTATAGCAACCAATCAATAGGTAGCTTTTTGTTGTCACCTGTATAAAAGCAAACATCTTATTGGTTGCTATGGGGTAACCCATCTATTGTAGCCTCGACACTTGAGTAGCTTAGGTTAGCAATATTCAATGTGTTTCCTAGTATGTACCAAGTTATATTCCAACAAGGGCCTCAAAGTGACCTAAAAGAGCAATTTCTTAAAAAAATTGTTATTATTCACTGTCAACTTTTACATTTTTCCCATAGGTCAAATTTGCTTACATTTATATAATAGGGATGCACCAAATCCACTATTTAGGATTCCTCAAATCCTTCATGAAAGGTTCAGCTGAAAACAGAACTGAATATGAACCGAATTTGCATATGCAAATTAGTGATAGGGAGGCAAAAAGTGGACAAAAAAAATTTTACTTCCTTGTTTTGTGACAAAAAGTTCCCCCTTCCTACCCATAATTTGAATATGCAAATTAGGATTTGGATTCGATTCGGCCAGGCACAAGCATTCAGCTGAATCCAAATCCTGCTGGAAAAGGCCGAACCCTGCCAGAATCCCAAACCGAATCCTGGATTCAGTGCATCCCTATTATATAATGATATATTTTAAAATATCAGTCCCTACCCTGAAATCAGTGGTCTCCTGTTTCAACACATGGAGGTTAGTGATGGGCGAATCTCCTGAGATTTGCTTCGGCGAAAAATTAGCGAAACGAGTCGCGGGACGCTTTTGACGCGCGTCGCGTCAACTATGATGCGTCGTTTTCGTCGCGTCAAAAACGCGACTCGTTTTTTCTGCGAATTTTCAGTAAGCGAAATTTCGCTGGCGATTCGTGAATTTATTCGCCAGCGGCGAATCGTGGAAATTCGCCGCGAATTCGCCCCTGGCGAATAAATTCGCCCATCACTAATGGAGGTTTTTCGATTTCTTTCTCACTGGGAATTGTTTAAAAACTAGAATTTTTCGAGGTTTTCAAGGTATTCATATTTTTTTAGCGTATCATTCAGCGGATTGTTTGTTCACACTTTTTTTTTTGATCTGTCATGAATATTTACATTCATGATGGTTTTAGAGTTTGTGAATTTAGTCATGGGTTTCCAAAACTTCTAAAACCACTACAATTCGACCTTTAATAAACATGCTTCCACATGTATCATTAATGTAAGCAAATATGACCTAGGATAATGTAAAAATTGACCGCGAAACTGAATCTCGACCTGTGTTTATCCACAGCAACATAGAAATACTGGTACTATTTTTTTCTATTTACCTTTCTTCACTTGAGTATGTATTTAGCCATCCTGCTTGTTGCTCAGTCAAGTGTTGCTCAATTTCTATTAGCTGTTCTCGAAATCTCTGACATGCTTTTTTCATATTTTCTGAATCATAATCAGTAAGCTGTAAAGGACAATACAATACAATACTTACATGTTTTAAAAATATACAATATTCTTATATGTTTGATAAGTGACTTGCACTTGCTGATTTATAATTAAAGACATTCTTTACAATTGTTGATTGTTTTTCATGCCTTCTTATTAGTCCTAGACCTGCAGCATAGAACAACCAATAACAGATTTGATTCTATTTTTCTAAAAGCACAAGTATCGTCATAGCATTACTGGCCCCAAACAAAAATAAGAGCAATTTATTAATGCCCCAGACACAAGTGAACTAAAGGGGTGTAAAATTGTGCCCCTTCATGCTCATGCACAAAGCACTTACATTAAGAACAACAGCTGCACCCTGACTTTTGTGTCAGATTAAAAGTACAGCGCAATATCCAAATGTATTGTTATTGGGCACCAGGCAGTAGGGCTCTTATGTGTCTTGTATCTACAGAGGTTCCCTAGCAGCTGCACTACATACAGAAAGATCATAGGGACAATGTGCATGTTTCTTTTACTAGATGCGGTATTATTTAATATACATGGAACATAAAATGCCTAGAATCACTATTTCTTTAACATAGCACAAATATGTTTTGCTGGAAACTTTGCTATTTATTTACTTTTGCTGCTTCCACTCAGAAAACAACATTTTGAGGGACTAGAAATTAAAACAATTGAAAAGGAATAAAAACTAAGCAAAAACTGAAAACTAAAACAAAATAAAGACATTATCAAAGACAGAAACTAAAAGTAATCCACATGGTAACTTCCTGGTACTTAAGAGCAACGTAGCAGTCTATTGAAAAGAAGTAATCTAACTATTGGGGGGCAGGCCTGGGTGTGGGACGTGCAGCCAGACCCCCCCCTCCATACAGCGGCTTCACTGGGCCCTGAGGGGGTGTGGTCCCTGGTACAATTGCATCCCTGCTCCCCCAGTAGTTCTGCCACTGTTGATAAGTCCTCTGTATTATGAGCTCTTTATTATCTCCAAGCCTATTAAAAGGAAACTTCTTTTTTTTAAACGCATTAGTTAATAGTGCTGTTCCAGTAGACTTCTGCACTGAACTCCATTTCTCAAAAGAGCAAACAGATTTTTTATATTTAATTTTTGAAATCTGACATGTCAATTTCCCAGCTGCCCCAGTCATGTGACTTGTGTCAGCAAGGAGAGAACTGCTTTCTGGCAGGCTGTTGTTTTTCCTTCTCAATGTAACTGAATAGTACACAGTGGGATAGGGTTTTTTACTATTGAGTACTGTTCTTATATCTACCAGGCAGCTGTTATCTTGTGTTAGGGAGCTGTTATCTGGTTACCTTCTCATTGTTCTTTTGTTAGGCTGCTGGGGGGTGGGCGAGGGAGTGATATCACTCCAACTTGCAGTACAGCAGTAAAGAGTGTCAGGAATGCGCCACCCGGAGTCTTACCTGCAGCTCCGGGAGGTGCGTCCTCTTCTCTCTGGCGTCGCTCCCACAATGGCGGCGCCCATGGGCGCCACGTGGGTAGCAACGCTGCGGAGCGATGATGTCACGCGCCTGCGCCGTTTTTGCGCGAAATTTAAATATTTAAGGGCGCATTGGACGCCATTAAGACGCCCAATTATAGTACTTTATTGCTACTTGTTCCTGTGTGTACTTTGATCCTGTTACTTGCATTTTTTGACCTTGTTTCCTGTAACTTTTACTATTGTCTGGACTTTGTTTATTTTTGACTGCCAATACAACCATTGCCTGGACTTGTTTCCTGCCTGATCCTTGCCGGTGTTACGCTATTGGACCTTTGAACCCTAAGCTTCCTCCACTACTCCCCTAGGGCGCCTACTAGGCCTACCCGTGACATTATAATTGGGCCATGGACCCCACTGAGGAAGCCGCACAAGACTTCGGACAAGCGCTACGCGGATCCCATGGACAGCTATGAAGCACAGCAGTCTAATTATGGCTTAGCCCTAATGGCCATAATGGACAAGATGTCAATCTCGCTGCCAGCCTCTTCATCCGCTTCGACTCGATCTCCGGAGCCTTCTTTCCATTCCTCTGAGCCACGTATTCCAGCGCCTCCTCTATACGGTGGCGATCATCAAGCCTGTAGAGGATTCCTGAACCAGTGTGAGATCCAGTTCACGTTACTCCCCAGTCAATTTTTCTCTGATCGTGCCAAGGTGGGTTACATTATTACCCGTTTGACCAGAAAAGCTCTTGAGTGGGCATCACCCCTGTGGGAGAAGAAGGATCCCTTAATTGATCATGCTAATGCCTTTATTTCTGAGTTACGGACTATTTTTGATGCTCCTGGTCGGGTCACTCGGACGGTGGCCGATTATGCCGTGGAATTCCGTACCTTGATTGTCGAGACAGGTTGGAACAACGAAGCCTACCATGCTGCTTTCTATAATGGCCTCTCTATCTGCCTGAAGGAAGATCTTGTCTCCCGTGAGCTACCTACTCATTGGGAAGATCTTGTGGCCTTGGCCATTAAGGTGGACACTCGCCTTAGAGAGCACCAAGCAGATAAGGACCGTGCCAAGAATTTCCAACCTCCTTCAGTTCCTCGTTTCCAAAGATCATCATTTCCTAGTGTACCTCCTGCTACAGTATCTTCATCTCCCAATCCTCCTGTGACCCTCGCTGAAGAACCCATGCAGTTGGGCCGTATCCATCTCTCTGTGCAAGAGAAGTTCAGAAGACGCTCTGAAGGCCTTTGCTTTTATTGTGGGGAGAATACTCACTTTGTCAAAGACTGTCCAGTAATGCCTAAAGACCCTTACCCTCAGAGTAAGCTTGGGACATCGCAAGTGGCTAGTGTCACCCCTGGTCGCCAAGCAAAATCTCACCAATTGCTTCTCCCTTTACAGATCCGGCTCCACCATAAGACTGTTCAAGTATCAGCCTTTCTGGATTCCGGCTCTGCCGGTAATTTTATGGACCTTGCTTTCGCTAAAGAAAATGGGATTTCTCTATTCCCTATGCCCTCACCCCTACGGGCATTTGCCATTGATGACAAGCCTCTAGCTTCAGCCTTGATCTCCCAAACCACAGGTGAGTTACCCCTACAGATCGGGACTTCACATTCTGAGAAATTGCCTTTCCAGATCATCTCTTGTCCCTCATCTCCTGTCATCCTGGGGTTACCCTGGTTACGTTTGCATAACCCTGCCATTGATTGGTTCTCTGGTCAAGTCTCCCGTTGGAGTTCGTATTGTCAACGACATTGTCTTCATGCTATTCATAAGTACCAGAATTCTGCTTCCCTGATGGAAGAAAATCCTTGTTCACAGTCCACCGTGGTGGAGCATCTCCCTTCCAGAGTCATTGCTTCTTTGTCGCTCCACTCCTCTGTGTTGCCTGTTTCCCAGCTGGTTTCTACCCCCGAACCAGCCAACCCTCAGCAACTGGGTTTTCGGCAGACTTCACTGCCTACAGCTCCAGAGGGGCTTCCCCAGCAGCCGTCGCTGCCTATTGCTCCTGAAGGGCTTACCCAGCAGTCTCCGTGACCTACTGTTCCAGAGGGACTTACCCTGCAGCCTTTGCAGCCGACAGCTCCAGTGGACTTTCCCCGACAGCATCCGCTGTTTATAGTCTCCAAGGAGTCTCCTTCCCTGCATGTGCTGCCTATACCCATTACTGTTTGTGTTCCTGCCTGTGTTACTATGTTTAATTCTTGTTTTATTGATAATCATTGTTCCTCATTTTTTCCACAGTTCCTGTCCTGGTGGTCCTGGGGCCCCCCGTGAGGAGGGGGGTACTGTCAGGAACGCGCCGCCCGGAGTCTTACCTGCAGCTCCGGGCGGCGCGTCCTCTTCTCTCCGGCGTCGCTCCCACAATGGTGGTGCCCATGGCCGCCACGTGGGTAGCGGCGCCGGCGTAATTACGCCATGGCGCGGCAACGCTGCGGCGCGATGACGTTGCGCGCCTGCGCTGTTTTGCCGTGAAATTTTAATATTTAAGGGCGCATTGGACGCCAGTAAGGCGCCCAATTATAGGACTTTATTGCTACTTGTTCCTGGGTGTACTTTGATCCTGTTACTTGCATTTTTTACCTTGTTTCCTGTAACTATGACTATTGTCTATTGTTTATTTTTGCCTGCCAATACAACCATTGCCTGGACTTTGACTTGTTTCCTGCCTGAGCCTTGCCGGTGTTACACTATTGGACCTTTGACCCCTAAGCTTCCTCCTTGGTCCACTACTCCCCTAGGGCGCCTACTAGGCCTACCCGTGACAAAGAGTGATTGAAGTTTCAGAGCACAAGTCACATGACTTGGGGCAGCTGGGAAACTGACAATATGTCTAGCCCCATGTTAGATTTCAAAATGAAATATTAAAAAATCTGTTTGTTCTTTTGAGAAATGGATTTCAATGCAGAATTCATCTGGAACAGCACTATTAACAGATGCATTTTGAATTTTTTTTCCCATGACAGTATCCCTTTAAGGGCTACAAGTGGAGAAGGGAGGAATTTGTTGTACAGTGGAAAATTGTTTTAGCCACCTTGTTAGAACCAGGAAGTTACTGTATGACAGTGTTCAGAGCACACAATAACCTATAATACAATAATAATAAAATAAATATTCTTTATTAACTATCTGACTGAACTAATGTTGAAAAAGGTGGAACAGGTATGGGACCTATTATCCAGAATAATTGGGACCTGGGGCTTTCCTGATAACGAGTCTTTCTGTAATTTGGATCTTTACGTCTTAAGAATACTAGACATGTAAACATTAAATAAACCCAATAGGCTGGTTTTGCTTCCAATAAGGATTAATTATATCTTTGTTGGGATCAAGTATAAGCTACTGTTTTATTATTATAGAGAAAAAGGAAATTATTTTAAAAAATTTGGATTATTTGATTATAATGGAGTCTATGGGAGACAACCTTTCCATAATTTGAAACATTCTGGATAACGTGTTTCCGGATAACGCATCCCATACCTATATACTTTCTATTTAACAAAAAAATAACTCTTCTAAGAATTGTACAAAGTGTTTGTGTATTTATAAGAAGTATTATACTTCCCCCTACTTGTCAGATGCAGTATAGTAATTTAACAATTGTAATATTCATTTTATAGTTCAATTAAAGATTTCATCGAAGAATATAGAAGAACATCAATACTAATGGCTCAGATGAAAGTGTTAAGCTAAAACAGCCAAAAGGATTCTACTGTGATTGTGATCTTGAGAACTATTAGCAGAAGAACATGCAAGAATTAGTACAGAATAAAGGTGCACATACATACCAGTGAAATATTAGTAAGTGATTCTCTTAACATCTTCAAAGTATCTGTCAGCTCGTTCTCCATGCTTGTGTGAGTTAAGTTAGACCTTGATAGTGTGGGGTTTTCATAAACTGAAGGATATCTTGAAGAATAACAATGGTGGTGATGACAACAAAAACAGCAATGCCTGCATGCTCTCAATACTTGGTGGCATGGAAATTGCATGTCAAAAGAATGTGAAACTGTGGGAAAGCCACATCTGTGAAGGAAATGGTGATTGTTAGCAGAGTTTTCATACTGCCACCCCATCTCAGTTTGTGTACATGCTTCCTTCTTTTCAGAAATATTATTCAGAAAAACTGAATCTTCAGTGTTGCCTTTTAAAGTGTAAAGCATATGCTGCTTGTTTAAATTTGCATTAGTATTTTGTAGGTCTCGCTTTAAATCTGAAGACATTTGAATAGTCACAGACTTGTAAATGTTGGTGTTTATTTCTGTCTGGAACACATTCTTCTTATCTTCACAGAAATCGTTTGATTTTTCATCAAGATAATAATCATATCCATGAAGAAGCAACGGTGATTGAGGGTTTAGGAAGTTGTCTAGTGGTGGAGGTGTCCGTTTCAGGTCTGTTGATTCCATAGAGGTTTCACTATACCTGTCAGTGAACTGATCTAAGGTGTTAATGGTGCCTGGACACTCACTTACCCTTTCGTCTCGGTTGTCCATTTGCTTTTCATTTGTATCAACAGAAGAGTTATTGTTAGTTGCTATATCTTTTCTAAGATAATGTGTGATATAAACTGGGTATTCAGGTTTTGAGATGGTATCTTCTTCAGGCTCTTCTTCAGATTCTCTTGGGATTTCCTCATCCTCATCACTCCTTTCAGTTTGCATCTCGTCTTTTTGTGGAAGATGTTCTTTTTTATCATTATCATTGTTTATATCCTTGAAAAAACTATCTGGAGCCGTTTCAAAGCTTTCAAAGACATCATCGCTGTTTTTACTGCTTTTCGATAATGTTCGTTCCCCTTTGTTTATCTGCATTTTATCTTCAGTGGGTAATGTTGAACAGTTGTTATCGTCATCATTTACAGTGCTGTGGCTCATGTCATTTGATTCATTATAGTCTTCTTGGCAGTCTTCTTCCTCCATTAAAGTTGCATGACTATCATTTCTATCTGAACTTAGGCTAAAGCTTTTGGTGAGGTTCTAGGCAGAGAAAACACAATTAAGAATGTATGTAATACTGCTAGATGACAGGATATGCAGTTTAGACAAAATCAAGTGTCATAAAAAAGTATTGTGTTATTTATAGGTCCAAAGTATTTTTATACAGGTAGGGGATCTTTTATCCAGATAACCATTATCTAGAAGGTTTCAAATTGTAGGAAGTCTATCACCCATAGACTCAATTTTAATCAAACAATTAGGGGCAAATTTACTATTATTCCCCAAAAAATATTGATATTCGATTAGCATTCGATTTTCGAATGTTAATTGAATAGTTCTAGGCTACCTTTTATACGATATTCGATCATTCGACGGTCGAATACAAATCTATTCGATCAGTCGAATAAATCATTCGACTGAGCGAATAAATAATTTGATCATTCGAATGATTTGTACGATTCGAACGATCGAAGACTTCGATTGTACGAATCCTATTCGATCAGGAGTGCTCCCATAGGCTTCTATTGCAATTCGGTAGGTCCAATCTGCCGAAGTAGGCAATCGAATAAACTTTAAAATTAAAATCCTTCGCTGGTCGAATGATTGAATATTTGTCCATTCGACTCTATTCGAATGTATTCGATCGATCGACCATTCCCTATTCGATGATGGAATATGTTAAAATTCACATATTCGACCAAACGAATAAATCCTACATTCGAAATTCGATCGAATTCGATCGAACTTCGAATCCTTCACGTGAATATAGTAAATCGGCCCTTAAATGTTTTTAAAAATTATTTTTTTTGTTATAGTAAAACAGTAGCTTGTACTTGATCCCAACTAAGATATAATTAATCTTTATTGGGGGCAAAACAATTCTACTTGGTTTAAAGTATTTAAATAATTTTTTAGTAGACTTAAGGCATTGTCATCCAAATAATGACTCAATACCTAATCAAGAAAACTCTAGGCCCTGAGCATTCTGGATAACAGGTCCCATACCTGTACTGAGCTAATCAAGTAATCAGTATGTATAAATGATTGCTATAAATAGCAAATGTAATGATTAAAGATATGAGTGAACATCTTGAGATTAGGTTCAACAAAACTATTTCTTCTATGAGAAACAACCTGAAACTGCTGCTTATTTCTAATGATATTTTGCTGTCTATACTGGGTAACGTGTTTTCTTCTTACTGAATATACAGCCATAAAACTAGTTTAAGACTCAGAGGTAATTAAAAACATTCATGTAACTGTAGGCATAGCCATGTGGATAATCTGATGACTTTCCAATACTAGAAATAAGAAGACATAAACTATAATGGATGTGTTTATTTGTGTTTGAGTATATGCATCGTCGATTAGCATTTACTCCGAGAACAGCTTCACTCTTAATAGTTATTTAATTTGAACTATGGTTCAGGCCCCCTGGGGAGCAAAACCTTCTGTATACACGGAAATGCAATGTCCCTTCTTGAAACAAAAGAAGTTACCTTTAAATGAGAAGACTCCAATGCATCTTCTTGAAAGCCACTACTGTCTGACTGGCAGCTGTTTGTTCTTGTAATTTCTACAAGCAAATGGATAGTTAGTTATTCAGTATACTGTACTATAGTTCCCAAGGACTCATTTTCATTTATGTAGGTCTGAAAGTGCAACATCACTTTATTAGCTGGAGCAGTAATGGCTGCAGTTTGTTGATATGCAATGAAAAAAATACAATGAAAAAAAAGTCTTAGACTAATGTGCCACGAGTCATTATTTCCTCTGGTATGTATACAATATTCCATCAGTGCACACGCAGTAGGTGAAAATACACTATTTTACCTTATTTTATCTACATTTCCATGCTATTGGATATATAAACCAGTGTGGTCTAAGCACTTGTAGAGAAAGAGGTCAAGTAAAAGTCCTTGCAGAATTTTAAGCCAAAAAAACTTAGTTACAAGATGTTATGTTGCCTGGAGGATACAATTGTTTCAAACAGTTTGTGACTTGCTCAAGTATTCAACACTGTGGTAAATAGTCTTCTAAATAGGTGCAATCGCATAAGACGTCCACTTGGTGGCACCAAAAAACTGAAAAAATATAAGAAACCTTATGAGTGAGATATTTGTATCCTAATAGATTTGTTCTGGACGGATTTTGAACATAAATGTTTTTGAAGATATGTCAGGTGATCACAAACTGGAAATGCAGCTCTCAACTTTAAGTAACAATTGCCCAAAACGTGGTGAGTGTGTCCACAATCCTTTGCCTTTCAAAATCAGTTGGGAATAACTTGAATTGCTATTTGAACCCAATTCCCTTTTGAACATTGCCTTTCTTTTTTTAAGTTTGTGCAATTTGATTCCCTTGCCTTGATTTATTTTGAGAGGTCATCTGGAATAGTTACAGCCTCCCCCGTAACTTAATATAAAGAACTTAAACAAGGTAGGGCTAATTTACTGACACTGGGCAAATTAAATTACTAATTGATTTCTGGGGGTTACTGCAAATGCTCTCAGTGTAGGTAAATAAACGGTTAAAATAGGATAAAAATTTTAATTTAAGTATTATAGTTGATATAGATTTATCCAAGATGAAAAAAAGGAATGAGCAACAATCTTGAATGCCGACTAGAGCAGAAAATGCTAATTATGGGTGGATTTTGTGCAAAATAATGTGACAAAGTAGCCACTGATTTATGGTATAAGTTAAAAACATCTGTTTATATATATATATATATATATATATATATATATATATATATATTAGTTACATTGAAAGATATTCTTGATGGTGTGGCTGCCCTCTTATAAACTAAAATATCAATGTGCTGAATATGTACCCTATTTTCATGTTGGAGATATTCTGTTTCCTGGTGTGTATATACATATGTAGCTACTAATAATTACTGTAATTTTATTTAGTGCTACCATACTATTTAGCTGTTAATGGGATACAATAAAGACATACATTCTATAAAAATTATTTCAGGTTCATGTGTACAAATGCTATAATACTTGCCAGACTGTATACACATACACAGATTTTCACAAAAACTAATTTTTGTAAACAACTGAAATCTTGTTTTTATGCTAATGGCTCCAGTTAAGAGCTCTAAAGCTAATTTCATTGACGTTTTCCCTGTGTCTCACATATATTCTCTTGCTGATATTGTAACTGCTGATGTGCAGGTAAGAGGATTTTTGTGCCCAAAAATATGCTGGTTGGAAAAGAACTTACACCTGCACTTTGGTAATCAGAATAGGATATAACTGCTTATGGAAAAACTCTAGATGTGAACTAGGGTTGCCACCTTGCCCTTGTATCTCTCATCCAGGCCATCAGATTTCCTTCCCATCCATGACACATGACAGACTGCTCATTTTAAGTCCGGAACCTCTCCTTTTTACATCATTGTCACATCCATTCAAGGACTCTTAATCAATGTGGCCAATACACTAAATCCTGCTGTGATATTAGCAGTTAGTTTCAGAGATAATCAAAGATCTCTGTTGCATGTAAAGTATCTTGCCCAATGCCTTCCACAAATGATTCCAAATGATTTTCAGGTATAAATTTTGCTATCCAGTCTACCTACATAGGCCAGTATTGATTGATGTTGCTCTGATGCTGCAGGTTACATAAGATATAGCTGAGTCACCTGAGTTGGCCTGGCCTCCTAAATGTAGGAGGGTAAAGGTTTACTCACCTTTAATTTACAATGATTTTATAAGGGCTGGGCCTGTTTCAGATTTGGGAGGAGAAGCTGTTTCCTGTTCCAGGTTTCCTTGACACTTCTGTGGCCAGGGATATTAGGTGTCCCTAATCTTTAATTGGGGAGTAAATCTGTGATTTGAGGTCTTTGGACTCCACTTCCTGGAGTGGGTGGTCAGTGCTGTATAACCTAAGGTTGGAGTCCTAAGAAAGAATTGTTAGCGTTGGAGAATATATTTAAATAGCTTACTGTAGGGGTTAGAGATAGGCTAAGGTTAGTAAGCGAGCAACCAGAATAGGACGGGAAGTAATTATATGAAATATCTGTGAAGTGATTGTATATTGTACCATCTCTGAAGTAACACCAAAAACACTGTATGTGATCCAGTAAAAAAGTATTATTTGCAATAATTACGAGCACCAAAGTTATTAAGTGATCTGTTCTGTGTGTATGAAGTCAGAATCATACTTGTTGAGGATCCCTTATCTGGATACCTGTAATGCAGAAAGCTTTGAATTATGGTAAAGACATCTACTATGGAGTAAATTGTAAGCAAACAATTCTTATTTTCGAAAAAGTTTTTCACTGTAATAATAAAACAGGACATTGTACTTTGACCCTAATTAGACTGCACAATTTTGTGTAATCCTATTGGTTTATTTAATGTGCAAAGGAGAACTAAACGCCCCAATAAGAAAAGCCCCTACCTACTACCCTAGATAGTCCTCCTTCCCCCTCCTGCATAGTCCATTACCCCTGAAAGTGTTCCAAATACATTGCTCATGTTTTAGTGCAGAATAAAGGCAGCAAAGCTAATTGGCACCATCTTCCGGATAGTCAGTCTTCTTCCAGTCCTCTTCACTGCACTTTTGTCACATTTGAAAACTGCTCCAACTGCCCATGCACCAATATGGCACCCCCTTACATATGAAGACCGAAGATCCGAAAGATGGCGCCCATGAGCTCCACGACACTTACTCTTCCCGATACATGAGCAATGTATTCTAGACACTTTCATGGGTAATGAAATATGCAGTGGGAAGTAGGGCAGGGGGGCTCTCTATGGTAGTATGTAGGGGCTTTTATTATTGAAGGGTTTAGTTCTCCTTTCAATGATTATCAATCTAGTGATGTGTAATCTAAGTTATAGAAAGATCACTTATCCAGAAAGCCCCAGGTCCCAAGCATTCTGTATAAAAGTTCCAATAACTGTACGCAGTGTTTGTGACTGATATATAAATATCATGGCTGCTTACAAGCTACTTGCAAAGTGTGAGAAGCATGTGTACTATATATACAGAAGATAATATAAACTGTAGATAAACAACCTATTGCAAGGCTTTAGAAGTAGCTCTTGCTTAGCCTGACTGCCAGTCTGGGCTTATTCACAGTTGCAGGGTCCTAGAGCAAAACAATGATTTTGGCTGCCAGTGCCTACCGATTCAAATAAACAACAAATAAGCAACATCTGCTTCAGCATATGTGTTTGGTAAAAAAAAGTCACAAAATAAAAGAATTTGTAAATGCCAAAAGCAACACTAAACTGCCGGTGCAACTGTAGAGTGAATTTTTAATTGCACACGCATGCAGGCAGACTGAGGGTATTAGTCTCACATATGTCTTGTTGCTGCCAACCTGGGAGTATAGATGAATTTAATTAAATACGGATTATGCTCACTCCCAAGCCCCATTACTTATTTATAACAATTGTACAAATGACTGATAATAATGTAGTCATACATCACACACAGTGCAAGGAAAAACTCAGTTTCTTATTGCTAATTAGTCAGGAATATGTGCAATTTGTGGTATGTGAAAATGAAGATTCTACATGTGGCCATTTCCCATACTCTGGGAAAAAAAACCCATAAACATAAAGCCTATTGCAAAGATGTAGCCAGAAGCAGCTTGATAGCATTGCATAAAGAAGACACAAAGCAGTCTAAACATTAACTGTCATGGGGAGTCTAGAAAATTAACCAATTGGATGAAAAGTCTCGCCAAGTTATATTAAGCTCAGGGACTATACCAAAGGGAGAGGTGATTCAGTGAGATCACATTGTAGGCTTTGCTGCATGGCACATTCTGCGGTGGCACAGCGTGCCATCCTTCCATAACAAAAATGTTTCCAAATACGTTTTAAAAATATGTTCATTTACCATTTCCAAACTGAAATTGTGCTCTTTAAGATATTATTGCAATACTTGTGTATTACCAAGAATGTAGGGATTTATCTCTATTCTGACTGGATCGTTTCTCGCTACTTAATTGTTTTTTATTCATATAGTTACTAAATTGTTTATACATCTTCAAAGATAAACTTTGGGGGAATATAGAAATATTATTGTGTACTTGCTGGTATGAAGAAACACTGTCTGTAACTGCTGTGCCTGTCTACCTGTCAGTTTAAGCCACAGAAATCAGTGCTACCTCAGAAATGGTGGAGTTTGCACTTGGGATTGGGTGCAGGGCAGATTATGCAATTCCCAAAGTACTGCTTAAGAAGCAAAGGGATGGCTTCAGTGGATTTGCACATCATCCCCAAGTGGACACATGCTGTAAAAAGAATGTGAGCAGTTTGTTGTTCTGATCTTTATAGGGTAACTTATGGGGTGCTAATTCCCTAGAAGATGTATTAGAGCTCACTCTATTAAAACCACCAGAAATCTTGTCTTTCTACATGCAGGATTTGTGCTAAAGGAAATTATTTTGTTAGATTTTATTTGTGCTGGACTCAATTATTTGAGTGAACTCTGATGCATCTGCTAGGAAAGGAAACGTTGTCCTATAAGATATATTGGATTTGTTAATGAAAATCTGACACCCAACTCCTGCATGAAGACAGAATGAAGAGAAACAGATTTTGAGAGAAGAATAGTGAAGATAAATTTAATTATTTCAGAAACGATTCAGAATTTTTTATTTATTGTATTTAGAAGGTCTCTTATTTCAATATGATGAAGCTTATATAAAATTAAAATTTTCAAGATAGTTCACCTTTAAGGGGAGATTTTCAAGAATTGATCAAGAAGTGCTCAGATATTACCTCATGCAATAGACAACACTGACATGGCAACTAAAATGTAGATTCCATGTAGCCTGAGATATCTTAAAGGCGGACTATTAGGTACATGGGCCAAAGAACAAACAAGGGGCCATGAAACCCATTTCCAAGTAAAGCTGTAGCTTCAATCTTGATAAATTAAAAAGGCTTTATTAGGATATTGTTGTGTTTGGTAGCCGAGGATGAATTTGCATAAACACCACAGATATGCATAGGCCTAACTCGTTTCATGCCTGGGTGGGCACTTACTCATAGCCATTCACATCATGGCCACATTATAATTGTTCCGATCATTTTAACAGACCGTCTATACCAGCTGCAGTTGTTTTACCTACAATATGGATTCATGCAGCTTAGTTAGCATCAAGTAAAAAGTACCATCTTATTAAAAAAAATAATGTGTTTGCTTAAATGTGTTTTAGAGCTTTCTGAATAATAGGACAGACAGCAGCCACATCCTATATGTGCAATTAAGTATTTGAACAAACACTGATATGTATATTTATAAATAGAGAAAATATTGTACCCCCTATGGTAAAATATAATGATATTTGAAGTCACCGAGGCATTCAGTGGGTGTATAATGCATACGTTTAAGTGATTGATGTGACACAATGACATTCGTGGCATTTCATGATAGACTAAGTATATGGGACCCGTATCATCTCATAACAGTCAGGGGGTGTGGGCCCCAAAGCATTTCGCAATGGATTTCGTATGGCTTCAAAGCATTTCATGACAGATGGAGTGTGTGCCTCCCCTCCCCCCACAGTATCTCCTAACAAGATAAGTGTGTGGCCCCAAAGCATTTCATGACAGGTGGACCATATGGCCCCACAGCATTTCAGAACAGGTAGCCTGTGTGGCCCCAACAAATTTCATGACAGGCAAAATATGTGGACCACTGCATGCTATGATTATCAACACCCAGATTCACAAACCAGGAGCCACAAGGCTGGCTCCGGTCGTTGTCCCCCCTTCCTGTTCCACCTCCCCCTCCCTGTCCCCTTCCCCATCCAAGCCTACCTCCTCATCCTTGTTTGCATCCCCCTCCTCATTGCCATCCACATCCCCCTCCCCTTCATGTGACTGTATGTATATGTGCATGTGCACAACAGTCGATGCAGCACTGGAGGCTGTCATGGTGTCTCCAGTGCTCTGAACCAATCCAAATTCTGCCGTGCTATGCTCAGACCTTTGTGGCCTTGCCACAAATCCAGGCCTGTTTATTATTTCTGGAAGATATATATCTCCTTATATATAGAGAAAGGTCCCCAGGTGGGACTGAAACTTTGGATGAGATGTTGTACATAATTGATCCTTTGTCTGTTTATAGCATAACTGTAATGTCAATTCTGGAGGATTCTGCTCAGGCTGGTGCACATGTTCATAGGGAGAAATGGAGGGGTATGGCATTGATTATGCTTGGAGAAGGCTAATAACAGCTACTGCCCTAAAATTTTATTAACATGTTATGCAGATATTGTGCATGTGCAGGAATGCAAAGTTTGGCGCCATCTCAGTATGGATTGAATCTGGTCCACACGACATTCAATTCTTTTCCAACCTTCATTTTAAGGAATGTACAGTACTGATACATTTTTAAGTCGTTCTTTAGTTCACTTTATTTCATATTTTTTACAAGCATTTTATATTCCTCCATACTCCATACTGAAGGTTTTTCTTCATAAATTGTTGAATTGCTGTGCTAAGCCACTGCTGAACAAGATTAAATGATGTGCCTTAAAGCACAGGTGATCATTTTATAATAAAATCCCACAGTATTTGCTTGTGCTTCAGTTGGAAAATATGCAAATAATAATAATGATTATTATTTCTGCATAGTTTATGTTTTTAATGTAATACTGCAAATAAACATATACTTGGCAAGCCTTGCATGAGCTTTAACTTCTCTGGAAATATTCCATGCAAATATTGGAAAATATTCAACAGAGATGTGAAACATTTCTCAGCTTTATTCATTTTCATTTGCTTTCAATGTACCTGACTGCCCCTTGTTCTTTGTAAGTTACATCGGCAAAAGGGGGTGTGTAACACCAAAGCATAAATGCACTGATCAAGTCAAAATAGTGTCCAAGTACAACAGCTCCAGAACCTCAGTTTAGGAAACAGTAATTCTTACATAAAAGGGCATTCGGACACTCAAAGGATTGCACAAGGGCCACAGAAGTTAAATGTTATAAAAGTCTTTATTTAAAGCTGCATCAAAATAGCATCCCTGTATTTCCTATGCATTTAGTACTCTAAGGGCACTTAATCATAGGCTTAAACACGTAAGGGAAGATATGGATGCCGACTTTTTACTTCTGTGTCCCTTTTGGAATCTGTGTACCCAGATGTCCATATTTTTATGGAGCTGCAGCCACCGATGAACTAGGTGATAGCTTCAGGATTCCCAAAATGGCCTGTTAAAACACCACAGCACAGCTGCACCAAGAATAAAGTGAACATGTCAACCTCAAGCTGAATGTGTCTGGCTCTGCTGGGATTCAGGGACCTTTGGGTTTTTGGATCTGTGCCTTAACTTTTGGGGTGGTGAGCAGCCGGTAGGTTGGCTGACTATCTATCACTAGGGATGGCGCGAACCGCCGAAAAAAAGTTCGCGAACATGTTCGCGAACTTC
>CM044441.1:60993719-61007335 GCA_024363595.1 Xenopus borealis | reverse complement strand
CACCGGATGTTCGCGCGAACTAGTTCGCCGGCGAACAGTTCGCGCCATCCCTATCTATCACCTGGCCTTTGCATCCCTTTCCCAGCAGCAGCCTGATTGTTGGGTTGTGGTCAGCCAATCAGGGCTGACCCTGCACTATATAAGGCTAGCCCTCCTCACCCTCAAGGTCTGAGTATTGGCCTACCATAGCACTGCAGCATTGCCCCTTCTCCAGTCCTGTTCCAGTCCTGTCCTTTCTAGTCTGCTCTTGTTCTGCTATTCCCACTCTGTCCCGTCCAGTCTGCTCCTGTTCTGCCAGGCCCACTCTCTGTCCTGTTTAGTCTGCTCCTGTTCTGGTTTCTTCACACCATCATGTACCAGTCTGACTCATCAGCCTTCACCCTGTTCCTGTACTACCTCTCTATTGCTTTTGTGCACAGCCAGTCCCTGTCTTAAGGACTAACCTTCCCACCTCTGCCTCCAGAGTGCCCCTAACCTAACCCTTAACAGAACGCAAAAGACACTAACCAGACTTTTCTGAGAAGTGAAATCTGAGTTGAAGTGCAACTGCATCAGTTATGTGGTGTTTATACAAATGGCCTGCAGAGGTCACTGTGCACATGAGTTATGCTGTGTATACACAGTACTGTCTATACTGTTTAAGAAGGAAAGAGTTACTGCTGTTGTGTAATGGCTGCATGAACCTCCTAAAAGCACTGTTATACCCTGCTCATCCTCTGCTACCAAAACACAACAAGTTATGAAGTATCAGCTGCAATTGTGGCAGTTCCATTGTGCCCTAGCAACAGCAATGACACTGGAATCATGGGAAAATCATTAAATTATTCTTAGCCCATTGCACTTGTGGTTGTAAATGACTCTGACAACATTGTAGAGGTCAAATGCTTCACCTACTTACACACCCAATTATTTTTTCTTGGCCCTGCCCCAATCAAGGGTAATAATTTGTTACAGCGCTGCTCAATATGTTGGAGCTCAAAAATGCATGTTAAGGTGTATGTAAATGTTATTGCTGTCAAAAGTTGCATTTGTTTAACCCTTTCGGTCTGACTCTTAA
This sequence comes from Xenopus borealis, assembly GCA_024363595.1. Classification (NCBI taxonomy): domain Eukaryota; kingdom Metazoa; phylum Chordata; class Amphibia; order Anura; family Pipidae; genus Xenopus; species Xenopus borealis. Next base: position 61,006,278 of record CM044441.1, on the reverse strand, counting down.
AAGAATGTAACACAAGTATATGCCAGCCAAGTAAATCACTAAAAATCACTAACTCATTATTCAACAGACAATAACAACATTATTACATTAATTTTAAATACTTTGCATCTGTTGTCATATTTCTTTTTACTAACCTGAGATGCTGCCATAGTTGAATGCTCTTGGATATTCTTCTTCAAAGCTCTGAACCTGAGATATACAGAATATAATGTCAGACACTGCAAATCAGGTTATCAGGTGAACTTTAGCTAAGAAAGTATTATATACATATACTGCTAAATCTTTCTTGAAGATGTGTGCTAAGACAAAGTTTTAATTCATTTGAGAATCCCATAAGCAAGTGGTTGTAATTCTGAAATATCTGTAAATATAACTATTTATAATGGACATGTTAGGACATGGTGAGTCATCGAGCAAAATGTCTATATAAATGATGCTCCATCTGTTCAACAAGCTATACTAGGTGAAATTCAAAAGAAAAACTGCATCAGTGTCTATATAGGGTAAAAAGAATCCCATTTCAATACTGAAAGGAAAAGAAAACAAAGCTACAGGGATTGCAGACTGCTGTGGATCTTCTATTGCTGTTCCTATCCATAGGGACCTATTGTGTAAAATAACATCTTAGGATACCAAGTACAAAGGAATATCAGGATTACTTAAATAATTTAGAAAAAATAGATCATTACTATTCTTTGTGCTCGTAGGTTATATTGAATTCATACATATTTTACAGAATACCAGATCATAGACACTTGGATATTTATTTGATCGTGCAAGCTTTTATGTAAAGTGTTTTGACCTTTTTGTACTACAAAAGTATTTGCCTATTCTCCAAAGAGCAGCATAAGCAAACATCAAAGCATTGTGTACTCTGCTGGCAATTCATGAAAATAAAATGGAGCTAGAAATTTATGCACACCTGTAAGTCCCTCAAGGTGCACCTTAAGAAGTTTCCTTTCCTTGCTGATACCCTGTATGGATTTTCAGGAAGTTCAGAGAGTTAAGACTTTATGCATTAATATGTACTTAGTAGATGTACTTAGTCCTATCTATTGAAAATCTATCATCTGTCTACAATATCTATCATCTGTCTAAATCTCTGATCTTCATGTCTTTTAAATAAAGGTTAAGCTGGCCATAGACGCAACAATCCGATCATACAAATTGAGGATTCGTATGATTTTTGGACCGTGTGTGGAAATCCTGACATTTTTCGTCCAGCGGTGATCGGGCGTTTGGTCGATCGGACAGGTTAGAAAATTTCTGTCAGCTGCCGATAATATCTCTGCGTGTATTGCCGATCGTACAATTTTCAGTGGGAGTCTGTCACAAGGACACAACTTTCATACGATCCCTGTAGGGGAAGAACATCGACAGAACATTGGCTAATCTGTGCTTTTTACTACTTTTTTTTATCTGAAGATTAGTGGCAGGTCGGGAGGTGGGGAAGTCAGATCGTTCAAGGATTCGAACGATCGGATCTTTGTGTCTATGGCCAGCTTTACACACATATGTGAATTAAGCACAGTTAGATATATATTTTAGGATTTAGGATTTATTATTTGCCGTTAAAAAATCCCATAGACACCTGTGCATATGAATCAGAAAAAGAAAAAGCCCATTGACTTCAGTTCCTTTCTGCATTGTTCCCTATGACATGGTGCCACTCTAGTGGGTAACAGAGACTCACTCTCTCGAACCAACCTTTTCTTTGATAACATTTACAAAATACACAGAATCAAAAGTTGCATTGGATTACTCAGCAGCAGTAGAGATTACTCATGTTTCCTATTTTACCAGTATTTGGATATGTCTTGTTAAGAAGGCAAATAAAATAACATGAATTTACTGTCTCAATATTTGCTGTTTATTTTAGCAAAGCGGTTCCAATGACATTTATTTTATCTTTATTTACTTATAGCCATCTGATCAAATAATTCACTTGTTCCATCGTATTCAAGAAAAAAAGGGGGGGGCGAAGGAATTCCTCCAAAGTTGACCATCACATTTATCAGTGTTGTGCTAAAGGTATCTTATATATATATATCTTATATACATATATACATATAAAGGTGCACACTGGGATTTGAAGTAGAGTTAAAACGTAATCTTTTATTGTTCACATATAAAAGAAACTGGTTGATATTTCGGTCTCTATCTAAGACCTTTCTCTAGAGACCGAAACGTCGACCAGTTTCTTTTAAATGTGAACAATAAAAGATTACGTTTTAACTCTACTTCAAATCCCAATGTGCACCTTTACTTTTGGATCTTGGATTTTAGCCCTAATTGGTAGCACCTGAGTCTGTGATGTCTGTGAACGGAGTGCACTTATATATATATAAGTCCCACCCCCCAAAAAAATTAGTGGTCAGGGCCCCTCCCTATAAGTTAAAAAAAATAATTAGTGGTCAGGGTCCCCCTTTAAATTTAAAAAAATTAATTAGTGGTCAGGGCCCCCCTATAAGTTAAAAAGAACTAATTAGTGGTCAAGGCCTCCATATAAGTTAAAACAAAAATAGAGGTCAGGGTCCCCCCCTATAAATTAAAAAAAAATTAGTGGTCAGGGCCCCCCTATAAGTGAAAAAAATTAATTAGTGGTAAGGGCCCCCCCATAAGTTAAAAACATTAATTAGTGGTCAGGGCCTCCCTATAAGTTTAAAAAAAAATAATTAGTGGTCAGGGCCCCCCCTATAAGTTAAAAAATGATTGGTGGTCAGGGCCCCCCAATAAATAAAAAAAACTGTGATGACAGAGCCCCCATAAAAGTTTTACAAAAACATTGGTTGTCAGGGGCCCATAGATTATAATAAAAAATTATTGGTGGCCAGGGGTTCAATAAACTGTTCCTTCATTGAAAGTCCCCTACTGCTCTCAGTGAGCTGCAGAATCGGGTAGGGTGGGCGGAGCTATAGTGCTTAGTAGTGTCCTGGTAGCTCTACATAGGAATTGGATAGGCTTATCCAATCGCCATGTGGCTCTACCAATAGTTTAGAAGCTGGGGAGGGGAAAGACGTGTAGATAAAGCTCCGCCCTCCCCACACAATTCTACAGCTTCCTGGCCCAAAAATCACGGGGCCCGGGACAACTATCCCCCTAGTTCCCCCCTGATGGCGACCCTGAGGATTAGTACTCTGTCCTGATTCACTTAGCCAAACAAAATGTGTGCAATTATGGCAAAATGTATCTTGCTGTTTATCCAAAAAGTACCACGTATAGTTTATATATTATTGGCTTACTAACACAGGCACAACTAATAAATCTGGCCAAAAACATATAATATCTGGGTGCTCAATTCCCAATTTCTCAGATGGGAGGATAATGTGATGAGTGTTTTTTTTTGTCTACCATACAACGTTTTTTTATCACGCACAAAACTATAAATTATAGAAGGATTCTTGAAAAACCCCAGCACCCAACTATTGCAGATAACGGTATGGGATCCATTATCTGTGTAGGGACCCTGAGATTTGGGTGTACTTTACTCAGGCAGTTCTCCCTTGGTACTGTACACCTAAGGGTCCTGGGTCCACATTAGTTCAAAGGGATTGTCCTCTAGGTGGCAGTAGTTTAAATTATAAAAGGTTTTAGCCCCATGTGCTCAGGGTCTTTCCTGGGACCTTGCCTTGCCGTGAGGTATTAAAGGTCTAGGTATCCATTTAAATAAGTAGTTAGAGATAATCAGCTCTGGTTATAGTTGGTTGCTCTAGGAGCAAGAGAGAGGCTCAGGGTATGTAGTGAGCAGCTTCTGCTCCAGTGAGGAGAAGTAGTGGGGTTAGGACCCCGTGGTGTGTAAACCACTAGAGCAAGTACTACAGTGAGTGAGTTGAGGAACAGACCCAAGACCCCAGGCTGAATACAGTGGGTGAGGTGAGGACCAAAATCAAGTGCCAAGATACAAGACCCCAGACTGAGAAACCCACATTCTATCCCACTGGAGGGATTTTTGCTGTACATCACTGCACTGTCAAGTTAAATAAACAAGTCAGAGTTGCTGCAAAGAAACTTGTCTGACTGGATCTATTGCTGCACTGAACAACACCAGGTACCGGGAGTTGCAGTGAGTTGCTCAGGTACACTGGGGTCCCGGGGCACAAGTCAAGCAGTTAGCCGGGTCACACACATCCACAGCTAGGTGTGCTACATCTGGAAACACATTATCCAGAAAGTTCCGAATTACAGAAAGACTGTCTTCCATAGACTCCATTATAATCAATTAATACAAATTTTTTAAAATTATTTCCTTTTTCTCTGTAATAATAAAACAGTACCTTTACTTGATCCAAACTATGATATAACTGACTCCTATTCAAAGCAAAACCAGTTTATTGGGTTTCTTTAATGTTAACATCATTTCTAGTAGTCTTAAGGTATGAAGATCCAAATTACGGAAAGACCCATTATCCAGAAAACCCCAGGTCCCGAGTATTCTGGATAATAGGTCCCATACCTGTACTACATGTACTAAGCTATCCTATCATCTGAAGCTCACAAGCTAACGTGATCTACGTGATCTGAATGTTCATAACAGACAACTTGGTTATTTTAGACCCATGTGTGGTCAGCCAAATCTCATTACTTTGTATTCCAAAGGCCCTTATGTCAGCGTAAGTGCTGGTATTTAAAGAATAAATTGATGTACAGTATGTTGTAGGAGCTACATCAGCAGTGAAAGAACCAATGATGGCACAGACATTAAAATGACAAAACATGTTTCTGTAAAGACTATACAGACCCCCCTCAAACATGACACAAATAAGCATAAAGTCTGCTTTTGAAGTTAAGTACCTCTAAAAAAGACACTAATACAAGACATAAAATTGTAAAAAGGAGGAGACAAGAAAAATGGCAGAAACATAAACTACACGCTACATAAACTCAAGTGACAGAATGAGAACAAAGTAAACCAACTGAAGCCTTCTATCAGGGGGGTGTTACAAAACCACTGAAGCATTTGTTTTGAACAGTCTTCCTAATTATAGAACATAAGGATCATCTGTATTCTCTGTATTTTGTCTGGTATTAATATGATGTACAAGTTGCTCTCCTATAGTTTATGTGTGCGCTATATGGTACACACAGCTCATCTCTTGTACACCAATTTTAAAATTCATGTGTTTGTCTTTTCTCTTTTCTACTTCAGTCATTCAAATAATACTTTCATAAATTTCTTCAGTTATTTACTTATAATGCCGATATTGTTCAATACTTAGATGTTTTGTTATTCTTGATTTCTTTTGGAGTATTGATGTCTGCAATAGCCATTACTATTGTGGCCTTCTAGCAACTGAAGCACCTGAAAGGCTGTTATTGGAAATTTGGTAAACCCTATGTGGATTGTCAAACTACAGGAGGCTTTGTTTGGCAGTACACCTGGTTTTTATGCAACAAAGACTTGCCTTCAAGTCTGCATTGAGGCCACTGGGAGCAGCATCCAAGGGGTTGGTGAGCAAATGGTTTGGGATCACTGGTCTAATTGTAAACTCAGACTCTGTGTCACTGTTGTCTAAAATGTACCTGATTAAAGCTTTGCACAAAATCCAAAATAATGGACTTGCACTGAAAACATCACCTTTTTTATGGCTAGTATTGTCTTCCTTCTTCAGTTGCCCTCTTCAGTTAAAAATCTGTCATCAGTATGACAGAAACACTGAGGTAGAGAGAAGTATAGATTCCTGCCTATTAACTGTTGCTGGGGCTATGATATAACAAGAACAATGGTCAAGGAGTGCCAGCATTGAATATCAGGATACACATGGGCACTGCTAATGGGTGTAAAGAGCAGAGCTTGAGCAGGCTCCTGTCATTCAGTAGGTAAGCAGCGAGAAGTTCACAATCTCCCACCCACCCTTTTAAAAAAAAACAAACAAACCAATATATATATTGTCACGGCAGTGGGAATTATGTTGTCATGGCTGACAAAAGCTCATGACTTGATATGAATTAAGTCAGAGCCTTGAAGCAGTTAAAAATGAAAAGTATTGGTTTTAAAGACTGGATAGGTGACTGACTAGTTTATGGATTGAAAGCCTGTCTTTTTGTGATGTTTGATTGACATGTATTATTATTTAAAGGTTCAAAAAAAATGATGCATCCTTTCTTCAACAAAAGCTCATTTTGTGGGTTGTATGTTATTAGAAGTCCATCATACCAATTCCATGCATCGTGGCATCTCAAAATTAGAATAAAGATTGCATATCAGAAACAAACTGAGGACATTAGCAAAGGAGAGAGAAATAACTATACCTCTTCCAATTCAAAGGAGTCTGGAGGTTGGGTCCTAAAGACAGCTGCATTTCTCAGGGATTTGGAACGTGTCCTTAAATTTTTGTATGCTCGGTTCATCCTGGGCATATCAGAAGAGGTGCTGTATTGTTTGACAGGTGCACGTGCAGCAGACTGAATAAGTGAGCTTTGCTGATCTTCCTTTCTTTGGGCCAGGACATGTATCTTGTTCTCTTCTTTTTTGTTTTCATTTGCTAAAACTGCTGACTTGCCACTGTCATGGCCACGTTTCCTTGTTTTTCTGAAAACTTTCCTGACGCTTGTTTCTTTAAATGGTTCATTCTCATTAACTTGCCCTTTACAAGACTCTTCCTTATCCAAGCACACAGAGCTCTCAGCACTTTCCCTAGCTTCCTTGGCAAACTTACAAAGCAGCTGGCATATTCTTTTTCTCTTTTCCTGAGTGAGTGTTGATTTCTTATTAAGCATGGCTTCTCCTTTGCCACCATCCTGTATCGTGTTAGCGAAGTTAACATCTTTCAGTAAAGATGAAAACGCACTTGTCACCTGTTCAAGGACTTCTAATTGACGGAAACGACCTTAAAGAGAAAGAAATACAAAATACTGAGCTTTGCAGACTTGAATGATTGTTATTAACAGTTGTTAATAACCAAACAATTATTTTAGTTAATGAACATATATTGAATTATAATATGATAAATGTACATTGCTGAAAGGGCAAGGAAAGGCAAATAAATAAAATCTCATTTTTACTTTCTTTAATGAAAAAGAAATCTATCTCCAATATACTTTAATTAAAAAATGTGTACCGTTTTTATACGAAACCTGACTGTATGCAGGGAAATTCTCCCTTCATTTAGTGCTGTGGATAGGAATTGTCAAACGGTCCCTAACGTCTGGCAGGGTAACAATAATACTTATGAACAGCAGCCATGCAGAACTCAAGGAACTTTGTTTTTTGATCATTTATGATGATCCCTAAGAAGCCCAGACCACACTTAGCATGTGTATGTAGTCTAGTCTTGCAAAGATGTATAACAAAGTTACAAGATGACAACCCTCTGTGGCCAACTTTGAAAGCATAAATCATTTGTTTGGTTAGGCTTCTGGTGTACAGGTAGTAAGTTTATGTTTAGTATACAAAATACAGCATTTCTAGCCTTATTCTATTTTAGACTTTCCTTGCCCTTTAAAGGACAAGGAAAGTGTAAAATAGAATAAGGCTAGAAATGCTGTATTTTGTATACTAAACATAAACATGAACTTACTGCACCACAAGCCTAATCAAACAAATGATTTATGCTTTCAAAGTTGGCCACAGGGGGCTGTCATCTTGTAAATTTGTTATACATCTTTGTCTGACACTGGCACTGCACATGCTCAGTATGGTCTGTGTTTCTTAGGGATCGTCCTAAATTATCAAAAAACAAAGCTGTTTGAATTCTGCATGGCTGGGAAGTAAGGCTGGGGCTCCCTCTGCTGTTCATAAGTATGATTGTTTCCCTGCCAGAAGTTAGGGACCGTCTGACAATTCCTATCCTGAGCACTAAATGAAGGGAGAATTTCACTGCATACAGTCAGGTTTCTTATAAAAACGGTACACATTTTTAAATGAAAGTATATTGGAGATAGATTTCTTTTTCATTAAAGAAAGTAAAAATGGGATTTTATTTCTTTGCCTTTCCTTGCCCTTTAAGAAGTGGTTACACCAGTCCACTGGCTGTAGCCAAAGACTGAAATCTTTTGTTGCATGCTATTTACATGTGTATCTATCTAGCAGTGCTAGTTAAAGAACTTTATCTTAAGTGTTTCCCTATACAAATGTTGCTAATAAATGTCAAACCACAAAAACAATTTAATGAAATACAGAACTGGGTAATTTTTTTCCTGGCTATGCATCTAACCAATCTACAACATTATCTTTGTTTTACTTGACTGTACAACATTAGCAATGAGCAAATTTTTGCAAGGCATGGATTCACAGCAAAACTCATCTGCAATTTTCTTTTTCCGTAAAACTGCAGCAAAAATGCGCAGTGAAAAATTCTCTGCAGCAATAAAATTCATCAAGATAAAAAAGTTACAGAGATAAATAAGTTGCTGCATGAAAAAATGCAGTGAGAAAAAGTGAGATGCCTCTTGACATTAAAGCATTTGGACAAAAAAGTTGCAAAGACAAAAAAGTGCAGAGACAAAAAAGTCACCACAAAAAAATGCCTTTAATGCATTTGTAGAAAACCGTTGCATGCATAAAAATTTGTTGCCTAATGACTTCAATGCGTTTTGTAATTTTTTCACCAGCTTGCAAAATTTTCAGCGGTTTTGCGATTGGGACAGATTAGCTCATCACTATATAACATCAATCTGGCAGCCTGTCTTGTGAGGAGAAAAATCCAACCTTTGGAATTCCTGCCAAAATACAATGGGCTACCCTCCATGCTGTCACCTTATGTTACAGTGTCATATGGGAGAGTGGGCAACCATAGCTCCTTCCTGTGACCTCTTGCCCAAGGAGACCATGCACCAATATTACCCCAATTACACATCCAATAGACACAGCCTGGGGAATAGGCCTCCAAACCCACAGCAGGGATTTCTCCGAGCTGTGAAAATAAAAGAATCCAAATCAAACCTCTGCTGACCACCCCATGCTAATTTCATGGTGGGTAGGCAGGATGCTGTTCAATATGCTGACTGGAATAACTCTCCCCATTCATTGCACTAATAAGTACCACCTGCAAATCCCAACCTCTTGACCTTCCCCTGACAATGTACACCTCTCTCTCGATCTGCTCCATAGCTTGCTACACTAGCTTCCCCAACCAACTAATTTTTAACTAACATTTGCCCACCACACTTGTTATCCCAGACTCTACCATGCTGCAGGCCTAGCAGAAGCCTCAGATCTGAATCATTAATCAGACATTAGTTTTACAACTTTGCACTGGTTGGCATTATAGTGATTTCACGGTAGGCTTTGGGCATATGATGTCTATACTACAACAGTAAGTAAGCTTGTTATGCCTTGTTCTTGGATGCTATTAAATATATGATTTTACATATTATTGGCCTAGGAAGCTACATGGCAAAAAATAAATGACAGTACCTTTTGAGAAAATGGTTGAAGGTCAGTGTGCTTCAATAACTTCTAGGTAATGTATAGGTATCAGCTTTATGAATGGAATATGACACTATAAATAAGTTCAGACATGTTATTCTAAGAGTAAGCACAGATAATTTTTGGGGCTTTTTATTCTGAGTATTTAATTTCTTAGTTATTTCTTATGTATGTATTTAAATGGATTAAAATGTTTGGAATTGTCAAGGAAAAATCTCTGTAAGAATCACAGGGGTTATAGAAAAGGCAAATGATTGTTTTTTTAGAAAGTACTTTAAGCCTTAATACATTTTTCTCACTTGGAGATTATTCCAAGTACTTTCTGTGTAATCTTTCACTATGCCATGAATATAATATGAGTCTTTATCTGAAGAAGACCAAGTAATCCAAATCTATCTCCTTAGTCCTAATAATGTCATTATTTCTACATAGAATAGAGCAGTAAAAGGTTTGACTGCAAAAGATTAGTGTGCTCAGCCAAATTTTTGAATTTCTAGTAAAAGATTCCCAGTGATTCAAATTCCTAGTGCAATTTTAAATCCATAGCCCAAGGTCCAAAACATGAGACAGGTAAAAATCCATGCATGCTAAATCATTGTCCATAATCAAGTCTCATTGTGGCCCAGTTCTAAGTACAGAGAAACGTCATTAAAATAGTTTTTATTTTTAGTAGTGTTAAATGTAATAATTGTTGGAGGGTAAACGTTTTGCTAGCCTTTAATTGTTTAGTTTCCCCAGGTGGGTTTTTGGCCAGCTAGATTTGGGCCTATATTGTTGAGAGTTGGAGCAGGTTCCCTGGCATTATGTAACTAGCCAGGTTTCTCCATGGTACTTGGGGGGCTGGAACAGAGGAAGGGTCCAGTAAGGAAAAGTAAGCTTTGTAACAGCTCACTATAGGAGGGTGAGGCCAGATCAATCGATAGAGCAGTTAGAAATTAGTAAGGGTTAGTACACTGAGGTTTAAATCCAAAAGAAAGTCCCAAGGTACACATAAGTTCACACTTGTATCCCTACAAGTCTGAATCCCAATATCTAAAATAAGAGCCAGAGCCAAAGGCACAGGTACAAACAAGGAAAAAATAGATAGGATATATAAATAGTACCCTGTATTGTATTGGGCAGATTTATCAAGGGTTGAATTGAAAATTCGAATTGTCAAGTTTTCTTTTATGGTCAAAACTGTCAAATTCAACTAGGGAGTTATTCAAATTCAATTCGAGTTTTTTAAAAAAAAATTTGAATTAGATTTTTGAAATTTATCATACAATTGCCCTTTAAGAACTAGAATTTGACTATTTGCCACCTAAAACTAGCTGAATTGCTGTTAAAGTCAATGGAAGAGTTCCAGGAATCAATTTGTAGATGTTTGCAATCTTCGATTTGAGTTTTTGGTCGATTCTATTCATCCGAGTTTAAAATATTTGATCTTATTAATACCTTTTGATAGGTCGAATCTGAGTTCATAGGAGTTTATGGGAGTTTAAAAAACTCACATTCAAAATTTGACCCTTAATAAATTTGCCTGTATGTGTCTCAAACCCTTTTTCTATTTTTCTTATATTGCATGTTCTCTAATCTGGTCCCTTAATGGTCTATTGTTTTCCCAATGTATTGTAGTCCAGATGGACATTCCAAACAATTTTGAGTGGTACATTTTATACCACTTTTGTGAATCTCTTTTGTTATATTCAATATAAATTCCTTTTTCTTTACACCATATTTGCAGGCTTTGCATGTAACACATGGAAAGAAACCCATCCAAGTAGTATCTGTCTTTTTTGGTTTCATGTTGGAAGTTAAGTGATGATCTTTATTTTAAATTTGTTTAAAGACTAATTTTGCTTGAGAGGGAAGAGTATTTTGAAGTTCCATGTCACCCTTTAAAAAATTCCTTAAAATGCCAATTATTTATTTTGCTGTAGGATTGTAAGTAGTAGAGAACACTATTTCATTATAACCACCTGAATGTTTTTGCTTTATCCTTCAATAAATATATTCTTGGAACTTTTTTGAACTTTATCTACAATCTGAATGAATGTCTTCTTATACCCTCTTTCTTTAGACTGAGAAACTATTGAAGCATTCACTGATTTCATACAGTATTGTACCATCAAAGTCAGCATTCACCATTCTAAATTGTGTACCAATATCGATACAAGTTCATTTGTTTTAAAGAAACACAGGAGCCAAGTTATTTGAAGAATCCAAGGGCCAATGTGAGAAGGAAGAGTCCATGAAACATGAGCTCTACCAGGAGTTGCAGGGAGTTGCTAGTACATTAACGTCCACCTGGGTAAGATCTGCTACAGTACACAGTACTAGTGAGCACCCTGTTTTCTAAAACATGTTACATAATGTTTTTAACTGAATATGAGACCCTTTTCAATAAATTCACATAAAGCACAATAGCAATATTATATCATCAAAAACCTTTACTTTCACTACATCCATTAGTTTAAATAGCTTGCTAAAATTATTGTCAGTTTGAGATGCCCAGGAACTAAATCTGTTGTTAATTACCATTCAGATAATGAAATTGTCTGTAATGTCTGGAATTCTTGCGTGTATTTTATAGCTGATGGTTTACAAGAGCAATAACTTGATGAAAGTGCAGTTGTCTCTTTTTTTGTATGATCAGTGAACTTGATCAGAAGGAAAAGGTACATTGCCCTTCAAAGACTCATCTAGACAGCAGTTTTTAATGATTACATGGCATACAGAGGAGCTTTTGTAAAGGTTCCACAGCTTGCCCTTAAAGTAAATGAGTTGTTGAAAGCACAGAATTTACCAGTAGACATTATTTCAAGTAACAGGGAATCAGCTCAGAGAGGATTGCATATGGAACACTAGAAAACTAATTAGAAGGCTTTCTGAGCCATTAAATGATTTTATAGTGGCAAACTAAAGTAGCCTAATCTGCTAACACATCTTTAGCTGGAAACTAAAGAATGATGTTCTTATGCGCTGAGTCTTGCATATTTCTGCAGATACCTTGCTAACAGTTTAATGCCATTAACCTTTCGAATCATTGTCATGCTTTGCAGTCATAAAATTTGTTTATTGGCAAGTCTTATTCTGATTGATATTTATTTAAATTCTTTTATTGCTGTGAAGCTGGAACTGGGAAGCTTATATATATATATATATATATATATATATATCTCCAGCAGGGAGTTGGCACTCACGACACAG
>CM044441.1:60937448-60991664 GCA_024363595.1 Xenopus borealis | reverse complement strand
GTCGAAGTGGCCACAAAAAATATTCGAAAATTCGAATTTGAATCTTTTTGAAAATTCGATCGAATATTAAATCATTCATGTGAATTTAGTAAATCTGCCCCTATGAGTTGGTCCCTAAACTCAGGTGACAGCAGCCCCTAGTATGTGTCATGACTGAACAGAAAAGAGGAGGGAGTTCATGAGGACATCTTCAGAGGCTCTATGGTGGCATTGGGTTGGTACATTTCTAGCTTTGGTTAAGCTTTAGTTTCAGCAGCTCCATTAAGCTGTTGCTCAATTGATGCAAGAAACTGTGATTATAAAAAGAGCTTTTTATACTTATACAATATATAAGGTTGACTTAAGCTATTGTGTGCCTACCAGTAAGTTTCCATGGGAATTATCTATAACCAAAAACATACTTGCTAGAGCCACAGATATAACAAAACAAAATGTATAATTTATTAAACTTACTAGGGAATTCTCTTACATTTTTAACACCTTTATCAGTACAGCTGAATGTAAAATGTGGTATTCATGCACACCCTTCTCACACGCACTGATAACGTTTTGTGCTCAGTTTTGATTGAATGCTTAGTGGTGAGGTCTCGTTGACTAAGAATTTAATCTAAAAGTATCTAATAAAATATGGGCATTATTCCTAACTATTAACATGATCGTTAAAGGAAAGCTTTAATGTAAATAAGAAATAATAATACTAATTTACACCTATAATAATGTTTAATTAGATTAGGTTTGGAAAACAACAATGGATATTTTTTTTTAACAGATACAGTAAATTGTTTGAGTTGGATAACTGAATAATTACTTATTTCATTATACCGCCTTCCAATCATAGCATTATAGCTGTCTGTACAGGCAAGTGGATTGTTCCTTATCTAGATCGCAACTGATAGTTTAACAGCCCAGGGTGGTTGAAATAGTAATAGTATAGTCTTATTTTAAGATTTTTTTCAAAACGCTACTCAACAAACACTGACCTTCAGAGTGAACTAAACCAATTTATCCATGTCTGACTCCTAATCATTGCAATCTGTCATACTCATAGAACGTAATGTTCCCCATAAATGATATCTACTGGTTGTGGATAAACAAATCATAACTTAACTTAACCAGCACTAAATAGACTTTCATTTCCTCTGACCTGATATTGATTTGGGTAATCTGCAGAAACACTGTATTCAAAGATTTATTCCATTCCTTTAGCATGGTGACAAAATTCAATCAGAAATTGTGTATACAGTATCAAAGAAGTTTGGTTTTCCAATAAAGAAACACTTGAAGAAGGATATGATTCAGAATACTTACCACAGAGATTTGGGCAGTCAATGTCCATGCGCTGTTTTTGAGCTTTGAGAAAGACATGAATGTTGATTCCTCTGGCTCCAGAAGGGCTCATAATGAACCGAGAGGGTATTTTAGTACAGATATCTGGTTCATCTACACCAAATCCCAGATCAAGAAGAAGATCAACGGGATCAACTTCATATAACTGGAGAAGATGCCTAATGCTATTTTAGCAGAAAAAAATGAAGGTTATCTTCAGCTTAAGAATGATTTTGAAATATGTATCATGTTGATATGTATGTTTAGAAAACATAGCTATTGCCAAATACATTTGTAAAATGGAACAGAACAATTCATCTATTATATAGGCTCATTCCTTTACATCTGACTGAAATAAAATGCAGCTAGCCCAGCTCCATTCCTCGTCCTGGTACATACAGCTACAGAGTACTGAACTGGGGGAGTATTTGCCTGCCAAATTCAGGGTTGAATGGATTAGAGCAGGGATGTCCAACCTGCGGCCCGAGGGCTGCATGCGGTCCAGGATGGATATGAATACGGCCCAGCTTGAAACCCTTGGTTTCCGAGGAAACGTCATGTCGCAAAGGATATAGGAATAGGCAGTAGGGGGGACTCTGCCCATTGCCCAGTTAGCAGTAATAATAATATAATAAGTCTATTTAATATCCAGTTGGCCCAGGGAGGCCAAAAGGTTGGACACCCCTGGATTAGAGGATGGACAGTGGGGCTTATTTGTAACTGCAAACTTTCACTCATGTCCAGTAGATGTATTGGTTAGTAGTTTTGTGACATCAAAGCAGATGGTGAGGCACACACAATTTTTTTCCTCCCTATCGAACTAATTTGGGGAAATGTAATAAAAGTCGCAAAAGAGAAAAATTATTTGCACAAATAAGAATATGAATTTGCATTTCGCAATGTAATATTCTTCCTTAAACAGTTATTGCATTGTGGATTTCAATTGTGCATTGCAAAGTTTAATTGTGCAGTGCCCACTTTTAAGAAGTGCTTGAAGGTGTCATAATCTTTTAGAGCAAACATTACAACTTTTTCAGTAAGAAGTTTTATTATGTTCACTTCAAACTGATGCAAACTATAAAATTCACAGAAATTAATTCAATGTCGCTAAACAGTTCCCAGGTTTGCAGAAGCTATACTAAATTTGTGCGAAGGTAAATTTGTTTGCACAAAGGCATGACTTTTTGAATTGCGAATATTTATTCTGTTTCCGACTTTTATTACATTCTCCCACATATGTCATTAGCCCTATGTACAGTAGAAGCTCCAATACCTTGATGGCGGTGACTTTCCAATCCCTAATAGGTAACTGGGAGGGTTAGGAAGAGGCTTTCGACTACACCTACACAGTAGTTGTAGGAGCACCATTTATAACCATATTCTCGACTGACAAGCATGTGGTAAGGTTTATTAACCATGGAATTTTATTACTAAATGTGTTAAACAGAATGATAGCTTTTTTTCACTGGTTGCATCTTATGCATCATGCAAATCATAGAAAAAGACTGTGGATAAAACTGATAAAAACAGAATTTCACTGTATCATAAATTGACTAACCTTGTAGGAAATGTAACAGCACAATTTACAACTGGTTCCTGTTTTGATGTTGGAGGCATTTCCAAATAGTCATGCAAAGAGCTGGGTAGGAAGAAGTCCAAAAAGTCCAAAAGTTAGTCATTGTTTGTTTTAATGCATGCACTTTTCATTAAATAAAAATTGTATATTTTTGTTTGATTTTTTTCATTTCACCAGTTGGGGGGAGTATGGTACCTGTATAAATATGCATTTCATGTTCTTATATACACTTTAATAATACACAGACCACCTATTTAACTAACATTTGTTATGTTAATTATATTAATGTATAAATCAGAGAAAAAAGGGTCTCTTTGGTTATTGCACTTTATAGATTTCTTTGAAAAAATATACCTTAATCCACCAAACAAAAATTCGAATTATCTCTGGTAAATATGGATTGATAATATGACTTTTTTGAGGTTGGCTTTCATAGTAAAATCCCCAGAATCCCCTTGAATTGAATATTACAGATGCAGATGCAGATACTAAGGGGCAGATTTACTAAATTCACGTGAATAATTAGAAGTTTGATCAAATTCGATCGAATTCCGATCGTGCGATTTTATTAGACATTCACATATGCAAATTTGGCCACTTCGATCATCGAATACGCAAAATTCGAGTGTATTGAATAAATCGAATAATCGACCATTCGATGATCGAAGTACTTTAACTTTAAAATTTTATTCGACTGCCTACTTCGCCAGATTGAACCTACTGAATTGCAATAGAAGCCTATGGGAAGCTCCCCATAGGCTTTTTTTTCTATCCCCTGCTCGAATACCATTCGTACGATCGAACGCCTCGATCGTTCGAATCGTTCAAATTTTTCGAACTATCGGAGGAAATTTCACGATTTTATCGAGAAACAGCCAGTGTAGACCTATTTTTGTGTGTAATAGCATTCTGTACAGAACTGGAAAGGAAAGAAGCCTTGTTCCAACAGGTCCCTCATTGATTTGATCCCAATTTTAGGCCAGTATAGGAAATTGGGCAGGTAGAGAAAATGGGAGTTCCCACATAACAGGATATTTGGACATAGCATATACTGTATGTGCAAATCTGGAATCTGGCATCACATGGGCGTTTGCAATTCCCATGATAAAGAATTCAAATCTCATGGTTTGCACATAGGACAAGTCTGAAGAGATTTACTGGATGCCAGGAGTATTGAAAGCATAAGCATGTTGGGATCTTCAGGGTCTGAAACAAATGATATATATACATTTTTGGGGTTACTTGCATTTTAGGCTGCTATTAACCATATAATTCACTAAATACAGCCAGTTCAAAGGAGATACATGGCGAGTTAGGGTATTTTACACTATGATCTTCAAGGAGAGCTGTTGAGCTGAAAGCCTGGTATAAACAATTTAAAGCTGTCTAGAACTGCTTGTATCTTAGAAACCACTAAGAATAAAATGTATCTAAACTAAAAAAAAGTGATCAGATGAATTCTCTGAATACATTTAAATAAATAATTTTTGGGGGTTTAAAGTGGACCTGTCACCCAGACACAAAAATCTATATAATAAAAGTCCTTTTCAAATTAAACATGAAATCCAATTTCAATTTTTTATTAAAGCATTCATAGCTGTTGTAAGATCATTTAAAAATCTCAGCTGTCATAGAGGCCTCATAGATGCGGGGCAGACAATTACTTTCACTTTCCATTCATCACTTCCTAGATGTCACTGCTCTCCACACATTCCCCCATTCTCTTCACTGTTTAATTGTATAATCAGGGCATGGGGATGGACATCCCCCATTCTGGTGCACAAACAAGATTCTAAGATTATATAATGCTTGTCTTAATAACAGTGTCCACAAAATGGCTCCTGCCTGCTTGCTATAATTTTGAATTCCCAGACTGAAGGAAACAAGAATCAAATAATTTAAATAGTGTAAATAGAGTTCATTTTGCTTGACTAATGTGATAAAATAAGATTTTGAATATTTCTTTTGGGTGACAGGTCCACTTTAATAAAGGGAATATATGGAAAAGAATGGCCAGTAAATAACAGCATACCCTGAATGCTCTGGGAAGGTTCTTGCTTAGACTAACCAGAACATCTGGTATTTACTGTGCTCTGTCATCATCTGACAAAAGCCAGTATCTTACAGACAGAATATTTTAGTGACCTGTTGTTGATGTCAACATTAACAGTGAAGTGTATCAAGAGCCAAAGAGACATCATTATGCACAAATTAAGCTTAAGCAGCTATATAAAGAATAAAAACATTAATGCTTTTTATTAATCAATTCACTAAACTCAGCAGGCAGCTCTTAGAATTAATACAATAGTTGTTAATATTCCACAGATGCTGCTGAGAAATGTATCAACTAAAAAATAAAAGATGGAAAGCAAGTGAAAAAAGTCAAAATTTCTGGTGAACAATCTGAAAAAAAACCTAAACTGAAAAAAGTGTTTGGAAGGTGAACAACCCCTTTAAGGATTTGGTTCAGGCAGACACTTGGAGGCAATTCCCTAAGCGTCGAAAATGTGCTAGTTTTGGCTTTGCCAACATTCACCGCACTTCACCAGGCGTAGTTTCGCCAGCGCTACGCAAAATGCGAAGTTGCGAACGGTAGCGAAGTTGCGATACCGTTACTTAGCCAGGTAAAGTGCATTTACTCTTGCAATGCCTAATTTGCATACGTCGTGAAGAAGATGTACTGTATAATAGAAGTATATACAAGTACATTACACTACACAAGCCCAGGAAACCTTTAATAAATATAGTATAATAAATATTACAATAAAGTTGTCCTATTGCCCTAAATATGTGCCCTCTGTATAGCTGAGTTGCCATATGTTAGGAAATGGATGGGGGAGGAGGGTAATTATGCTATTTTTCAGACTATCACCCTAAAAAAAGGTAAAAGACGCCAGCGTTTTTTTGGGACTTAGAAAAAATTTCAAGTTTTTTTTCAGACTCCTATGTATTGTATTGAACTTCACCAGGTTCACCAGGTCTGACCTGGCGAAGTAAAGTCTAACGCAAGAGGTAACATTCAGTAAAATGGTCATCTTAGTGAATTAGCTTATTTACGTCCCTTCCTCAGTGCACAACTTTGCCTGGCGTAAGGGTGCAAAGTTGCTCTAGCCTATCTACTTCACTAGCGAATTTTCGACAGGGACACTGTTAGCAAATTGGCGAAGTTGCGAGATGACGTTACGCTGGTGAATAAGCGTTAGCGTTAGACGTTTCACACTTCAGCCGAATCCTTCTGAAAAAAGCTGAATCCAGGCAAAATCCTGAATCTAGTGCATCCATAATTTAACAATACTTGTGCCTTTCTAGGCTGCAAATGACCAGGACTGGTGATTTCAAGTGGATTGCTTGCCTTCTGTTTTAAAAAGGTAAATAAATGAAATGATACAATACCCAGGAAGTCATTTCCTGGAACATAATTTCATGTTTTTTATTTATTTAAGGTTTGTGTGGACCAGCAAACCAGCTAACCTTTTAAAAAGTACTTAATGACTAGTGATGGGCGAATCTCCCGAGATTCGCTTCGCCGAAAAATTCGCAAATTTCTAGAGAAATTCGCGAATTGGCAAAAAATTTGCAAAACGATTCGGGGGACGCTTTTGACGCGCGTCGCGTCAACTTTGGTGTGTCGCGTCGTTTTCGGCGCACGTCGCGTCGTTTTCGTCACGTCAAAAACGACGCGCGACTCGTTTTTCCGGCAAATTTTTGCCAAGCGAAATTTCGCTGGCGATTCGCGAATTTATTCGCCAGCGGCGAATCGCTGGAATTCGCCGCGAATTCACCCCTGGTGAATAATTTCGCCCATCACTATTAATGACTCCTAAAACTGTTCATGTAAAACATCAATTTAAAGATGTTGTTTCCCCTTTAAACCTGCTCTGTTAGAAAAAGCTTAGAAAAACATGCTCAATCCCACATCATCTTTTTATAAATGAAATATGCCAGCATATTGTAGGTGTGAAAATAAAGGTGTTAGGTACTAGCAAATGCTAATTATGCTGTAAATGAGACAGAAGGTATTCTGCTTTATGACAGATGGTAAATCAGCTGCTAACCTTCAGGGAACACAGCCTCTCTAGCCATGACTTTCAAAATATATTATTTCTGAAATAATGTGTTCCTATCCATGCAATGTACAACAGAGATCAAACCAGCCATGAGATCAGATTACAGAATTCTTTGTTGATTAAGCAACTCTTTCCCTTCCCTGGTTAATAATTCAGTGGAAAGTCTGCAACCTGTGTCTTAAAATGAACTTTGGAAAGTGGTAATAAAATAGTTAATGCTGCAGTTAATGCTGTTAGGTGTGTGCAGTGAATAATGTGAAAGTGCTGATAGTATGTCTGTCAGAGAGACATAAACATGTAACGCAAATAGATAAGTACCTTGGCTTTTCACTAAACCTATACAAATATGTTCTAGCCAGTTCCATTGACTTACAAGTGTCACATGCTTTATTAGGAAGCAAGTTTCATGTAAACCTCTCTGCATGCATACACACACATAATAGGACACTCATTTAAAATAAAAAAATGATTGTGGCCAAAACAGCAAAATACAAATGTACTTTTTCTCATATTCTGATTGCCATTTTTGTAATCTCTAAGCATTTACTTTGCAACACTTTTTTTAAACTGCCATTAGAGCGTTTTAGTTTTATCTACTGGAAGTTAGTCATTGAAGTCATGCTGTTTAGGCCTTTTTTTTCTGTAATTTGCATAATTTCAAATATTGCTCATAGATCTCTCTCTCAGTTTCTCATTTATAATTTACTTTTAGTAGATTTGAAGAAATTAGGCTAGTGTAATGACATTATAGCACTGCATTGTGCACATATATAAGCATTTTAAAGAACATTATGATTCTCCTATGTGATCTGCATTATAGACACTAATGCTGATAATATGTGGGTCACATACTAATATAACCTGTAGATTGGGTTGTATATTTACTTAGATTATTTTTACTGTTTTTAATGGATTGTATTATGAGTTGGTAGAGGGAGGATTTTGTTTGTAACACACTACACCAGTAATAAGTCACCCCTGTTAGTATGTGATGTTGGGTTCCCGCCATACTTTTATTTAGGATGGTGTTTTCATTTTCCATTGCACTTTGACAAAGACTGTGGTTTCAGCCGAAAAGTTAGATGTGCCCACTGTTGCGACTTTAATAAATCTTCTTATTTCCTGCGAGTGCTTCTTTACCAAAAGATTCTTCTAAATCCATACCAAGGCTGGCACCCAGGCCCCTTTGGCTACCTTATCATGAGTGCTGGTAACTTCTGCATTATATATGAAGAACTTACCAGCAAGGTTTAAGCAAAACAATTCCTGTTTTGCTTAAAGGGTAAGGCACTTTTTAGTAGCTGTATGCACAAAATATCTCAATGTCTTGAATATATTGATAATGGTTTGAGTGCAGAGGATCTCTTGTATTTGTCTATAAGTATTTTGTGGTCACAGCCTCATTGCACCCCTGCCTAATGGTTTTAAAAATTAGTGATGAGCAAAACGTTCCCTTGTTTGTTATAGTTCATATAGGTGCAATGACCAGCTCCCTGTTGTAGCTCCAACCCCTTCCAACTATAGTCAGGTGATCCCACTGGTGTCTAATAAAAGGGCAACCAAGTTTGGGAGTTTGACTTTGAAAGCAGCAAGTAAGTTGCAGGTAAAACAAGTCCCTTTGTAAAATGTATAATGAAACAATGGAATTCTTAATGAATCAGATGCAATTTGAGAGTAGGACTGGCCAGATATGGGATGACTTTGACGTAGTTGGCCAGCTTAAATATATTCAAATATGGTAATTGACGGCACCAGTTAGCAGTGTATTGTCTTAAAATGCCTTTATTGAGACATGGGCTCTGACCCCGAACACCCGGCAACGTTTCAGACCCCTCTCGGTCTTTTCTCATCTTAAATATATTGCAATATATGGACAAACAATCCCTGTTTTGTTTAAAGGGTAAGGCATTTTTTAAAAAAAGTTTTTCATTTTTAGTGGTGTAGATTGTTGACAGACAATATATTATGATATAAATAGTCGTAGTGAAATGGTAACAAATATACATATGCAATCAGCGATACGGATTCTGTTTGCATTTCACTGTGATAAAAATTCCTGTTGCTTTAGGTTTTGGCTAGCCTTAGGTTTTGGCTAGCCTTGATGGGCTTTCTCTCAGGAAACTTTTTGTATTCTAACATGAGTGATACAAAAAAAAGTCATCAAGATCATTTCAAGTAAGACTATGGGTGAGAGACATGAGACAAATGTGATAACCTAAATTAACCCATAATCCTTATTAAGGGTTACGTGTGGAAACTGAGCCAGATTATATCAGGTTTTATAAAGAATTTGATTTTTTTTTAACTGAACACTGTTGAGAATGTAGGTGTTTAATGTCCAGCTTTTAGTGTTAAATTACATAGATGCATTATACAATTTAAAAAAAACTTGTAACTACACTAAAAACCTTGCTAAACCCTTATAAAAATACACACCAATGCTTAAAGGAAAAGTAAATGTTTTTCTTTATCTCTCTGTAAATTTGCTCTAAACAGCCCCCCAGATTAATGTACTTTAGTCCCTGCTGCAAGTCTGCTCTGGTTTCTGTGTTATCAGCAGCTTATTTCCCCTTCTTCCTGGTGCAGAGTGAAGCCCAGCCCCTTAGTTTACTGAGCAGTGCATTTTGCTGCTGTTCCACAATAGAGAGGAAGAGGGAGCCAGTGTGTGCATTGGTAAGCTAGTTTCCCCAAGCAAAAGGTGCTAAACACACTGCTCTCTGCTATGTCACATTATGCAAATGATCTCCAAGACTAGTCTGAGAGATAAGGTCAGCTCAGAAAGCTAAGGGGCGGGGCTTCACTCTGCACCAGGAAGAAGGGGAAATAAGCTGCTGATAACACAGAAACCAGAGCAGACTTGCAGCAGGGATAAGGTACATTAATCTGGGGGGGCTGTTTAGAGCAAATTTACAGATAGAAAAAAAAAAGGTTTACTTGTTCTTTAAGCCACAATTATATACAAACAGCAAACATTTCTTGATAAGATCTCATGCCTTGATAAGATCTCATGCAGGCATTAGCTTTAACCTTCTGATATGCTGATGGATTATGGAGGACACAGACAGGTTCTGCCTGTACAAAGGGACACAATATAAAATAATATATGAGCCCCCAGTCCTAAACAAAACAGCAAACTTAATAGTGGTCTACTAAGATAATATAAGACTGTGCTTATACAATGCTTGGATCCTGCTGCCAGAGGTCAAAAGGGTTCTTATAAATTGAAATGTGAGACAGGACTGTAGCAACATACATGCAAGTACACCCTGTCTGCAGTTGGCAGATATAGACCACAATGCTTGCTCCATTGCACCTACGAAACATTTTGCTTGGGAACTCTGTGTTTCTGAATATGTCTCTGCCCTGATGTAGAAAGGTTTATGCTATGCTATTCCACTTTTTGTCTAATAAATAAATTCTGTTATTCTGAAGAACCTCGTCTTGGAATCTTACTTAAGAATAAGGTTCTGGTAAGCAAATTACCAACAATGCATGCAAAATAAAAGACATGAATGGCTTGAAGGTTGACTGTCTGTAAAGTAAAATTTCCTAACTAAGATAGGAAAGAGCCAGCAGCACACAACCAACTGAAAAGAGAAACATGTATTCATTACAAGTGTTGAGCTGCTTGGAGGTTCTCCAAATATAGCAACTTGGTATCTTTGACAGGACATAGCCAAGTATGACAGTAGCTCAGTCCTCCAAAGAAGGCAGTGCTAGAATAAGTCTGTTTCCGAAAACACTGCATAAGATCAGAACATGCTCAGTGCACTGAGCATATTGCTTTTTCCATGCCAAAGAGATAATCTGCAGACGTGCACAGAGAAAGCTACTTTGCTCTAGTCGTATTATATAGAACATTACTTCCAAAAGGCTAAAATATACAACCCGAACTAGGCCATGTATAATTTAAAAAATGTTTGCATCATACTATTCTGGCTATTTCTTTATATTCCATTGATTCGTTTCTCCAGTCTAATGGGAATAGGTTAGAAAGTACAAAGTAGGAAAATATTTGAAAATATGAATGCTGCAAAAAGTGTTTGTATTTCCCCAAATCACGGGTGTCTAGTTTATGCATGCAAGTGAAATCCAATTTGTGAAATGCTTTACGAAAAATATCACTCACATTAGTAATTATGTAGCATTATATTCATTGAACATCATTACAAACAAAGGTGTTCCTGTTAAAAAAATGTCTTGACTGGTCAGATAACACTTCCATGTAAAAATAGTACATTATATGAGGATGTATGAGCCCACTTTCAACCACGGTGTGTTTTATATCAAGGATCTTGTGTCACTCCATAACTTGCAAAATGCTTTCAATTTGCTATTATTCCACTTGCAATCACAAAAGAATTGCTTATTAAAAAGTAACTTACCTCATAAAATATTTCACAGAGAGGTTGCTTGTTTCCATGTTGAATATGGAGCCTAAAAAAAGTAAATTGACATGAAATACAAATAGTTTACGGCATACTACTTATCATTTGATAAACAGTAAAGGGGCCCTCCATTTAGAAACTCTGCAGGCAGAAAAACAGCTTTGTGTGCCATTAGCCTAAACCATTTATATTGGAATGTTGCTTAGAATTAAATTTTATTTCATTATGCAAAAAAAAAAAAAAAAAATGGATCCCCTTTAAAGGGAAACTCTATCACCAGAATGAATACTTAACCAGCAGTTAGTTTATATAATATAAAGTGGCCTATTAAGGAATTTAACTGGATACGTATGAGCAACTATTTCCCTTTTATATCTTTCTCTTGAGCCACCATATTATGATATTCTGAGCTCTCTCGGAGATCACCTAATCAGTAGTGATGGGCGAATTTATTCGCCAGGGGCGAATTCGCGGCGAATTCCCGCTGGCGAATAAATTAGCAAAACTGCCAACAAAATTCGCGCAAAAAAAAATCGCCTCGCAAAAACGAGTCGCGCGTCGTTTTGACGCGACGAAAACGACGCGACGCGCGCCGAAAATGACGTGCCACGTCAGACAAAAACGACGCGACGCGCGTCAAAAACGACACGACGCGCGTCAAAAACGACGCGACGCGCGTCAAAACCGACGCGCGACTCGTTTCGCGAATCGGCAAAAAAATCGCGAATTTCTCTGGAAATTCGAGAATTTTTCGGCGAAGCGAAACGCGCCCGTTTCGCCCATCACTACTAATCAGAAATAATGCAACTCTAACAGGAAGTAAAAGACAGAACCGTGTCCAGTAATTGGGTCATGTGACCAGCATGTATGTGTGCCTTTGGTTTGTTTGAACCATGAATCATATGATTCATACAATTTTGAATCATGTTTTATACAATATACTTTTATAGAGACCTATATTCTTTGGGAGTATAGTCAGTGGCAGAACTACTGGGGAAGCAGGAGGTGCGATTGGGCCAGGGCCCGCACCCCCCTCAGTTCCCCCTCTGGCCGTAGCATCCAACTTTGGGCAGATAATCTGGTATGGAGGGGGGCGGGGGCCCAGCTGCACGTATTGCACCAGGGCCCGCCCCCTCCAGTCCCCCTCCAGTTAATTTACGGAGTATAGTTTCCTTTAAAGTAATTAAATACAGATGCAGTCACTTGGATTTGTAAGCTAAATGCGTCGTGACTCAGTGCTAATTGAAGAAACTGTGTTATCTAAAGTTATCTTAATTCATTTAATGCAACCTTTTCATTAGCATACCAAAGCCCCATTGTTTTCAATGGTGAACTCTTTAATTGGATGGGATGCTGTGTGATAAATAAACATACTGTAAACAAAATATTTTGCCTTGCATTTAACCTGAAGGGAAGCAGGTGATGAGGGCATAGAATGGTTAAAAGAGATACAGTATAAAGGAACATGAAAAAGAGGTCTCACAAAGGGGAAGTCATTTTCGTTATTAATAGATGTTATAAGTTGGTTTTGTGCATGTACACGAGCACAGGGGATTTAACCAGCTTTGATATTTATTCCTAGAAAGAAAATATATAGAGAATATATATATGTCCAGGGCATCCTGGGATTATCCTCTGGGGCTATCACAAATGTCGAAACTATTTCATGGGCATGCTTGCAGCATGATTTTTTTTTCTCTGCTCGACATATAGTATACTGATCCCTTTTTCATTTAGTGATATGCCGTTTGGTCTAAATATGGGGTATCTAAAGAAGATGAAAATTAAAAGGGGTAATAAATCTGTGTGGTCTGCATTTAAAGAATGTTAAGGGTGTGAGGAAAATGTCCTTCATTATTTTATGCTGATAGGTGAATCTGGGTCATTTTGTCAGTGAAAAATTTGCCTCACGAGGAAACTTTGGGTGACTTAAGAAAGCCAAAGCGATCCTAGTGCCATCAAGGAGAGATAAGTCGCCCAAAAAGAGCCTAATCTCCACCAGTTGACTGTAAGTGTGTTTGTAGCAGATGAATGAGCAGAAGGACAGATTTGGTTGAATGCTTGCCATGTTGAAGTGCATTGATACAGCATGGCTTATATCCATTCATAATAGTCACTGAAGAATGCCACCTCAAGCGTGGTTGTGCTAAAGTTGATGCAAACATTTTGCGTATTGACACCATTCATAAAAGGTTTTTATGTCCAAACAGGGTTCTTCCCCTTCTGTATAGTTGCACTAGACACCATTCCATTCACTTGAATCATGTGCAAGTGCACCTATTGAAAGTCGGGAACCCAACGCCCAGAACTTTCCAATAATTCCAGGGTTCCCTCTGTGGCTAGTGGCAATAAGTGCAATTGACGTGCAGCACATGCTAATGGTGTTATAACTCCTAGATTTCTAAGTTACGAAATTGCCACGCTGACAATATTAAGATCACAATTTACAAAACTGCATGCTCACATGTAAAAGCAATCATGTAAATGCATTGCAAACAGTTTACTTTAACAGTGTAACAGGATCAACCCTAGATGACTGTTGGCTTTTCTAGAATGAGAGAAAGCCTTGTGAAATGAAGAACATGAATGCACAAATATCTGGTATTTACTGCTTGTCATGCAGATGGCTTTATTTTAGCTGTAGCCATCTAAGAAGGATTCCAACACTGTTTAAGGGACAGGCACTTTTTGTCTTTGAAATGTTACATAGTTACATAGTTACATAGTTAAATTGGGTTGAAAAAAGACCGAGTCCATCAAGTTCAAGCCCTCCAAATTAAAAACCCAGCATACATACACACACACACACATCTCCACTCTTTCAAACACAAACCATATACCTGTATGCCCATAGCTATACTAACTGTAGATTTTAGTATCAAAATAGCCTTTGATATTATGTCTGTCCAAAAAATCATCCAAACCCCTCTTAAAAGCATCAACAGAATGAGCCATCACAACATCACCCGGCAGTGCATTCCACAACCTCACCGTCCTGACTGTGAAGAACCACCTACGCTGCTTCAAATGAAAGTCCTTTTCTTCTAGTCTGAAGGGGTGGCCTCTGGTGCGGTGATCCTCTTTATGGGTAAAAAGGTCCCCTGATATTTGTCTATAATGTCCTCGAATATATTTGTAAAGTGTAATCATGTCCCCTCGCAAGCGCCTTTTTTCCAGAGAAAACAACCCCAACCTGGACAGTCTCCCCTCATAATTTGTCTTCCATCCCCCTAACCAGTTTAGTTGAACTACTACTACCAGCTTTCAGAATATCATAGAAAAAACTTTAATTTAACAAGATCTGGAAGGCTTAGGTAATTTTACAGTTCTTCTGAACAATAGCCATATAAACTCCAGCAAATCCAGTGAAAGAAAGGCTTTGGCCCTCTTCAAGAATATTCTATAGTCGGTATTAGGCTGGTCCTCTTAGATTGAATCAAAAAACCTGACTTCAAAGGCCCACTCTTAAAAAACACAGTGCAGAATAGGTATCAAATAGACCTGTATGGTGGAAATAAGAAATGGAAGATGGAAACTGCCCTAAAAGAGACCTACTCGGGTTGGGACCTGAAGGCAGAACCTCTGGTACTCTGATAGGCCAGACCAACTCTGAGTCACATATCTTGTATCTTTCTTACCTCAGGTAAAATTAAATGTAATGGAACCTTACTACTTTAGCTTGCTGGCACTAGTTATCTATTAACAACAATTGATAATACCTTGTTTGCAGTGTGCATTACCACATATGGAAATATGTAAAGACGTATATGTACTGTAGTATTGATAACACCCTTAACCAATACTTCCTTGGTTTTTGTTATGGATAAATATATCAGTCAATAAAGCTTTGTTTGAACATCAGCTATAATTAAGGTTTGTTATCTTACCGGCCTGCTTCACATTCAGAACTTCAGGTTTACTGTAAACACAAAATTTACAACTGATTAGATGTTAACCTTTGCTCTGTACATATGCAGTATGTTTTATATCGAGGACTATGTATACTACAAGCTGTTTGACAGGAACGTCACTAAATTTGAACACACCAAAGTACATTGTACTTAATAGCGTAATGAGGGAATGTAATAAAAGTCAGTGACGGAAAAACTATTCCCAATGTGAAAAGTTACGTCTTTGTGCGAACAAATTTTCCTTTGCATGAATTTAATATAGCTTTGGCAAACCCGGAAACTGTTTAGTGACCTCTTTTGACAGTGGAAGAAAGTTTGCACCAATGCAATAACAGTGTAAGGAAGAATATTACATTGGGTAATGTCAGTTTTTATTCTTATTGCTGCACATTCTTTTTCTCTTTGCGGCTTTTATTACATTTCCCCATTGGAGTTCCTTTTATCAGTGACAAGAATGTAACCTAGGGGAAATCATGGGGAGGTGTTTCCAAGCAGTGTTTCCTGTTACTTCTGTATGTTGTTAATCCAGTGGAGGATTATTGTTACACAAGCATCTCAGTACTTAGAAGGATACTTTTTCATTTATTATCCCATTGTTCTGTTGCTAGGCTGCTGGGGGGTGTGTGATATCAGTCCAACTTGCAGGACAGCAGTAAAGCGTGACTGAAGTTCATCAGAACACAAGTCACATGACTTGGGGCAGCTGGAAAATTGACAATATGTCTAGCCCCATGTGAGATTTCAAAATGAAGTATAAAAACAATTTGCTCTTTTGAGAAATGGATTTCAGTGCAGAATTCTGCTGGATCAGCATTATTAACATTTAGAAAAAAATGTTTTTCCCGTGACAGTATCCCTTTAACATAAAGGAGAATTACTCCTTTAATTTCTACTGCTGTTACACATATAACAGCTCCTACAGGTATAGGAGATCTGTTATCTGGAATTCTTGAGATCTGGGGTTTTCTTTATAAGTAATCTCTGTAAAATATGAATACTTGAAGTCTGTTAAAAGTATTTTAAACTTTTAATAAACCCAACAGTATTGTTTTGCCACCAATATGGATGTGTGTATTTTAGCTAAGATCAAGTAAAATGAAATCATTTAAAAAAAAAAAATTATTAGTTTAAAATTGACTCTATGGGAGTCTGCCTTTCCATAATTCAGAGGTTGCTGGAAAATGGGTTTTCAGATAAAGAATCCCATACCTATAAATGCAAATATTTACCCATATGTTATCTTGTAATAGTTTCTAATAAACAACCACTTTGTAACTAAATAAACCAATTCATAGACTGTTTATGAATTTACCTTATTGTGACTGTTGGGTTGGTAAAACCAGAGGGATCCATTGCTGTTTGTAATATACCAAGATTGACTTCTTGTTGAATCCAGACTGGTTGACTGTCCCATGGTAAATGTAGTTTGAAGCCATGTCTTGCAATAATCCTGCATGGACAAAATATGCTGTGTTAGGTATCAACCCATGTAAGTAACATTCAATTCCAAAACAAAGCACTCAACACATTTCCCCATGGTTAATTGTGATAAACACAGGTGAAAGGATATGAAAAAAATATTCTATAGATATATTGTTGTATGTGCTCCATAAAAGGAGTCAGGTGCCCCAGAAACAAGTGCCAGAGCACTTACAAAGCCCCATATTGAAAGAACTGTTCTCTAACACAAACCATGGGCACATACTGTACAGCAGGGGCAGGGAACCTATGGCTCTCGAGCCAGATGTGGCTAGGGTTGCCACCTTTTCTTCAAAAAAATACCGGCCTTCCTATATATTCACCTTTTTTTTCTATTAATAACATTGGGACCAACCATCAAAAATACCGGCCAGGCCGGTAAAATACCGGCCAGGTGGCAACCCTAGATGTGGCTCTTTTGATGGCTGCCTCTGGCTCGCTGCCAAATCATTAAAAAAGGAATTGTTCTTTTTCCGTTTTTTCCCCCAAGCGATTATTGGTTATTTATTTCTATACAGTAATTGCACTTCCTGTGCCGGGCGGAACCTCCCTCCTTGCCCTCACCTCCCCCTCTCCTGCTCCCTCTCGCTGGCAGCTTAGAACTACACTACAGCTTCCAGTAATGGCACTTCCTGCGCCGGGAGGAACCTCCCTCCTTGCCCTCACCTCTGCCTCTCCTGCTCCCTCTTGCCGGCAGCTGCCTTAGAACTACAGCTTAAGGACGTACATAAATGACATCACTAACGCAACTCGGAAGAGAGTTGTCGGCCTGGCACGTCAGTGTGGCTCATGGTCAGTGCTCGCAGCCCTGAAGATTGGATTCAGTACTACTGTGAAGCTTCCTGCTGCCAGGTACAGATTTGGGGCCAAATTTTTTAAAGTTGGCTGCTGCTTCAGAGACTTATTGTACTTTAAAAGTGTTGGTCTTACATAAAATGCACACATTTACTTGTATTTAGTTTTAAACATATTGTATGGCTCTCGCGGAATTAATATGTGGCGTTTATGGCTCTCTCAGCCAAAAAGGTTCCTGATCCCTGCTGTACAGTATACATGCTAGGTGACATCAACTAATGAATGGACAGAGCTCAGTCTGTTACTCCCATATGTCTTCCTGTTACATTTGAAACCTAAACCTGTGATTTCTGAGGGAGAACACAGATTACCACAAAATTACTCTTTAGATAAATTATGTAAAATGGCAAAATACACTAATATATGTCCTATATTGCATGTAGGACCAGCACATGTGTGGCCCTAACTGCAAACTGATATACTGTATAAACGTATGGCATCTCTTATCCAGAAAACTCCAATTTACAAGAAGACCATATCCCATAGACTCCATATTATATAACGCCTATTTTTTTTAATTAGTTTGCTTTTCTCTGTATGATAAAACAGTGACTTCTACTTGATCCTAACTGAGCTGTATGAATCCATCTTGGTTGCAAAACAACTGGGTTTATCTGATTTGGAGATCCAAATTATGAAAAGATCATTTATCTGGAAAGCATTCTGGATAATAGATCCCATGCCTCTATACATATACAGTGGTGTGAAAAACTATTTGCCCCCTTCCTGATTTCTTATTCTTTTGCATGTTTGTCACACTTAAAGGTTTCTGCTCATCAAAAACCGTTAACTATTAGTCAAAGATAACATAATTGAACACAAAATGCAGTTTTTAAATGAAGGTTTACGTTATTAAGGGAGAAAAAAAAACTCCAAATCTACATGGGCCTGAGTGAAAAAGTGATTGCCCCCCCTTGTTAAAAATAACTAAGAACAAAAGTAATTGAGATCTATCAGTCTGGTAAAGGTTATAAAGCCATTTCTAAAGCTTTGGGACTCCAGCGAACAACAGTGAGAGCCATTATCCACAAATGGCAAAAACATGGAACAGTGGTGAACCTTCCCAGGAGATGAGACAACTCATCCGAGAGGCCACAAAAGACAACAGGACAACATCTAAAGAACTGCAGGCCTCACTTGCCTCAATTAAGGTCAGTGTTCACGACTCCACCATAAGAAAGAGACTGGGCAAAAACTGCCTGCATGGCAGATTTCCAAGGCGCAAACCACTTTTAAGCAAAAAGAACATTAAGGCTCGTCTCAATTTTGCTAAAAAACATCTCAATGATTGCCAAGACTTTTGGGAAAATACCTTGTGGACCGACGAGACAAAAGTTTAACTTTTTGGAAGGTGCGCGCCCCGTTACATCTGGCGTAAAAGTAACACAGCATTTCAGAAAAAGAACATCATACCAACAGTAAAATATGGTGGTGGTAGTGTGATGGTCTGGGGTTGTTTTGCTGCTTCAGGACCTGGAAGCCTTGCTGTGATAGATGGAACCATGAATTCTACTGTCTACCAAAAAATCCTGAAGAAGAATGTCCGGCCATCTGTTCGTCAACTCAAGCTGAAGCGATCTTGGGTGCGGCAGCAGGACAATGACCCAAAACACACCAGCAAATCCACCTCTGAATGGCTGAAGAAAAACAAAATGAAGACTTTGGAGTGGCCTAGTCAAAGTCCTGACCTGAATCCTATTGAGATGTTGTGGCATGACCTTAAAAAGGTGGTTCATGCTAGAAAACCCTCAAATAAAGCTGAATTACAACAATTCTGCAAAGATGAGTGGGCCAAAATTCCTCCAGAGGGCTGTAAAAGACTCGTTGCAAGTTATCGCAAATGCTTGATTGCAGTTATTGCTGCTAAGGGTGGCCCAACAAGTTATTAGGTTCAGGGGGCAATTACTTTTTCACACAGGTTTGGATTTTGTTTCTCCCTAAATAATAAAAACCCTCATTTAAAAACTGCATTTTGTGTTTACTTGTGTTTACTTGTGTTATCTTTGACTAATAGTTAAATGTGTTTGATGATCAGAAACATTTTGTGTGACAAACATGCAAAAGAATAAGAAATCAGGAAGGGGGCAAATAGTTTTTCACACCACTGTATGTATGGGACCTATTATCCAGAATCATCGGGATCTGGGGCTTGCCAGATAATGGGTCTTTCCGTAATTTGGATCTTCACACCTTAAGACCACTAGAAATTCATGTAAACATTAAATAATTTCAATAGGCTGGTTTTACTTCCAATAAGGATTAATTAAGGGGCAGATTTATCAAGGGTCAAATTTGAGGGTTAAAAACCCTCAAATTCGATCATCCAATTTTGGTCGAATTGAAATCCTTCGAATTTGAATATCGAAATTCAAAAGATTCGACTAATCGAATGATCGAATAAAAAAAAATTTGATCGAACGGTTGGAACGCTTCGAATGATTTTAACCATTCGATTAAAAAATTTTTATTCGATCTAAAAACTTAGAAAAATCCTATGGGAGATTCCCATAGGGTTTAACAGAAATTCGGTAGGTTTAGTTCTGCAATAAAAATTTTTTTAAAGGGCAAGTACTTCGCCCATCGAATGGTCGAATGATCGAATAGATCTTTATTTGAATCATTCGAATCATTTGAATCAATCAAATTTTTTTAAATTCGATGGCCGGAGTACCCAAAAGTTATTCGAATTTCGAATCCTTCACACAAATTTAGTAACTCTGCCCCTATATCTTAGTTGGGATCAAGTACAAGCTACTGTTTCATTACTACAAAGATTTCCCCGTATCGTGTGGTTGCAGATGGCCTCTTAGGAAGGTCATTTGCACCATTTTCACCTCGTATTTCTGGCTGAGCATGCACACCTCAGCTTACAAAATACCGTGAGAGTTGCTCAAGCACAGGGGATTTGGCATTACACAACAGACAGGGCCGGTATCAGGCTGAGTGGAAGCAATTGGACCTCACACCAATGGGGGCCCCGCACCCTTGCTGGAATCCAGTAGGTACATATAAGCCAGTGACAGCCCCGCTATAGGAGGAGCGCCCTTTGTTATTCTCCCGCGACTCGTGAGTTGACAGCAGCACTCAGGCTGGTTGTGACACCCAGTCCCTGACAGGTTCAGTGCAGCCACTGAGTGAGTAGAGGAGGGGCAGGAAGGAGCAGTGCCGGGTAGTGTTCTCATTGTCACTGCTCCTGTGTGTGTGTCAGACTGTTGACTCAACTCGTCTCTGGCTTTGATGGGGGAATGGATTCATACAGGAAGGGCTGAATGCAATTGATGAGGTGATCATTTCCCCATTGGCATGGGCATGAGCAGTCTCTTTATCCCCACACTGTGCCTCTTGTTATGCACTTGCCTCATGCCCAATGTGCTGCCAATAACAACCCTCCTTTATTTTGGAATGTCTTGTCTAGGGGTACAAAATGTCCCCAGTTGCAAGGGGTCCTTGAGGGTGACACTCTAGCTTATAAGGACATACAGTATTATACATGTAGTTTTGCTAAAAACTGTGAAATAACTATTTTGTAAATTAAAAATGATTCCTGTGCTTATTTCCTTTAAATACTTGACATTTATGTGTCCTTAACACGTGTCCCTGATGTTAAGTTTTCCCTGATTTTACATTGTTTTTCCCTGGTCCCCTGAAAGACGTAAAATGGGGGTTCTACTGTATATGACTTTTTAAGAGATGTTGGTGCAAATGCTTGAAGTGGCCACTTATTTTTAAGAATGTACAAGGAAGCAAAATAAAAACTAAAAAGATTCTCTAATACCCTAGACATGAGCCTATCCTAAAACCAATGAGGCATGCCCCTCATATGGCAAAAAAAGACAATCCCTCTGTTAAATATGAAAAATACAAGGGTTTTTACATTTTTTGTGACTTTTCGGCATACAGAGTGTGATGTCACTGATATAAGACTGAGAAGGATGGAGCTTCACCTTATAGGTTTTCCAGGTCTAAGGTGGGTTGTGTTTGGTAGCCGAGGATGAGGACTGGCAAAAGGGGTAACATAATGAAAAGTTTGCACTTTTGTGAATTTGTGGAGTAACGATTGCTTGCCTGAGTGAAAATTTGCCTTGCGAAAGGACACTAAACTTGGTTAGCGATGGGTTTGCCCACTAAGGTAGTGTAGATGCCTAAGTGAATATCCCTGAGTAATATCTGTGAGAGCAGATCTTCAACACCTTTCCATAATGCAGTTATTTTAGAACATTCCCACATTATATGTTGCAAAGTACCCCTAAGACCACAATTTCTCCAACATAGGGGAAAAGTGTCCGGGAAAATACGATTTAGTTTCACATGCGTGTCGTACCAAAAAAACATAGATTTATAAATGCTCTCTCTCTGTCTAACACAAGTGGCACTTTCTTTTGCATTTTCCCAGATCTCTATCCAATCTTCCATTGGGAGTGTTGTGGAAGTTATTGCTTCCCATTTCAACATATAAGAATGTTTGGGAAATGGATCTCCGGGTAAGGTTGTGATGGTTCTGTAGAGCATTGAAATCAGAGCCTTTTGAGGAAGCCCTGATATACTTTTTCAAATGGTGTAAGAGGGGGGAGGCCTCTGACCAAGTAGGTTTGAGCAAAGTGGGAAATTTGCAGGAATTCAAAAAAGCATTTAGGAGAAACATGGAACTTGTTTTGAACCTCTGTAAAAGTCCACTGTTTGAGTGTCAATGGGTTTAGAAGATCATATATTCTGGACAGACCTAAGGGGCACCAATTGTTCTGGAACCTTTCTATTAGGCCTGGAGGGAAGGCTGGGTTAGCTAGGAAAGGAGTAACTAGGGATTGTGGATTTGCTAATCTGTATTAGGATTTGCATTGCTTCCAAATCCCAGGATTTGATGCAAATGGGCTGCCTCATACTATGCTTGTAATGCTGGGGCGGCCAGTCCCCCCTGGGATTTGTTGGCTAACAAAACTGGTCTTGCTATACTATGTTTACGCTTGCCCCATACGAACCTAAACAGGTTGCCTGAAGGTCTCAAAGTATCTGTCTAGGTACTTGGACTAGTAGGGTCTCAAACAGATATAAAATCTTGGGTAGTACTGTCATCTTGAGAACTGTGATGCATCCCAACCATGATATTGTATAGGAGCTTTAATATATTGTATTAAAAGGGCATGCAGGTTGGGGAGGGAAATAACCGTATTTGTTAAGGTAAGTAATATATCATCAGCAAATAAAAAGACCACACATTCCTGCTGTTGAATCTTAGGCCCCATTATGTCTTTATGATTTCTAATTGCAGACGCCAGGGGTACAATACTCAGAGGGTAAAGCAAGGGAGACATCCTTGCCTAGTGCTTTTAAGTATGTGAATCGCTTTATAGTAGCTGTGGGATTGGAGTATAGGTTTTGAATGGCCATAAGGTAGGGGCCCCCAAAGCCCAGGTGTCTAAGTAAGTCAAACATATAATCCCAATTTAGGCAATCGAATGCCTTTTTTAAAAACTTTAAGATCCAAATTTAAGAGGGCTATTGGCCTATAGCTGCTACACAAAGTGATGTACTTTTTCGCTAATGAATTGTCCTCTACACCTGTAAATTGGCGATCTCCCTGTAGATGGTATTTCTGTCGATTTTTCACTAGTGACAGCCACTTCGCCTTTAGTAAATCTGCCCCAGAGAGAGAGTAGAGAGTGGATGTCCATAACAGACCATTTTCCTTCTATCATTCATAATTATTTGTTTATTTGCTCCCACCTTGAAAGTGAGGTCCTCCTGTAATCACTGCCGACATATTAGTGAACAGACTATTTAAAAAAGTTATTATGGTAGCTTTAATAATTATGTAAATGAGTCCCCTATACCCTGTATAAGACCAATAAAATAAAAAAAAACTCAAATAAAATGAAAACAAAAAGCAAAACTAACCAGTAGAATTGCAAGCATCACAATATTGTGCAAAGATTTGCTGTTATTAGTAAATTCTTTCATTTGGGTATGACTTTTGCCTACATTGTAAAATTGGGTGGGACTTTTGCCTAAATTGTAACGTGCACTTAGTTTTTCTCCTAGATATATTTAATATGCTCTGCTGTCTTTATTACTAAGATCCTTAAACCCCCCCTTAATTGAGTTGTGCTTCTCTTTGTATAGCTCCTACATTCTTTTTTGTCACATTTCATTATGTAATACCTGTATTTAATGAGAATCTCATTAACATTCTATATTTTTTAACAATCATTTCAAATTTATGTTTTTTCAGCATTGGATTGACCACAATGATTTGCAGCAGGGACTAACATTTGTAAGGGGTGTTAGACTTTAGAGCTCTAACACCCCACAGACCCATATTCAAACAGTATAACACATTCTAATCACTTCACGTCTTAACTATGGGCTCTATCCTCATTCCATTTAAATAGCTAAAGAATCAGGTGAAAAATGATGATCTCCCTTAGACTGCATGAGCCTAAATGCTTTACAATTATGATGATAGTTGAAATATACCAGATACTGAAGCTGATCCTGTCTTTACATTTGAATTTAGATCTTGTCTGATACTTGTAACATAGATCTTACAGGTTTTTTTTCATTTTCTTTTTTTTCCTACAGTCTATTTTTTTCTTCATTTAAATGTGGCTTGACTGTCAATAAATTAAATACATTTAAATAAAAAAAAAAAAGAATAAAAAAAGGGAAGCTTTGTACTGTGTATGGACCAATTTCAGTGATGAAGCACAACAAGAGGTTAAGTTTTGGTAGGTTATTTGTTTTATGCAAATAACCTAAATAGCAACAACCGTCCAGCAATGTTTTACTTGTAGACTGACGTCAATAATAAAATTAGTTCTACCACCCTTTTGGTAGCTCTTTATTGATACATGCACAATGGTGATAGGTAACAGACCAGTAGTCTGACTAGTAGCTGTATTTAGATGTTCAGGTATTGCGAGCTTATTAAATATGCAATCAGTGATTTTAGAAGAAAGGGGCTACAGATGGATTTTTTCAATTAATCCTCAAATGTGTTAAAATGCTTATTGCTTTTCTATTTATCTTGTCTGTATCATATAGCATTTATGAGGAAACACATATGCAAAACCATGTGTTTGAATTACATAAACTACCGTCTTTTTGGCATATCTCAAGCATTAAGAAGCATCTAAAGGAACATATTTGTATAATCACAGTTATATAGCTGACTGACCACTGATGTTTGCAAAGCTTACATATTTGAACATGGCAGACAGCGCCTGCAGCTGAGCCCCTCTATTGAAAAAGCCAAGCAGAAAATTCAGATGCAGTTACAGGTCTAAACATTTTACAAACAAGTCCCAACACACATTGCATAACCTGAATATATGTAGAATTGTTGATTATAAACTGAAACAAAACTTACCAGCATTACAGCAAACCATTGTCAAATAATTTCTTGGTGCTATAATTCATTCCTGAGAAATTATGTTGGAGATGGGGCTAGGTGTAATTTCATGTTGTCTTTCTTCTACAGCAGTGATGGGAAACACGATGAATGTCAAAGTTTTACATGTGGCCCCTGACTGATTAAAAGGGTCACAAAAGGGTAAAAATACCTATATTTTTTTCACGTCTTTGGAAATCATGTGTAATATGTATATAACATTGTAGGCTGTCAGGACAATTATTCAATGAATCATCATTCTTTTGAGTTCCTGGATGTGTGGCAATGTGAATTATCTTATGTTATGTGCATTCATGTAAACAGTTCTGGTCAATCTATATAAAGGCCACCTACTGTGCATTAGAGCCAGTTCTGATCAATCTTTATAAAGGACACCTGCTGTGCATTTAGAGCTATGAAAGATATGCCATTCCCTTTTGAAAGCTTTAGCAAACACAATTTTTTTCCTCATATTGTTTTCTTATTGTCAAGTGGAACAGAATATGAAGGGGGCATCCATGCAAAAGGCTTACAACCATAACTAAAAGAACACAAGTTGCATGGTCCCTGCAAATCAAGTGAACAACCATAGAGGTTGATGGGAATTTTCCAGAATCATCTGGTTTGTGTAATCATACTATATTGGGTATATAGTGCATTTGATGTACAATGTTAAAGTGCTTTTAGTAACTAAAAACACCACTTCTAAATGTTGTCATAAGTTCTGATCTTGTAAGAGTCAATACCTGTAATATTACAGAAGGGAGTTGTAAATCCTGCCGAAGCAATAATAAAATTAATAAAACCTATATTCAAGTATCCATTAGTAGGGATAGGAGCCCCATTCTCAATGTCACACTAGTAAAACTAAAAAAACAAACAAAAAAAAACCACTCCCCCTGGGGTACAATTGACTGTCCATGTTCATTTCTCCATCAATCAACTTTTATCTTGAAGCAACATCAATGCCCCAGTGATCTGATAAAACTCCATAACTGAGATATAACATTTCAGAAGGGGAAGGAAAACTTTATGGGTGTTTAACTATGATTCTTTATTTTTTTTAACTTTTGTTTTCATAGTGAATAGAACACACTCATTGATATGAGTACTTAATTAATTTGCCTAGTATGTTGTCATACTATATGGTTGATAGCAAAATATATTATGCAAACATAAACAAAGGAAATTAGTTGACAAACCAAGGACGGGACATGCTGAACTGGGACCTTATACTGTATAACACCTTGTAATTCAGATTCTTCTTGGATATTTCACTTTTAATTTTTGCAGATCTATATCACTCTAACTGCTTAGAGACTAAACTAACTTCTCACACACAACTCCAGCCCTAACCTTGGCTAAGAACCCTTCACTAGGCCACGTATCACACACTCTTTTCCACAATAACATACTATCAATCCTCTGTGTGCTACCTCTATGGACTTTGAGAAGAGCAATACAACACAAAAACACTAGAAGGGTAATCTTTAGCCTTTGCACGAACATATTTTGCTTTGTGCGAATGCAATATACCTTTTGCGAACCCAGAAACTGTTTAGCCACCAGCAAAAGGCCGTTTGCGAATTTTATACTTTGCACTAATGCGCTGTCAATGTAATAAAACTTCTTACTGAAAAAGTTGCAATGTTTGCTCCAAAAGATTGCGACACCTTCAAGCACTTCTTAAGAGTTTGCAATTATAATCTGCAATGTGCAATAACGATTTGAAATGCGATAACCATTTCAGTAACAATATTACATTGCAAGCTGTGGATTTTAACTCTTATTGGTGCACAATGTTTTTCTCTTTGGGACTTTCCCCCCATGTGCACAACCTGAAATATACTGAAACATCTCAATATCTGCCATTTGCAAGCGGCTTAAGGTGGCCATGGATGCACCGATAATATCACACAAATCAAATTTCCGTACGATATTCGGTGCATGTATGGTGAGAAATGAGCTGATCGATATCGGCAGAAGACTTTGATATTAGTCGGCACATCTATCAGGCTGGCTGGAAAATTTTGAACTGGGTCCCTTTGAAGGCACCCGAACATTGATCATTGTTAGTGCTGAATCGTCAGATACAGGTAGAATTCTTTCTATCTGTATATCTGACGATTCAGCTCTACACATGTGTATTGAAACAAACTATCTTTCTTGGAATGATCTTTTCCAGGAAAGATCATAATTGTAATGTCTATGACCTTTAACATTATTGTGCTTTGTATCATTATTATTATTACATGAATGACTATTGTTTGATTTCAGATTTGCACAGGAGAGGCTGCACTTTGATAGGTATGATTAGTTGAACGGGAAACATTTGAAGGTCCTGACACCTCTGACCCTATGAGAGCACTCTCTGAGCTGAAATAATATTGTATTAGGACCTTTGGAATCTCCTAATGGACAAATGAATCATTAAAATGAATCATTAAAATCAGATACCGATCATTCGATTTCACGAAAAAATTTCCTTCGAGAGTCCGAAAAATTCATACAATTCGAACGATCGAACTCTCCGATTGTATGAATGGTATTCGAGCAGGACTTAGTCTCTGAAGCCGATGGGGAACTTCCCATATGCTTCTATTGCAATTCGGTAGGTTCAATCTGGCGAAGTAGGCAGTCGAATAACTTTAAAATTTTGATTCCTTCGATCATCGAATGATCGAATTATCAAATATACAATCATTCGATTTATTCAATCTATTCGATATTCGATGATCGAAGAGGCAAAATTTCACGAAAAATTTGTACGATCGTAGTTCGATCGAAGTTCGATCAAATTCGGTAGAATTTCGTAAATCAGCCCCAACAGGTGTATTGTGCTGGTGAAGAAGAAGTCTTAGAAAGAATTAGATTTGTGTACGGTACTGCACTCATAAACTTCTTTTAAAAATTATTGTTATTGCATTTTTAGACCAGTGCCTTTTCTAACACACTGCAGAGCTATTAGAGTGTGCTAATAAAAAGTAATTATACAATCTCAGGACCATGATGCAGACAGTAATGTGTTTATAGACTTTGGCATGCCTCTATTCTACATACATATAAGGGTAACCAATGCTAAGCTGAGATATACATGGCATGTTATGGCACCTTCTTTAGTCTTCTTTCATTTTTATAAGAGAGCAAGACCCAGAGCTCCTGACTGTTATCATAAGATAGAAGGATAAAACTCCTAATACTTTCATTCCACTTGCCATACGGTAGTTGTCACTGCGCAGGTGGAGAAAATGATGCATGCTTTCTGTTCTACATCCAATGTTGTCTTTACTGTAACACATTCAGTGTAATCTTTTATTATTACTATAGGAAAAAAAGCAGAGAGATACAGTTTAAGGAATTAATCCTTAATCCTGTAATAGGTAAATCTGTCAATGATTACAGTTTAATTAGAATCTACTTTGAATAATTTCTCTACTTTTGTCACTGTCTGTTCAGTTGATTTTATTTCCCACAAAAAAAACATAAAACGATATTATAATGGGGGAACAAACTGCACACTTAGCCAACAATTTCTCTCCTGCACTTGTCTGTCACTACAGCTACTGCTCTTTGGCATAATTATAAGCCCAAAGTTATTGAACTTTTTAATGTAGAGTGCTCATACTTAAATCCAGCAGAGGCTGAGTTTTAAATACAGATTCAGGATATTGTAATACTTGTAAATGCCTTAAGATATTGTGAAGAAAAATTCTCACAACGTTATTTACAGGGTGCGATAAGTGTGGAACTATTTGCACAGTGCTAAATCCCTGCAAGAAAAGAACAACCTCAGCATACGCATACATGTATTGTATAGTTCAGTTATGAACTGCATGAGTAATAGTTTAAATTCTCAACTACAATTTGTAGATTTAACAGAATTACCGTCATTATATGAACAACTAGACAGACTTACCTGCTGAAAAGTCAGCTTAATATACTGACTTTATTGTGGTGCTTCCTCTTGGTTAATCCACACTGATACTAAATAGAATGGACTCTACAGCAATGATTTCAGAATGCTAGGTGCAGTCAGTTAGCTAGTCCTTCTGAAGCTTTCACTATAATGGATGAATTTAGTCTGCTGAATCCCCATTTAGACAAGTGCATCACAGATTCTCAGCCAAAGAAAATCATCAGACAGAGACAGTACAAAGAATCACACAGCACATTTATTGAGCTGTGGGGACACAACGAATAAATAGAGAGGAAAGGCAGATTATTAGGGTCAAATGCTGCATTCACTTTTTTCAACAAAGTGCTGATCCATCTTACAAACTGGCAAAGTCACAATGTGAGGAATTACACATGAGGAAGGATCTCAAACTTCTATTTTGTAGTTTCCATGGTAATAGTACGCTTTGGATAAAACCCCCTTATCTGCATGACAATCAGTGAAACAAGAGAAAACAGCAATGCAACTTAACATTCACTGAGATCATCTCATGTATGATTCAAATACTTCCTTAAAATTAAAAAAACATCTTGAATAAAACAATGTTAATATTAAATCACAAATTCATATATATATGTTTAATGGGGAACTATTGTGAAACTATATTTGTCATAAGTTCAGTTATGTGGAAATGAGTCCTTTTCTGAATATAATCAATAAAAAAAATGTTTCCCCTTCTGCTAACAGAGTTTGCATTTGAGTCATTTTTCTGCTGGAAAGTTTGATCAAACATATCATTGGCCTGTATTGCTTTTGTTTTTACTTGTTAATTGTACCTTCCTCTGAGCATTACAAGACTGCATGAAAATAGAAGTAAACATGAGTCCTTTACATGTCATACTTTCCACCATGGCACTGTAGCACCTAGTTCTCCTATAGCATTCCACATTGTCAATGAGACACAAGGTCCATTAAACTTAGTGCATAAAAAGACCATTGTACCCCCAGGCTTTTGTGAAGATTCGCTTTGCACATGTGTTCTTTACATTATTTCTTTTGCAGGGTAATGAATCTGTAATCATGACAAAATGCTCAGTTGTACTTAAAAACATAAGAGTCAACACTTTGCCCACTGTTAAGGCCCCCATACATAGGCCAATAAAAGCTGCCGACAGACCAGGTCGGCAGCTTATTGGCCGGTGTGTAGGGCCATCCGATGGGCTTCCACGTTCGATATCTGCCCGATCGAGATCTGGCAGGTTAAAAAACCTAGTCTGATCGCAGGCGCATCTCTGCGTGTATGCGGTCCCGCGATCCGACTGCCCATATCGCCTCTATTCTGATTTGATTGTTGGGCCCTAGGGTCCACGATCAGGTCAGCCCGATATCGCTCACTTCAATGTGGGCATATATCTATATGGGCATACATCTATGGCCACCTTTAGTGAATAAGCTCCAACATGTCTAAAATTACAAGTCAATATGATTTATTTTTAACTGTAATGTTAAAACAGCTTATGCCTGAAAATTCTTGTGCAATTTATATCAGTAGCAAATTCTTACTACCACAACTCTGTTGATTTTTTTTGTCAAAGAACTAATAGGTAGTGTTTCAAGGATTAATTTAAGTGTTAATCAGTAAAGGTAGAAGTTGCATACATATAATAACCCCCCAATATACATTACATTAATTCCACAATTAATTATTGTGTAGCTCACACTCTTTCTCAGGCTTCCCCAGAGTAAACCTTCTGAAACCCCCATGTGCTATTCTGTCAACCTTCCCACTTCCCACCATTCTCTCCTCTATAACATTTTTACTTATCTAGATCACAAGCTATTATCTTCTGCTTAATTATTTTGCCTTCCATGTGCTGTAATTTCCACCCCTACTGCCTCCCACCTGCTGCTCCTTTAACCACCTTTACATTCTCTACTTCCCCATAGTGTTATGTGTATTGGTACTTCTAACAGTTAAAAAATATTCCATTAAACAGCCTCTTTGAAATCTTTAAATACCAGCCACTCTAGTTGTTCAAAGGTTAATAGTAAGACTTCCACAGCCCCTTAATCACTTAGAATTCCTTCTCCTCCTCTAACTTACTTGGCTCCCTACCATAGGAATTTACTTTGGCTGTTGGCTACTGAGCATGCTCAGTTCTTCTCAACTCAGATTACTAATCACATACTCTAGTCTAGAAACCAATGAAGAAGTGGCATTGCTGGTTTCCATAGAAATTCTGCTCTAGATGTCTGCTCCTAATTTTCTCCTAGCCTCCTCTCTTGAGCTTAGCTTGACTAAGGTCAATCCAAGCAGGACTTGTTTTCAAAGTAAGTTCTGACTGTGTTAAGATGGCTATAGACCTGCTAATATATATTTATGCAACGCTAATCTGGGCTATCCAGACAACACAATATCCAGCTATTGGTATGAGCATGGGTTACATTGGACTCTCTCTTCAGGATCCTGGTCCTTCGCGTGGAAGCATTCCCTCTACGGTGTAGTGCAACTACGAAACCCAGACACTGTGCGTGCAACTTACAAAAAAGGATGGGCGCCAGGAGGTTCTTGGTGCAAACTCAAACAAACTTTTATTATTAATCTGAAGACAATGTCCCCAGGTTTACTCACATGTTGAATAGTGTTAACAATCAATCACATCTTATTCAGAACAGGTAACAGTGTCAACTGAGGAACAGACTCCAATAGATCATTGCAGCACATCATGACACCCATTCCCTCCTGAAATGTTGTCCCAGGAAGCAGCCTCTACCCTGCAGTCCCTCCTCACTGAGGTCCCTGCACTCAGGTATTTCAAAACCTGTGGGAAGTACTCCTCTACTCTACTCCTCCTGCAATTCCTTGTTGGAGCTGGGCTGCTCATGCTACACTTGCTCTCTCTGCCTTTCTCTCCTAGAGAGACTCATACAGAGCTACCCTGTTCTCACTAACCCTCATTCAAGGGGGTGTATGGT
Source organism: Xenopus borealis (assembly GCA_024363595.1). Taxonomy (NCBI): domain Eukaryota; kingdom Metazoa; phylum Chordata; class Amphibia; order Anura; family Pipidae; genus Xenopus; species Xenopus borealis. The sequence goes on along the minus strand of CM044441.1, from coordinate 60,959,807 downwards.
CTCCAACTTACCCACCAAAGGTGTCTAGTCCCTTTGGGGTTACCTCTTCAGAGCCAAGGCCTTTCTGTGCCCAGGTCCCCCCCCCCTGGGCACACCCTGCTGGATCAGCATCCAGAGGCCAAAGAGGAAGCTGCCACTCCCTTCCCAGCACTATACAGTGTAATGCAGGATGTGGTCACAGCGCCACCTGACCAATAACTACAGACATGCAAATACTTAAATTGCAACACAGACTTTTGCCTGGCAACTAAGGAAGGTAGGGATTTAACTCTATAGATGCTGGTAAAACCTATTAATCCCTACACTTATGTTCGACAAATGCTCGTTCATTCGATGCAGTCTCACAACCTACTGTACCACTAACCACTCAGATTAAATATACTAGTAAAAAACAACAAATCAGACAATTTTCTGGAAATTAATTCAAAGACAGCAATAGTACTAAAGTTTTGTCCAACAAATGGTATGTTGCACCACAAAAAGCTACTTACTGTAACTTACTCTAGGAATGACATTTGCTGACCATTTTACATAAATTAGTTTTAAATATTTAGGAGAGTCTGGCTTATAGCACAGACAAATATGTCCCTTATCAATTTTAATTCATTTCTAATTTTACGAATTGTAATTGTACCACAGAAAATGAGATGTGAAATAATAAATGTGTGTAATGTTTTCTCTACTGCAGATGTAGAAAGTAGAACTCACACTTTTACAGTGAAGTTACCAAAGTACAACCTACAAGTAGAGTGTTGAGAAAAATGAGTAGATAGAGGATGTAGTTACAAGAAACTAATTGCTGAGGACAAAGATCTCTGGGGTGGTGATACTATGAACACATTTTGCATCAGGATATAGACATGATCTTCTGGTTAAACCTTTATTTGGAATTAGTTTTGTCTCCTGAAAACAGTAAACAGACTAGGATAAAACAATATTTTAACCTAATGAACAGCTCATAAATGCTGTATTAGATGCACATGGTGTAAAATACACCTATGTGCAGCATGGGCAAATATACAGAACTTGTGCTAAAAATGTGTTCAGCTTATTCTTTAATTTTTTTTTTTATATTTTTTAAGTTCTAATGGATAACTGTTTTGTTTACATCCTTGCTTTCGCCCCCTCCTTCCCTTGAATGAGAAACACTACTTTGATGTAAAAAAAACTTTCTCTTTCCTTTATTACTTGCTGCTTCTCAGATTCATAGATAAATTGGCTTATTTACCGGTTCTACAGGCACTGGAATGCAAATATGCATTAGTTAGGGCCCACAGACAAAGCACTTGCACTTTGGTAGTAGTGGTAGGTGTAAGCTGTGCAGGTCACAAAGTACAGTACCTATTACTTGCTTTTCCCAGTTCCTTAAATACCACAACTAGTGGGCAGTACTGCATACAACGTGAGGCACAACCAATGAATTTCAGGGTGTCAAAATGTACTTTGCTTCTTAGCAGATTAAAAACCATGGCGATGTGTGGTTTTAAATACACAAACATAAACAACTGAGGGAGGGAAAATGTTATGTTTTATTTGCCATTTTGGTTGAGCACCCATTATGTTTAGCTGATTTCGTGGCTGATGTTGAATATATTTCAGTACCACCAATACCATCAAGTTTCTTATAGCTGTTGTTGGAAGACTGTTCACAAACTTGTTTTGACACAGAACATCACCTGTTTTTAAGAGTATTTTGAGGGGTAAATATGTCTATGAATATGTTATTGAGCTCATTTATTTTTGGTTTTTTTGGGACTTTTCAGTCATGATCAATTGGAAGAATTTTCACACTTTAATAAACATGTAACCAAGTAGGCTTGCAGTGGTTTTGGTACTGGGGTTTATTTTCTGCCAACAGGTTGAAAAGATCCCAGAGAACAGAAAAGCTGCACCAGCTTTTATTTGTGAACTATTTCAGTGTACTCTCTGTTTGACTTGCTAGCATTTCTTGTTTTCTCAATTGAAAGTCAAACAGTATTATGCTGTTTAAGCTCAGTGCAATATCCATAAGAAAACAAACATGGTTCAGTATGCATCTTTAAAAAAGTAGCTCAAATATTTGCTTTGAACTTTCACATAGGTAAAGTATAATCTAAGTAATTTAACAGTTCCAGTTAATAGCTAAACTTCATTTTCAAGTCCTGTGAAAAGGTATTCAAAAAAAAAACCTTATGGCTTCACAATATAAATATATATAAGGTTTCTCCTGCCTTTAAATTAAATGAAAATTATAATTCAGAATGAATATGTAACCAACATTATATTTATATCATAATAAGCACCTTGTTAAATAATCTTACCAATCATAGATCAGTAAACATTGCTCTTTTAAAACCTCCCCCTTGAGCCACCATTTTGTGATATTCTGTGTGCTTCTTCATAGATCACTTGGCAGGAAATAATGCAAATTTAAAATGTAACAGGAAGAAGTGTGTGAATAAATGATACAGCTTTTTTTTTTTTTTTCGCTGATAGTGTGTCACGGGTAGGCCTAGTAGGCGCCCTAGGGAAGTAGTGGACCAAGGAGGAAGCTTAGGGGTCAAAGATCCTCTAGCGTAACACCGGCAAGGATCAGGCAGGAAACGAGACAAAGTCCAGGCAAAAAGGTTGTATTGGCAGGCAAAAATAAAACAAAGTCCAAGCAATAGTCAAAGTTAAATGAAACAAGGTCAAAAATACAAGAACAGGATCAAGAATAACACCCAGGATCAATAGCAATAGAATCCTATAATTGGGCGCCATAATGGCGTCCAATGCGCCTTTAAATAATCAAAACGACGCAGGCGCATGACGGCGCCATGGCGTAATTACACCGGCGCCACTACCCACGTGGCAGCCATGGGCGCCGCCATTGTGGATAGGATGCTGGAGAGAGAGGACGTGCCGCCCGGAGCTAAGGTAAGCCTCCGGGCGGCACGATCCTGACATAGTGCTGCTTTTGTAAGTAATTGTTACTTTAAGTTCCTAAACCTGAGTGTTTGGCCAACCTGACTGTCTCTTCTCAACCTGTCAGTTAGAAATTGTAATGCTAATGGATTTCTGCTGCACAAAAATGGCAGCCCCTCATGGAGTAACATGGGGTTGAGATGGTCAAAAATTATACATAATATGCAAAGACAATGATAGATAGATATAAAAAAAAGTTTATTTCTGGTGTCAGTATCTCTTTAATACAGGGGTCCCCAACCTTTTTTGCTTGTGAGCCACATTTAAATTTAAAAAAGAGTTGGAGAGCAACACAAGCATGAAAAAGTCCATGTGGATGTCAAATAAGAGCTCTTATTGGCTTTTTGGTAACCCCTACATGGACTGGCAGCCTACAGGAGAGAATGTTTGGCAGGACATCTGTTTTTTATGCAACCAAAACTTGCCTCTAAGCCAGTAATTCAAAAATAAGCACCTGCTTTGAGGCCACTTGGAGCAACATCCAAGGGGTTGGAGAGCAACATGTTGCTCGCGAGCTACTGGTTGGGGATCACTGCTTTAATATGATTAAAATGAACAATTTGATTTTACTTCCCCAGCTGTATAAAAACACAACATAATTTCAAAACTATAATTCAAGCCATGTTATTTACAGTGTAAAATATGTCACAATCTTTTTAGAAATCTTTTGCCAAAATCTTTTTAGAAAGGGAGAATTAGATTTTTTCAGTTTAACATTTTTTTTAAAAATTGTTTTGCAAATAGAATATGTTCTCAAAATGATGTTTTTACAATGGCTGCTAGACTTCCTTAGTTCAAGGAGTATCATTTTAACAACAAAACATGTGGGTTCATTTCTGTCCTTTATATATCTCACCTATCTCTTCCTCTGAATCACTAGAATAAGTGTAACCCTTTCAAAACTTCCACTTTGTTTTGTGGTTTACAATATCCTTTCCCTATAAATCATTCTGAATGTCCAGTGTCTTTCCTGACATTTTAGCACATTAGGGAATGAGCACCGCTTTCTGACCGCTCTGTAGGATTTCTGAGAATTGTCTAGCTGAAAAAAACAGTAAAATGTTTAGGCTGTTGACAACTTGGCAAGCTGTTCTACTGAAGTCTAGTTCTGACTGCAGTCCCCCCCCACACACACACACACACACATACACTGTTGCAGACTGACACCAAGCTGTTACCGCCATTTATAATAAAGAAAAAACAAAATTAACCAGGAAAGGTCAACTTCACAACTCCAATATCCCAGACCTCTAAAGAACCCCCTTTTGTAGCTATATGTGTACTTGATGTGTGTGAGCTATTTTCATGCAAAGACAAAGGGGCCGGTTTACTATATTCACGTGAAGGATTTGAAGTTCGATCGAATTCGATCAAATTTCGAACGTAAGATTTATTCGTTTTGTCGAATATGTGAATTTTGGCATATTCGATCATCGAATACGGAATGGTCGAACGATCGAATACATTCGAATAGAGTCGAATGGACGAATGTTCGATCATTCGATCATTCGATCAGCGAAGGATTTTATTTTTTAAGTTTATTCGATTGCCTACTTCGGCAGATTGGACCTACCGAATTGCAATAGAAGCCTATGGGAGCACTCCCATAGGCTTCTGAGGCTTAATCCTGATCGAATAGGATTCGTACGATCGAAGTCTTCGATCGTTCGAATCGGAATGATCGAATGATTTATTTGTTCAGTCGAATGATTTATTCGGCTGATCGAATAGATTTGTATTCGATCGTCGAATGATCGAATATCGAATAAAAGGTAGCCTAGAACTATTCGATTAACATTCGAAAATCGAATGCTAATCGAATATCGAATAGATACAAATTATTTTTGGGGAATAATAGTAAATTTGCCCCAAAGTATTTTAATGACAATGATAATATAACAGCAGTGGTTATATAATTTCAGGTCTGCTGTATAATGTACAGTTACAAAACAAATGTGCAATGATTAAGTTGTAACTGTTCAAAATGCAAAGCTCTCAATAATAATAATAATAATAATAATATCTTGAGCATAATGCATCAGACTTTAGGGGGCCTATTTACTAAATTCACGTGAATAGATCGAAGTTCGATCGAATTCGATCGAATTTCGAATGTAGGATTTATTCGTTTGGTCGAATATGCAAATTTTGGCATCGAATAGCAAATGGTCGAACGATCGAATACGTTTGAATAGAGTCAAATGAACGATTTTTTGATCATACGATCATTCGATCAGCGAAGGATTTAATTTTTTAAGTTTATTCGATTGCCTACTTCGGCAGATTGGACCTACCGAATTGCAATAGAAGCCTATGGGAATGCTCCCATAAGTCCTAAGGCTAAGTCCTGATCGAATAAGAGTCGTACGATCGAAGTCTTTGATCGTTCGAATCGTTCAAATCATTTGAATGATGGAATGATTTGTTTGACTGCTCGAATAAATTATTCGACAGATCGAATAAATTGTTCGACTGATCGAATAAATTTGTATTCGATCGTCGAATGATCGAATATCGAATAAAAGGTAGCCTAAAACTATTCGTTTAGCATTCGGCGATCGAATGCTAATCGAATATCGAATTTGGTCGAACTAATTTTGGGGAATAATAGTAAATTTGCCTCTATGTATTAAGCATGTTGCATCAGGCTTTATGATTTCTATGCAACAACATGTATCTCCCAATCCCCTATGCTTTCTAGATGGCCATCCTTCCTTTAAGACCTTAGTGCAGATTATTGAGGTGCATAACTTATAAAATTGTGTTAGTTATTTTACCTTAATTTACACATTCTGATTTGCGAAACTGTCACTCTTATATTCATGCTGTAAACGACAATACTTTTATGCAAACACATGGTAATCCATTGATGGATTGCAGCCAGGTAAAAACAGTATCCTGGACATAAACCTCTGGCAATTATCTCAAACTGGAATGAGCATTTGTCCTTAGAGATGATAATGGTTCAAGGCAGGCTACAAGAGCATAACTGGAGTTTTTCCCAGGCCCCTGGCACTCTGTAAAATTATTAACAGCAACATAGATGCTATGTCATTGGCAGGGAATGGGTTACAGTAAAAAAAATAGATTATATATACCTTTCTTGCAATATAAATAGATGTCTTCACATTCACTGAAAGGATCATCAGAGTTTATTGAATGGTCGTCTTATATTAATATCCCTTTTAAGCAATAGATACCAAAACTGTACTGCATATTCTAGATGGGTTCTTACCAGTGCTACGTAAAGGGAGAATGTTGGTGCAATATAGTGGCCCATAGTACTTTTAGTAAGATGGTTTATTTACATTCACTGCACGCTAGTGCAAATGATAAAAAGGGCAGTATTGTTTCATTGCTGTTAATGTCACTATCCCATATATTTAATAAGACACAAAGGCTTGAACAAGTGAGTGCAGTAACCCATAGCAATCCATAAGAGGTTTGTTTTAAAACAGGTCACCAGTAAATGCTATCTGCTGGCAGGTTGCTATACTGTAGGTGATTAGACTTTGCATCTTTCACTACTATATATAAAATGAAGGGGGGTGGAAATGTGGAGCTTACTTCCTCATAAAATAAAAACCACTGTTAATTGTTTCATTATTATATAACCACCTTTATTTAATATAAGTATTGTGAACAAGCACTGCTTCATGCCCTAGTGTCTGCTTTCATGTTTGTTCAAGTGCACAGTATAGAGACCAGTGGGAGCATATTTTACTAGTTTGGACCATTTGCGGAACTACCAGGGGTGTGGAGGGTACGACTGCAGCAGGGTCCACAGCCCTTCGGGGCCCACTGGTGGTTTGCACGCTTGCCTGCGTCCCCCCTGCACCCAGACCCCGTGCCGCACAGTTCTGTTACTGGTTTGTACCCACTATCTGATATGACCAGGTTATCAGCAATCAGCCCTCAAGCCCATCCCACTATAAAATCCAATTTCACCTCATGGTAAAGTCAGAGTTTACATTGCAAAGTCCGGAAACAATGCACTAGTTGCACAAGCTTACATGCACCCTTACAAGCATCAACAGTTTCTTAATTACTATGATGGGAATATTCGTTTTTAAAATTTTTCTATGTCTGACTTTTATTGCACCCCCACCCCATGGTTCAGATACAGTGTATGGATTTGAAAAAGAAATATAGAACATAAAATCACACAGTTTTGCTCTATAATTACTTTTTTAGCACAGAACTGTAATGGGTGCACCAGTATAATGCTTTTACACTAGCAGAAAGCTTCACTTTTTCCACACATGAAATCTATAAACTTTTACATGCAGTATAAAAACACACTATAACCAATTCTATGATTGCTGACTTGGAAATACCCACAAAATACTATACTGATGATAACCATAAACAAAAGTCTTATCAAACATTCAATACCCCCCCTTACCTTTTAGGATGGATTTACTGGATCTCCTATGAAAACCATGTTTACGCATGTCAGACGTCTCCAGATCTCATTGAGTTAAATTGTATTTATGGCTATTACTGTATCTCTTTTCCTTAGTCAATGAGTAGTGTGTAAAGGACAGTGCTGTACAGGAAGCACAGAAGTTTCTTTATCTTGGAAAGCATTTTCATATTCCCACCCACCACACAAAAGGCAAACCTGTTTCTCTAGGTAAACAAGAAGTTATAGACTTCCAGACAATAGATTATAAAAAAAGACTGCTGTGAAGGGGAAAATGCTTGAGGCATGGGATTTAAAAAGAAGCCACTTTTAAAGTAGCCTGACAAAATGATATGAACCAGCAGAGGTAGATAAAATATTGAGTGTCAGCTGAGCACTTTGCATATTTTCCAGTGTGCAGAGTTGTCATCCTCTATAAAGGAAAACAGAAGCAGTGGAATATTAAATGCTATTAAAGATTTTCCTTAATGCTTCTCAGTGTTATACTCTGCTTCACTACTCAAGCCTGGCATGTGTGTACCTAGGAACACTTAGAAACATATTTAAATGATGTGTAAAATGTATTACACTTGAAAACTGGTGTAAATATGGTATAAAATAGCATATTTACAAAGTACTGTTGTTGTCTTTAAGTGTGATTAATGGCATGCAAAGCAATCATGAAATAATGCATTACAAAGGGCTAATTAGAATATTTATAACATTGTCTATTTACACCAATCTAGACTTGGCTTAACCCATTGAATTCAATGGGATACATTCAGGCATCACATCATTTCTTCTTGGCACAGCTGTTTTTATGCTTCTCTTTCATTATCGATCTAACACCTATTTTATGCATGTACTTTACACTCAGCTTTACATTCATGTAAAATAATTACACAGCTTTTTTATTTGACTGACTACATATACACACCATGTCATCAACGTGGTGATATTTGGTGCTATTCTTCACATTTCTTACACATACTGTATTTTAAAATATGCCACTTAAAATATATGTATACGCAGTATTGGGACCTGTCAAAGATTTTGACCTCAGGAATAATTACTATATTAAAATAAAAATTTCAGTAGTAGTATCAATAAAGAATAATAATAACTCAAAATATCTGGGGTACAGTATATTAGATTAGGTTCAGGCTATTAAAGGAACACTAAAATAATTAGGTTTTTTTTTTTTTTTTTTAACCAAAATAAATGAAAACAGAGATAAATCTTTAAAATCGGTAAGTTTTTAATAAGAAATTACTTAGCGATTCTCTGCATGCGCTCTCCTTCTGAGATGGCGAAATGGTGACGATCCAACGTGCGGCAGAGAAATCGAGCGCTAAAACAAATTTGGAGAAGAGTGCTCTGGTGCATAAGACTTTGCTGATCACAGATGGAGATTTTCTCCTCTGTACAAAGTTGGAGACAAGGTGTGGTTGTCCACTGGGAACATTCATTTATAGGTTCCTTCTCCCAAGCTGGGCCCAAGGTTTGTCGGTCCTTTCCCCATTTGGGACGGTAAGTCAAGACAAAGTTGGAGCAGGGAAAAGAGAACCCATCTTACCTGCCAGGGATTCAGTCTTTTAAGAGTTTGAATAAATTCTAGGTTTCAGTATAGATAGTGACCGGGTTTGAAGCCCTTTCTAGAAGGTGACGCTAACTTTACTGCCAAAAGTTCATGGTTCCCAACATTATAATTCTGCTCAGCAGGAGAGAATTTCTTGGAGAAGTATGCACATGGGTGTAATTTCCCATCAGCAGAAAGAATAGCACCAGCTCCAACATCGGAAGTGACCACCTCAATGAAGAAGGGTAACATAGGATCAGGATGTCGGAGGACTGAAGCAGAGGTGAAAGCATCCTTCAGGGATTGGAATGCTTCTATGGCTGGAGGAGGCCATAAGTTAGGTTTACCCCCTTTTCAGATGAGGGATGGGGACATTGCAGGAGGAGAACCCCTTGATGAACTGTCGCTAGTAGTTCGCAAACCCGATGAATCTTTGTATGGCCTTGGTCCTCAATGGAAGGGGTCACTTCTGGATCACAGAGACTTTGGCGGGGTCCATCTCAAAACCTTCTGGGGGGATGAAGTAGCCGATAAAAGGGATCTTGGATACCTCAAAGACACATTTCTCTAACTTGGCAAAGAGAGATTTCTTCCTCAGACGAGAGAGTACCTCCTTCACCTGGGAGTGTTGACTTTCCAAGTCTTTGAAGAAGATTAATATGTCATCTAGGTACACAACCATGGATTTCCCCAAGTGGTCCCAGAAGATATTTGTAATGCCCATCCCAGGTATTGAAAGCCGTCTTCCATTCATCTCCTTCACATTTGCAGATGAGATAGTACACTCCTGCATAGAGCCGACTTAGCGAAAATCTTAGCCCCTTTCAATTGGTCAAACAGTTCAGTGATAAGAGGCAAGAGGTATCTGTTTTTAATAGTAATCTTGTTAAGTTCTCTGTAGTCAATGCAGGGATGCAACCCACCGTCCTTCTTCTCCACAAAGAAGAATCCTGCCCTTGCAGACAAATAAAACCCAACTGGAGGTTCTCCTGGATGTAGTCTTTCATGGTGGATGTTTCTGCAGGAGACAGGGGATAAGTGCGCCCTCTGGGGGACATGGTTCCAGGAAGATTGACAGGGCAATCATAGCGATGGTGAGGAGGGAGGAATTCCCTCCTCCCTGTCAACCTCCCTGTAAACTGTCAGCAGGGACTGAAGATCAGTAGAGGAGATAGTCACATGAGAGGGGAGCACCATCGGGTGCTCCTGACATATTCTAGTCCCTTTTGAACCTTCTTTTTAGAAAACCAGTACTTACAGTAAGTTAATCAAATTGGGACTATAGAAAATGCAGCCTTTTTTGTGCATGCACCAATACAATGTAGTTTGCTGTTTAGTAATGAAGGTAGTAAGTTGAAATATAGGCACAGGGCACATCACAACCCATACAGCAAGTTTTGTAGAACATAATGTTATTATAACTCAAACAAGAAGTTAAAATGGGGAAAAATATCACTGCTCTACAGTACTATATAAAAAAATACTTACTGTATACAGTATAAAATAGGATATTATTTGTAGCTGCTGGTTGGACAAATATAATAAATATTATATAAATAGATATATATATATAGTTAGGGACCACCATTCGGGGTTTACCTTGACGTGGTATGGTGGCTTATCAATTTTATGATCATATCTTTGTAACAAAATAATCCCTGTTTTGGGTGTATATGCATTAGCATTTATAATACTTATATATACTTTAAAGCCTTTAGAGTGCTCCCACAACCCCAAGGCTACCTCCTCTTCCTCCTAGAGCTGACCCTTGACCTTGATCTGCGTTGAGCACATTGCTCCATCTCCTACAGTCCTGCTCAATAGTTTTCTGCTGCCTGCAACCCACCAGGTTAGTGTAACACACACAAAATGCACTTACACACACTTTATGATAATACACACTTACATTTACTCTTACACACAATTACATACAGTTTTGGGGGATCAGGGGGTTTCACACATTCACAACACTCACACATACTCGCACAAACACACAAATGCTCATAACACACATTTTTCTATGTGTTCACACACATCTACATAATTACACAATTTTTATTTTATTTTTCTAACTGCATCATGTGTTGTTTTACTTGAAAAAACTTTTTTATTGCCACTGTAAATGGCGTATTCTCTAATTGCACTGCAAAATACCTTTTGTATGTTAGTATGTTAATATCAGTGATTTTATTACAATTTTGGTGATTTCAGTGCATTATTAGCCATTTATGGCATGTTTAGCCATTTTTGTTGCATTTTCAGCTTTGCATAGATGTTGCAAAACTTATTTACCCCGAAACGTTGTGTTTTGTTCTTGACATAATAAACACAAAGGGGATCACCCCTTTTGAAATGCTACTGAGTGCCAGCGCTTTATATTCAAGGATTGATACATACAGGGGATCGCCGTATCCCTGAAGAACTGGGCACCGGGCGCTACATTACAGGAAGGCCAGGGAGTGCAAGCGAGTATCCTTGTATGAGCAAAACCTATGTAGCCATCCAGTTTCATTTTAGTGATTTTATTGAATATCGCTCTGTTCTTTGTTACTTTCTTTGGCCCATGGAAATTTGTCTGCTATATAGTCATTTGTGCGCAACGTAGTTTGGTAAATCTATACATATTGGGCATCAAACTGTTTTGTAGATGCCTGGAGTTAATATTTAGGATGCCTTTTGCTGGCAGATTATGAAAAGCGTTGTATATAATGGGGTAAAATGCAAGTTTTGTGATGAATTTCAGAAATTTCATAAAAAGCATTATGTTTAGCATAGCTTTGCAGTATGGAAGTTTGCAGTAGAGAGATATAGTTCAGAAAATAAATGGTTTTCTAGGGTCTCCATACTGTTATGGGGTCTTATGTCCAAATTCATTTGGACTATTTGGATTTGGGGGCCTCTGTATGATACAAAGTATGGTAAATATATGCATATTGGGCATTAAACTGTTCAGTAGACCCCTGGTCTTTATATTTGCTAGTATGTTGGTAGGCTACAAATATGGGGTATATAATGGGGTAAAATGCAAATGTATGATGATTTTCAGAAATGTCATAAAAACCCTTCATAGCTTTGCAGTTTGGTAGTTTGCAGTAGAAAGATGTAATTACTTACTTTGGATCAGAATGCATACTTTCTGAAAATATATAGTTTTCTAGGGTCTCTGTACTGTTAAGGGGTCTGCTGGTGCATAAAACACATGCTTATATACATGGGCGCTTATATTGTAGCAGTTGCATTAAAATTCATATGTACTTTTTTGATATGATCCTGGAAATTTGAAGCTTTGTTGCAATTTTCAGTTATTTCTCCAAAACTGCCAATCTTGGGAAAGTCCTATGACTTTGTTTTGAGCAGAAAGGCATGGGTACCCAATTTTTATTCAGTAAAATATGTACTTTCCAAAAATATATGGTTTTGGGGTAAACATATTTTTCCATCTTTTAACCCACAAAAAATTCAGTCAATCTGTTGATTTTTAATTAGTTGAAGTGACCCACAGAACTATTTACATGTGCTAACGTCATTTTGGGGCCTCTAAATGCCAGATACTTTGGCAAACCTATGCAAAATGGCCATAAAGGTTTTTGGAGGACCCCTGGAAATCATATCTATGTAGAGAAGACATAGTTACTCAGTGTAAAAAAAAAAGGGTATCTTTTGAAAGTGTACTTTTCAAAGATATATGGTTTTCTGGGTAAACGTACTGTTTTATTAACATGTATTTTTATTAACATGTATTTCCATAGAGCCAACATATTGCATAGTGCTTTAAAGTACCGTAAATGTCTTTATACAACTAAATCACATGAATTACATACATATGGAGTTACATACAATCACAATCAATGCAGATAAAAAGGTGAGGAAGGCCCTATAAAGAAAGAGCTTACAATCTAAAGGTAAGGGAGTTATAGATAAGATGTGGTACTGTATGTAGTGTTGCACTTGGTAGTGAAGAGTGAGGGTAGGCTTCTCGAAAGAAGTGCGTTTTAAGAAATTTCTTGAAGGTTGGGAGAAAGTCGAACAGGCGGTGGGAGAGAATTCCAGAGGAGGGGAGCAGCTCTTGCAAAGTCTTGTATCCGAGCATGAGAGAAGCATTAAGTAGCAGGTCAGTAGAGGAGCGTAGTAAGCGGTTGGGTGAGTATATGGAATTGAGTTCAGAGATGTAAGGAGTGGCAGAGTTATGAAGTGCTTTGAATGTCAGGGTCATTAATTTGAATTTAATTCTGAAGGGTAGTGGAAGCCAGAATAGTGTGGTGTGGTTGCTGAGGTATATGAGCCTCGTGGCAGTGTTCATTATGGACTGGAGAGGTGACAGTCTCTGGCTGGCAATAGGATTTTTTTTTTTTTTGTATTTAGCACTATATATCTTTTTGCAAAAGTGGAAATAGATGAAAACTCAGGCAGATTTAGAAAGCTCAGGTTCACCTAAAAACAATATATAGCTCTACTAGGTAAACTAAAGGTTTCCCTCAGCAAGTGCCCCCAAAGTGAGAGAGCACAAAATGTTTCAAAAACACCTGCACCATTTCGTGCAACTGAAATACGAAATTCTGCTGGCACTTAAAGGGTTAAAATATCTAAAAAATGGTTAACAAAAGAAAATGATTGGCCTTCCAAGCCTAAGGGCCCTTACACACGGGCGTTTTGGACCTGTGCTCCCCTGCGTTGCGTTTGGCTGCTTTTCAATGAGGTTGTACCCACGAGACGCGTGTAAGCACCGAACGCAGGTTCAGACACAACATGCTGCATTTTTCCTGCGTTTGGCGCCTACATGTGTTCGTGTGAGTACAGCCCCATTGAAAATAATTGAGTGCATCTATACCTGCGCTTCCCTGCGGCTGAACGCAACAAAATGGAACACAGGGAAGTGCAGGTAAAAACGCCCGTGTGTAAGAGCCCTTAATAAACACAGCCTCCTCACTCTTCTCAGCTGATGATAATTTTTAGCCTGACCCAGTAACATCTGAAAAGGCCCAATCAGGCTGTGTCAGTATACAGACTTATAAACTACTGATATAGACAAGAGTGAGTGAATGGGAGGCCACTTTATACTGTGTATAGACAAAGACATTCCTACATAAGGTTTGAATGATAGTGTGGCAGTAAATGAATGTGTTTGAGTTTAAATGCTGGACTCTGACTATAGCAGAGTGCAATATACACATTCCTCCAAATGTACTGTATGCTCTATCACTAAAACTAACCATATATGTAATAGAAATTGTATGAATGGCATGAAAAGGGTCCAGAGCTTTGTACAGTGTGACTTTTCAGTGTCATCTTGTTGATATCAAATAACACCAGGAAATCAGAATTAAAGAGCTGTTTGCATTCTTAGTCATTCAGGCATGGAGCATACCCAATTCATCATACTGTGACTGCAATGCAAAATGAGGTAAATTACATACCTTCGTGAAATAGACTGTGCATGGGTCCTTAATTCTCTTTTCCTAGAATGAGATAGCAAAGAAGAACAGATACAATATGTTTTGTGAAAGTTCTTAATGCTGTTCTTTGGGGAACCGTCTTAAAGGAGACATATGGGATACATGAAAAAACAAATTTTGTAGGCAATAATCAGTAATATATAGTGTTGCTTTTACATGGTACTAAAAATTAATATTATCTTTAAAGATAGCCCCTTTATTAGAGCTCCCTATAGATGTTCCCTGGTCCCTGTCTGTGTTTCAAATGAGGGGTGGGTGTGTCCTAACGGTCCCTGCCAGAAGCACAGTAGGAGGGGGACAGCCAATCACAGCCCTGCAGTCACACAAGCACAGACATGCTTCAGTTCCCTATCAGGTCCTGCTAGCTGCTGATTGGTTCCTGTCCTACAGTTACAGTGCAGTCCTGCACAGCCTGGGAATTCAGGGAGCAGGAAGTGGAAGAGAAGGGAGGGATTATGCAGGGTTTTGCAGAAATATTCAATAAATCAGCCTGAAACACAACTTTTTTAAGCATAATTCTTCTATATCTAAATGAGTATAATGCACTGGTACATTCTTATTTTTTACACAATATGTCTTCTTTAAAAATAATGCACTATTTTGCGAGGTTGTTGGTGTCAGTTAACTTGTGCAATAAAATCATCATTTTGTTTTTAGGTACCTCGCTGCATTAAATGTGATGGGATTTATGCCATTTGTATGCTTTTATTATTTAGTAATTTTATCGATCAAAATCATGTCCAATAAGGTGAGTTGTGGCCCATTGTGTCATTTGTACTAAGTGACTAGTGATGAGTGAAATTGGCCCATAATTCATCATAATTTCGCTAAATGCATTATAGTCAAAAGGAATGTGGGGAGGGCTCTGATACAATTGGTTGATGTGGAAGACAAGAGGTGTATAATGCTTTTTATTTCGGTATAACAAAACCCATTGCAAATTTTAGCACAGATTTGCAAACATATGTAGGCATAAGAGAAAAAGCTAATTTTGCCATAAAATTGTAGCACGTGAAAAAGTGTACTAGTTCCTATAAGTGACCACACATCATTGTCAAAGCATCACTTTTTCAACGCAACATTTTTTTGGCATTGTACAAAAAATGCCAACTTTGGCACAAAATTATTCTGTGCTAAAACAGTGTGCTATCGCTATAAGTGACCAATCACCATGAAAGCATCACTGCAGTATATGTTGGCACTTTATAATGACATGTTAATATAATAATAATATTTATAACAATCAACAGGCTCTTATACAGTCTTTACTGATGCAAACATTGTCACCACTGTCCTTTAATGCATCTTTCCAGTGTTCCTTCTTTTTGTACCGGCTGCAAAAAAACAGAAATACTCATGAAAACAAATTACAAAAACTTAATTTAAATATTTTAACATTTTTATAACTCTTACTCCATTTTCTAAATTGTGGTTCATAGGGCCACTGTCAAATATACCTCTATTAACCTCCAATGTGAATAATAGACTTTTTGTATTTAAAAAGTAATTTTTGTACTTTACATAACTGAATCAACCACACTTTATCGTCTTTTTTATTTTAATCTCATGTGCAATATTTTTTTCTATGAAAGAGATACATGAAGGAGGTTTGGATGATTTATAGGGGCTGTTCACCTTTAACATTATTTTTAGTGTGATGTTCTGAAACAATTTGCAATTGATTTTCATTTTTTATTTTTGTGGTTATTTGGTTTTTTATTCAGCAGGTTTCCAGTTTGCATTTTCAGCAATCTGATTGCTAGGGTCCAAATTACCCTAGCAACCATGCATAGATTTGAATAAGAGACTGATATGAATATGCGAAAACTTTGAATAGAAAGATGAATAAATAAAGTATCTTTAACAATACATGTGTAGCCTTACAGGGCATTTGTGTGAGATGGGGTCAGTGACAGTTACCCCCCCCCCCATTTGAAAGCTGGAAAGCATCAGAAGAAGAAGGCAATAATTAAAAAAAAGAAAAAATGAAGACCAATTGAAAAGTTGCTTAGAATTAGCCATTCTATAACATATTAAAAGTTAGCATAAAGGTGAACTACCCATTTTAACTAATTTTCATAATTTAATTCAACTAAATTGAATTTCTCTTATGCAAGTGCTGCCATGAAAGATCAGCTTGTGATCTGCCGATGTTTAACTTTTCGAAAGACAGTCAAAAATTAAAAATACAAAGCATCTGAAAAAAATAATCATTTGCAATGTACAATTACAAAGAAGTTTTTTCTGAAGGTAAACTATAAAAGTATTAGAAAAATTGTGGAAACTGTAAAAGAAACTTGGAAATTACAGAAAAAGGATCTAACTCTAAATATATAATACAATTTATCTGTAGATGCTGCACAGGGAAAAGCACCATCTATATAATTGCATTTTACATCCATGTTTAACCTCCTCACATTTATAGGTGTCCATGTTGCACCTGCACATTTGTGTCAACTTTCAGCATATTAATCGATATTAGTGGGCTATGTACCAGGAGCAGAGCATAAGGGAGGTGTCTAATGACAGGGTGATATTAGGGGGTGGAGTTATCTTGGATGAGAGGAAGAAGAGCGCAGCACCACTTATATCAGTCAGACGGAGCGACGTCTACCTGTGGCTAGGGTTGCCACCCGGCCGGTATTTTACCGGCCTAGCCGGTAAAACACCAGCCAAGGCCGGGGCCGGTATTACAAATTTACCGGCAATGTAGCTGCTGGTAAATTTGTAATACCCCTTAAAAATGGCCCTTGCCTTGTCTTAAATACAATGAAAAACTTACCTTTCAGCCGATTGCTCGCGTGGACCTTTGACGTCACGTCACGCCCCCTTTGACATCATGTCACGCCCCCTTTTGCCCCCCCCCCCGCCGGCCGGTAAGGAAATTTTCAAAAGGTGGCAACCCTACCTGTGGCTAGTGTTGACATTAGTGTTAGTGCTATATATGTTATATTAGATTTCTCTTTTGTCACAGCTGGTGGTAGAATATTTTCTGTATGGGGCCTATGTTCATGATTATTACAGCGAATAACAAACTCATTTTGATATGCACAGGTGTGGGTCCTGAAAGGAGTTTGCATGGTTTCCTAGTTTCACTTGCCTATAGAGTTGCCACCTTTCAAAAAAAAAAAAAAAAATTACCGGCCAGTGGTGGGGGCGGGAACAAAGGGGGTGAGTAGTGGTGCAAAGGGGGCAGAGCCACAGAAGGACACTGCTAAAGTGGGCAGAGCCACCTCGTGCATTGGAGAATAGGTACATTTACAGGAAAGGGCCAAGGCGTTTTGTTAAGGTATTACAAATTACATTGCCACTAAATTTGTAATACCGGCCCCAGCCTTGGCGGGTGTTTTACCAGCCGGGTGGCAACCCTACTTGCCAAGCCAGCTCTCTTGAAGTCGAGTGGCTGGCATGAAAGGGGGCTCAAGAAGGTACATGGCTAATTCTGGCAAACATTTCTTAAAGAAGTATGTTGCACATATTTGTAAATATGTCCAGTTTATATTTGTGTATATGTTGTTATGTTATGCTATACAATAATTAACATGTCATTAGCTATTAATAAAAGCTTTCAATCCCAAACATGTTGTTTGTGTTTTGGAGAGGGGAGTGACTGGGATTACTAATAAGGTATGTATTTGCTTATTCCCTTTTTGATGCTGCCTCTGTCAAATGCAATGTGGGGGACAAAACAGAGAATTGCCTCTTTTGCAAAGTGAGTAAGTTAAAAGCCCAAGCAGCAGTTATAAGATTCCATAACTTTGTACTTAAAGGGATTCTGTCATGATTTTTATGGTTATCTCTAAATTACACTGTTTACACTGCAAACAAATCACCGTACCATGTAAAATGTAATTCCTAAACCAATAAGTGTACTTTTTTGTTGTAATATTGGTGTGTAGGCAGCCAGCTCATGTCATTTTGCCTGGTCATGTGCTTTCAGAAAGAGCCAGTGCTGCACTATGGAACTGCTTTCTGACAGGCTATTTTCAGTGTAACTGAAGGAGTCGCAGTGGGACTTGCATTTTTACTATTGAGTGCTGTTTTTATAACTACCAGGAAGCTTTTATCTGGTAACCTTCCCATTGTTTTGCTGATGGGCTGCTGGGGGGAGGGGTGATATCACTCCAACTTGCAGTGCAGCATTAAAGAGTGACTGAAGTTTATCAGAGTACAAGTCACATGACTGGGGGCACCTCAGAAACTGACAGTATGTCTAGCCCCATATCAGATTTCAAAAAGTTTGCTCTTTTGAAAAATAGATTTCAGTGCAGAAGTCTGCTGGAGCAGCACTATTAAAGGACAAGCAAACCCTTTTTGTACTAAGTCCATCATTTGAATTGTTACATTCCCCTCTCCCAGATCGATACCCTCTGGAAAGTCGATAATCTTTCCGTGTTATGTTTCTCTCCATTAGAATATCACTTCTGTCATTTTTGACCGGATCACATGACCATGAGTGCCCTTTCCAGCGTGAGTCAGTTGTAGGTGTGCATTTTTTTTCCCAACATGAACAAGCACCAAAGAACACAGAGGAGCACCCTGCTGTCCATATTAATAAAGGTTCTGCCACAAGGTAATAAATAATACAATCAAAGACTAACTATTGTCGTTTGTACTTGTACTGCGTATCATCATAGCAGCCGTTTAGGTGAGTTGCTTTTGGTTTGTGCATAGCAGTGGGCAAACTTGTGGCTGGAGCCTGGATCTCTGTCTAGGGAAAGAGTGCACACTAGTATTGTTTAATGCGCATGCACTCCCTTCGTGTTAATCCAGTACACAGACTTGACAGTCTTGGTCCTCATGCATGTTGCATCATGGGAGTTTGTCTTCTAGACTTCAAAGTAAGGATGACAACACAAAAGGTATGCCTTTCAAATAAGAAGTGTTTATTGTTAGACTTTCCTTGTCCTTTAACTGATGCATTTTGAAAACAAAAAAAAAAAAAACATTTTCCCATAACAGCATCCTTTAAAGTTGCACAGCAAACTTGTGGATCCAGGAAATGCACACAGTTTTGCAGAATAAGAGAATGTGCAGGTGAAATGCACTAATGGGTCCCTGTACATCTATATTCAGATGTAAAGAAAATATATTCTTTGTTCAGCTGCTCACCGGACCATGCACCTTAATCACAGTAATCAAAGTAAAAAACTTTGTTCACTTTTCTGTTCTAAGCTTTTATATAAGCTGTGCTCACTTACTGGAGAAAAAGCCTGGGTGCACACTTCAGTAAAAGAAAGGCACTCATAGGACTTAAAATATGGTGAGAAAAAGTAAATTTTTTATTCCAATGTTTCGGTTTGCCTTGAGACCTTTGTCAAGGTAACAACAGAGTGAAAAAATTCAAACCTTATACCCCTCTCATTGAAAAGGGCGCCAAAATGTGTGTAATTAGTTGCTAAGACACCCTATACAGTATGTAGATATACTGTATATATAAAAATGTATATATCAATTATAAACATAAGTACATTTATACATATATCAATATATGTAAAAGTTTGCATACAACATTACATTATGCCCTGGCTTCTAAATTCATGGGCTCAAATTATATAGTGACCTTTCCTTTGGCTATGAGTAATACAGCAGACTGTTTTTCTGTGAATATAAGCCTCATTCATGCTCTTATGGCATTCTTAGCTCAGCCCACGTTAGGTTTTAACTAGAAACTATGTTTTTCTATAGAAAAATGATGTCACTAAATTCCTTCTATTATTGCCATACATGTATCTATTTTTCAGAGCTAAGAAACTAGACAGGACCCTACCATATTTAACCCTGTGTATGCTTTCCATGCATGCTGAATCCAGCCCAATGATCTATATGAAACCTGTTAATATAGGGTAGAACTCCACAGGCGACTTCAATGCAATTCTGGTGGATTTCTACCCATAGAGTGCATGGCACTTGTACTGTCCATGTCAGCAGTAGATGCTATGATCTCCAAAAATGAAAGTGTCAAAAAAAGCACATTATAACAAGCAACTCTACTTAGGCATCAAACACAATTTATTATCTATTTAGGAGGTTTAATAACATATAAAATTCAGGCAGTGTATGATATTTTTTGTTGATATGCAATTGTGTGTGTTTACATTACTCATACTCTAGTTGGATACTGTATGTATTTTTGGTTTCAAATTATTCAGAGGATCAGTGACATTCATGATATTGACATATTTCCTGTTCCTGTTTACTTTATTAACTCTTCATACCAACAACAGTTCAACTTAGAAAGCACTGCCACCTACTGGTATTCAGGGTGATGTCTACAACTTGTAAGTTGTGGGTCATATCAAACAATCAAAAATACACTTACAGTATTTGTGATAAAGATTTTTTCTTATTAAATTCCCGGTGAGGAGGGGGAGATTGCATACCAATAAATGACTCCCATGAAAGGCTTTTCCAGTAAGGGACAGATTTACTAAGGGTCGAATTTGAGGCTTAAAAAACCCTCAAATTC
Source organism: Xenopus borealis (assembly GCA_024363595.1). NCBI lineage: Eukaryota > Metazoa > Chordata > Amphibia > Anura > Pipidae > Xenopus > Xenopus borealis. Next base: position 60,938,955 of record CM044441.1, on the reverse strand, counting down.
GACCATGGGAATAGATGGGAATACTGTGGGAAGTTAAATCTTTCTAATTTGAATATTGAATTTGAACGATTTTACCGCAATTCAATTGGTTGAACGATCGAATAGAATTTTTTTTTTATTCGATCAAAAATAATGAAACCCAATTCGGTATCTTTGATCTGGTGAACTATGTAGTTGAATAAAAATTTAAAGGGGAAATACTTCGACTGTAGAATATTCGAATAGATTTTTATTCGAATTATTCAAATCATTTGATTCAATGGAATTTTCAAAATTCTCTGGTTGAAGTGGTCTTCAAAAACATTCGAAAATTTTAATCTTTTTGAAAATTCAATCGAACTTCAAATCCTTCATGTGAATTTAGTAAATCTGCCCCTAACTTTATACTCATGTAATGTTAATAGTATATGTAAAAGCACTACATTTGCTCAGCTGTGGTAACACATAGCAACCAATACGTTATCCTTTATAATAAAGTTCAAGTCTCTCTGTGTCCAGTCCCTGTGTCCATGGAATTGCGCTACTGCGCATGTGCTGCACGGACCGTCTCTGGTGAAAAATTTTTCTGTCCCAAAAAACGCTGTGGCGTGTTTTACCATTGTGGGTGATAGTCTGAAAAAGAAGTGTATGTTACAGCCACTACACATGCCCAGGACACCTTTAATCAAAAAAAATAAAGTTGTCCTATTGCCCTACATGTGCCCCCTGTATAGTAGTGTTGCCATATGTCAGGAAATGTAGGGGGGAAGAAGGGTAACACCCCCCAAAAAAACAATGTTTTTCAGACTATCACCCACAATGGTAAAACACGCCAAAGCGTTTTTTGGGACTTTCAACCTCCTATCTATTGTATTGCTCTAGCGTAAGTTCTAACGAACAGCAAAAAATTGATCTTAGTGAATTTGCATAATTACGATCCTTCGCCAGTGAGAAACTTCGCCTGGCGTAAGGGTGCGAAGTTGCGCAAGTCTACTTCGCTAGCGTAAATTCGCCAGAGTCGGTGTTCGTGAATTTGCAATTACGATTTGATGTCACGCTGGCGAATTTGCGATAGCGTTCGATGCTTTGCGCTTTCTGTCCATGGGGCACATGCGCAGTAGAGCAATCCCACGGACACAGGGACTGGACGCAGAGACACTTGAACTTTATTATATAGGATTCGCGCTGTATGCCTAGCGAAGTAACACTAGCGTAAATACGTTAGCATTCGCCGACCAGAGCGTAAATTCGCACTTTAGTGAATTTGCATAGCGCAGGCGAAAATTCGCCTGGCAAAGTGCGGCGAACTCTCGCGAAGCCTGCGCTAGCGATTTTTCGGATCTTAGTGAATGTGCTACTTGGAGCGCAGAGACTTCCGTTAGTGGTTTATAATCTGCTGCCTTCAATCTATGGAAAGACCGGCGCAGTCAGTAAAGTTAAATGGGGGGTCGGGTAGAGAGAGACTTCTATCAGCTCCTCACAGAGCGTCTTGCCTCTTTATTTATTGCCTAAAAGCCCCGCCCTCACG
>CM044441.1:60922088-60934586 GCA_024363595.1 Xenopus borealis | reverse complement strand
CTGGAACAAGTCTGTTTTTATAAATGTTTGACTACATATGTTCTAGCACCCGTTAATTTAGCAAGCCTAATGTTTAGTTTATAAATAATGATGTCCAGTAAATGAATTCCAATGATTGGATGTTATACGTGATAAGACCAGTTGCAAACTTTGCACCTTTTATTACATTTCCCCAAGAGCAATCTAGGTGCTATTGGTCTATATGAAACAATATCATACATACAGTTCCCATAGCTGTTTTTAGGTCAGTATGTATTTTAAAGTGCAGTATGTATTTTAAAAAAACTGCATAATGAAAGTCATTTGCAAATGAAACATGGAACACAATTTTTTTCATTAAAAAATCCATACCTGTTATAAATGTGTTTAAATATCAGAGCTGTCAATCAAATATTACCTGATGCATAGAGGTGGGGCAGTAAATTACTTTCACTTTCTATTCAGCACTTCCTGCAGATCACTGCACTTCCCACATTATTAGAAATAATGACACAGGGGCAGGGCACTTCATTGAGTTATAAAGCACTTTATTTATTTATTCGCTAATTAATGAATTCATCCCAATGAACTCACTTATATGATCAGACAATTAATTTTGTTGAGGTTTACTCAATTTTGTTGTTACAATGAAGCATTCATCTCTTTTCTCCTTTCACATTACACTATGATATGATGTCTGGATGGTGCAACACTATACAATTCTTCTTTTAGTCTTAAATGTTTAATTCAATTTTCTGGAGTTGTCATCACATCCTCTTTTCCTCAAACTATTCATTTGCATCCTATGTTTCACATGTTAGATGGTGCAGAATAAAAAGATAATATAGATCTATGTCCACAAAATGGCAGCTGCCTGCTTGTAGTGCTTGTATATTTCCAAGACCGAAGGAAACAACATGTAAATAATAAATACAGTTTAAGTAAAGTTTATTTTGCTTGAACTAACATTATAGAAAAGAATTGGAATTATTTCCTAGGGTGACAGGTCCCCTTTAATGGATTCCCTACACTTTGATGTGGTTAAAACAAGCTAAATAAATAACCAAAATTATTATAAATGTATACTTTTATTTTTTTTACTCTAGTGCAGATTTCAAGAAAACTGAAAAAGCAATTACATGAAAATAACAGGTCAAAGAAAGAAGAGTTCACATTTGCATGTGCATTGAGCTGAAAGGCCCACACACCTTATATGCAAATCCGACAGTGGAAGTGCTGACGAACGCTGCTTTGTCACTGATATATTGAAGAGGTAGCTATTCCTGGAACTCTATTCAAAACAGAGATTATTAGTGAGCTTGGTTTCGTGACAATATTATTTCTCAAAGCTGAACAGAACAGATGTATCAGAACCTACTGAAGTATATTAATCAAACACTCTGTCATGTTAAATGTAAAGTGGAGCAAAAGTAGGGCACAGCAACTGAATAATACATATTAAGTCTTCTTGAAAAAAAAAACATAATTTATAAACATATCACTATTAATAGAAATGTATGCTACTAATTTAGTTTTCTTTTCATCTTTAGTTTTCACTTGTTAACTGTGCAGACACTGTCACGAACGGCACCCAAAACCAGAACAATAGCTAAGCACCTTGGTCTCGGCTCGGCTTCACCAGTTAAGTGACCGCCTTTGGCCTTGGGAGGAGCCCTCAGCTACTCAGATGCCACCTGGACTTATCGAGAGGTGCAAAGCTAAGAGTTCTGGCAAGCACAGGGGCACGATCGTCTCACCAAAGATACTGGGTTGAAGAATACCGCCAAAATGGAACAGGCGGGCCGGACCAGCCCAAGCGGAATAGAATAGTCAGACAGGCCAGGATCAGGATTAGAGAGTGTAGAATAGTCAGGGGACAGGCAGAAGGTCAGGATACGAGATAACAGAGTAATCGGACAAGCCAAAGGTCAGGATTGGAGAATAGCAGGATAGTCAGGCAAGCAAGGGTCAAACACAGAAGAATCAGTCAGGAACAGTAAGGCAAACACACCCAGGAACTAACAAATAGAACCTAATAACAGGCAGCGCATTGCAGCAAAAATCCCTTTAAATATGTTTGAATTTGGCGAATTCGGCGCCTTTAAGAATGCGGCGGGTGTCCCCGGAGGATGATTTTACACTGAATCTCAGAGCAATCATGAGATATTTATCAGATTCATCCAGTTAAACCCTATCTATAATAACTTCATCCTTATCTATTACGCATGATACCAGCATAGAACATGTTATCCGGATTACTTGGGACTTGGTAATTTACAGAGAAGGCGGTCTTTACGAATACCTTATGTCTACTAAAAATAAACCTCAATTTGCTTCTAGTAAGGATTCATTTTATCTTAGTAGGGATCAAGAACAAGGTGCTGTGTTCCGTAATTTTAATTATTTGATTAAAATAGAGTCTATGGGGTACAGTTGCTAAAGAGTGGATAGAGTTTTTTTTTCTCTACAAAGACAATTTGCACCGACATTGCCTATTTTATATAAGATGAGCAACAAATTTCTATCGTAAGTCTGATAATTTATCATAAAATATCAAAGTGTACAGATTTCAATTGATTTCCCTTTTCACCAAAATCAATTTTGTCAGGTTCTGACTGGTGAATTGATACAATGAAGCTACATCCTCAAGATTATTATGTCAGTGACATCATATCCTGTATTCCAAAAAAAGTCATAAGCAAAAGTTGAAACGCTGGCGTTTTGTTCATATTTAGAGTGCAATTATGTTTACTAGTTGTAACTGTTAAAAATATCTCAGTTACATTTTTTTAACATTCAAAGCTCGTGCCACATTTGTTACAGGGGGGACAATTGAGGATCTCTGTCTTCATTTTGCTTCCTTGGACATTTTTAATAAAAAGTGGCCACTTCCAGCTATTTCACTAGTATCACTCATAAATATATACATAGGACCTTTAAATACACACTGAATTTAAATTTAAATTACCAAACGTTGGTAAAGTAACACTAGTGAAAATTTGTTATGAAATTTTTGCTCCAATGAATCATCACTGATGAAAGTACACCAGTGTTCTTTTGCGGAGATGTAATTATGCATTTTGATGAATATGAGTCTGGTGTAGATTTCAGAAGCACGTAATAAATGTGCCCTTATGGCCTTCCCGTAATTCAGTGCTTTCTAGGTTTCTGGATAATGAATCCTATACCTGCACAAGAATTGGTAGGAGCACATATGAGTAAGCTCACTTTCTCATACTCTGCTGACTGTAGAAAAATAATGGCAACAGGAATAAATTAATAGAATAATATGATTAAGCATAAAACAATAGTCAGCATTTGCCCATGTGATCAAAGTCCTTTACCCACCGGTAGACTAGCTGGGGTTAAATAGATTATGGGATTAGAAACCAGATGGAGCTGACAAGAAACAAAAATGGTAACATGAGCTGCATCGGCTTGAACTGGAGGCTGGAACAAAATCACAAGTCACTTGCAGTGGGCTGAGAGAAACTGCGTGACCAGAACTTTTAAACTAAAAAAAAAATCATAAAGAGAGAATGAGAACAGGGACAAGGATTTGCATCTGGGTAAGCTAGTAGGCAGCACAGTAAGTAAATGAGAGGGAATGTTACAGGCAATTTAGTTTACATTTTTCACTGAAAACAAGAAAACTTGTTTTACCTGTTGACTTAAGTTTCATGTGAGTCTCCAAAACATACACATTAATCTGATTTCACACCGAACCTTCATTTATTTTTCTCTAGCACACAAGCATGAAGGTCTTCATTTTTAGGCACATACAGTATGAACAATGTTGGTATGCCAAATGCCAAGACAGAATTTACAATGTTTGACGTGCAGCAAAGAATGGAAATTAGCATGTAGCCTTTACTATTGCAAAATACATTCCACACAAAGTCTTTTGTGCTAGCTATGCCCCACAGGTGTACTTTTGGTATTGCATAACTGTAAAGTTAATAGAGGTATGAACATTAAGGAGGGGAATGTAATTAAAGTTGCAAAGAGCAAAACCATTCGCACCAAGTAGAATAAAAATCCACATCTCCCAGTGTAATATTTCTTCCGTAAACTGTCATTGAGCATTGCGAATTGTAATTGCGCACTCTTAAGAAGTGCTTGAAGGTGTCGTTATCTTTTGGAGCAAACATAATGACTTTTTCAGTAAGAAGTTTTTTCACATTGACTGCGGATTGGCGCAAACGATAACATTTGCAAACGGCCTTCCACTGTCGGAAGTGGTCACTAAACAGTTTCCGTGTTCGCAAAGGCTATATTAAATTTGCACAAAGTAAAAGTTGTTCGTGCAAAGGCATAAGTTTGCAGTGCGAATAGTTTTTCTGTTACCAACTTTTATTACATTCCTCTGTAAGAATATTAAACGTTGCTACAGAAATTTACATTTTAACACAGCTGCACATAATATACCCTTATTATGTTGCCACTGAATAGTATGGCCAATGCAATGTGTTGTGTTTTGATAGCCGAGGATGAGTATAACTGTGCTTTATTAGCAGGTTCATGCAGCCATTACAAAACATTAACATAAACTCTAGCACCTTAAGCTGTATAGAAGGTACAATGTATGCACAGTATAACCCATGGGCACAGTGACATCTACAGGCCATTTGTATAAACACCACACTGCTCATTTAAGACTGCACCATGTTTACAGTTGTGAGACACTGAGGACAGTTATTTCTTGAAGCGACACTAATTTTTGCACATTATACTCAATTATAACTAACTAATAATTCCACTGTTTGTAAAAAAAAAATTTTACCCACTTCCTTTTACATTGTAACTGGTAGCAGTGTGTACCATGACCAATGGGTTTTCACCAGCTCCTCCCAATAAATAATTGACATGCTCCACCACATACTAGCAGATTATAACAAATTACCCTAACCACCTTTCTGATAAATGAATCTCATATTTTTAGCTCCGCATTGAATCTATTCTCTTCTCTCCATATGTTCCAGGCCGAATCCTACATACCACCCAGTGTTACTGCTGTTTCCAACCTTAACCCTTTCTCTTACTGCTCCTTACATTTGTAATGCCATCTATAAACTTCTCTGGAGAGAATCCTTCCTCAGTCTCTTCAGAAATAAACTCAAAGACTACCTCTTGGAGCATTTGCACAATACCTGAAGTGGGAACTGGCACTTGCATTGCAGTATCACCCACTGAATGGAATGAATCCCTGTCCCAAAGAGCTTACAGTTGGTCATAATGAAAAGTTACCTGTAATGTAAGGATCTTTGCTGGAGAGCTGGGGGTGGAGGTTTCTCAGAACTTTTATAGCACACAACATGATCATTAGCAGTGCATATATTACTTGTGTCATTGTCAGACATATACAGCAGGCAGTGGATATATCACCAATCAAACATATCACTTGTGTCTATTAATAGACAGCTTGGAAACAACATGGATGCTTGGGACATGTCAAACATGCAAATCAGTTCAATCAGCTAGACTTAACATAACAGTTTTATCCGAGCAGATCTTTTTTTAGAACACTGGTCACAGCACGCCAGCATATGTTCACCATTTTAAACACCTGCAGTGTATGGATTTTTAAAAGCAGCGTATTGACTCTGAAATTCTTAAAGCATAGCATCAAAAATACAAGCATCAAAGACACGAATAAAAGGCACATACATTTACTACAAAATATTTGTGCTGCCAGTTAGTTCTCTATAATGCAATGTCATTGGTCACAAAGGCAGTGGGCTTGTACCTAGTATTGACTCTAGTGTTTTGGTGCTTTTTATAGGGGCCCTACCGCAGTTTGTAATAAATGTCATCAACAAACCGCAACTCAATAGGCAGCAGAAAAGCAAGTAAAATCCATGTTTTGTCAGTTGCATCAGGATACTGTGTATGTACGTAACATTTTACTTAAATTGCAGCTATTTTATGAAAAATAATATCTTCAAGCAACATAATAAACTGTCTAATAGGCAATATTACATTGTAAAATGCAATTTGTGCATTTGTTTATTTTTTGCTAATTTTCTGTTTAGTACAAATGGCCCTGTAACCTCCACTGTGACAGGGGTTCATGTCTATGTTGAACAATCTCTACAGTATATAACACTGTGTGAAAGTGTCAGTGCTATATAAATAAAACATAATACATAGGCGCCGATTTACAAAATTCACATGTATTCATGTGAATAAAATTGAATTTGATTGAATTCGATCGAATATTTGATCATAGGATATATTCTATTGGTTGAATATGCAAATTAGGCATATTCGATCATCGAATAGTGAATGATCGAATATTTGATTATTCAATCAGTGAATCGAATAAAAATTTTAAAATATTCGACTGGCTACTTCGCCAGATCGGACCTACCGAATTGCAATAGAAGCCTATGGGAACCGTCCCATAGGCTTCTGAGTGTAAGTCCTGATCGAATAGGATTCGAACAATCGAATTCGAAGTCTTCGATTGTTCGAATCGTATGAATCATTTGAATGATCGAATGATTTATTCGACTGATCGAATAAATTGTTCGACTGATCGAATAAATTGTAATTTGAAGGGTAGCCTAAAACTATTTGATTAGCATTCGCCGATCGAATGCTAATAGAATATCGAATTTGGTCGAGCAAATTATGGGGAATAATAGTAAATTTGCCCCATAATATTTGGTGAATCTTTGGATATTGGATTAATCTCTTCAGCTGAGACAGGCCACGTTCAGCTTTTTCCTTCTTATTCACTTCCATTACATTGTATCATATCATGTTTGAAGTTACAACTACTACGGTGTGCAAACAAATTTAATATCTCATATTTTACCTGTTATTTTCCTCTCTGGAAATCTCTATTTCTACCACTAGACCTTCTGTGTCTTCTTATAAATTAATGTTGATCTACTATATGTTCGTAAGAAGTCAAAGCCCTCCGAGTATTATCCTAGTTGAGATCTTTTGTTTTTGATCTAGACTGCATGGTTAAGATTTAGGTTACCTATTATGAACATTATGAGACAAGACACTGACTCAAGCTACTCTTTCAGTATCTTGAGTTATTTGATGCAAAAAGTGTATTAGTTAATAATTCTATTGGATGTTTGGGTCAACTTCAGAAAGCTAATGTTTTTATTCCACAACCACTAGGGATCATAGCTAAATGAATATATGCTTTTAAGGTTGCTACCTTCCATATTTCCTTTTTAGTGCATTGAACCAACAATAGTTTGTGTTAGACAAGCTTCAGAAATCTGGACACCATCTGTATCTAGAGTGTTAAAAACATTACAATTGTGTTTAGTTAATGTTGTTTTTATAGTGGCTAATGAACCCCCTACTGTAATTTATAAAGATATTATAATTCACCGAGGAGGTATGTAACCATTTAAAAGCACAGTGCTTTTTTACAGGTCACATAACTCTGAAGTCTATATTTACAAATTAAAGTATGGGATGCATTATACATTATGAATTACAGTTTCTGGTTGCAGTGTCTTGATTCCTAAAGATGTCTGGATTTGCTTTATGTACTAAAAAATTGTTTGTTTTGTTTGCTGTAATCTGTCCCTGTAGTCTGTACTACAGTACATGTACTTGAATTTGTTTAACTTTTTTCTGCCCTTGCCTTCTTGTCTGCCATGGGTGACATCATGGGGAAAAGGCCAGGGAAGGCGGGAGACTTAAAGCAGGACTGGAGATTGAAGGTGGGAGGGGGATTGAGAGTTGAGAAGAAGTTTATGTGGAAATTGGGAGGGATGGTGGAAAGGAGTGGTAATGAGAATGGAGAGAGACCATGTGAGAGGGATGGAGACCAGAGAGGTATCAAGGACAGGGAGTGGCAGGGAAAGGCAGGGAGTGAAACTCTAGAGAGTGGGTAGGAGAGAGATCAGGGAGAGAGACCATATGAAGAGGAAAGGGAAAATAGTAAGGCATCATAGTAGGAGGAACCCAGACAGATCAGACATGGATGGGCACCGGGAGCGAGTAGTGATTCCCCAAACTTTTTGCAAATTTCCCAAGAAATTCGCAAAACATCGTAAATTTTGAAAAATTAACGAAATTGGAAAGGCCACGAAAAAATCATGACATTTGTACATTTTCATGAAATTGCTTTGTGAAATCATTCAAATGTCACAATTTTTTTGTGAAATCATTCCAATACCACAAAAAATTTCTGACATTCAAACGATTTCACAAACAATTTGTGAATTTCGAGAAATTTCATGAAAAATTGGGACAATCGGAAATTGACGCCAGCGGCGAATCACTGGAATTTGTCTCGAATTTGAGCTAGGCGAATAAATTCACTGATCACTAGGAGTGAAAAATGAGACAGAAGCAATGAGGGCCCATATGTAAGAGGAAGTGAGAGATGAGGAGCACCCCATGCCGTGTACTGTAAGTAAGATCTGAGCCTAGCAGTCAGACAGGAAAGGGGCAAGAGTGGAGAAAGAGCTGCACTGAGAAAGCAGCAGAGGAAGTGCTGTCCCACATAAATGGTGCATACTGACATAGGCATGCGCCCTTTATAAGGATATAATTGTACTTGGGTTTATACTGTAGATGGAGTGCTTGTCCTTTCATTACAGTGTGTGTGTGTATATATATATATATATATATATATATATATATAGCAGTCCACGAAAGCACTCACAGCAGTCGTTTCGGCTCGCAAAGAGCCGTCGTCCTGACGATGTCGTCCAAATATTGACTTGTGCCTTTTTTTCCAGTTTGCCAGAGTGGGAGTAGCCAGAACTGGCATTGAGCATTTAATAAGAATGGGAAGAGGACTAAACATCTGTAAAGGAACGAAGCTGATATAAGCAATAGACACTTGGTAATCCCAGTTTATCCAAAACTTCTTCATCTTAATGAACATAAGCCATGCTGCTAATGATTGGGTCATCAGTTTTCTGCTTCACTATATGTAGAGTTCCCATGCTCTCCAGCTCTTCAACTTTTCCCAGCACTTCACCCAACCCGGGGTAGCTCTTCAGAAAGAGCTGTACCATTAGCTTGAGCACGTGTGAAGCAAGGCACATGTTTGAGACAGTCTTGGTGGAGGACAGGCAGATGGCAGGGGATAAACCATCTATGGACCTGAGCCTGGAGACCATCCAAGATCTCGGGTCTGGTCTGACTCCTCTCCTCCAGGCATATGAGTTGCAGCAAAGCCAGGCAGCAGCTGGACTCCACTGAAGTATAGCTATGGGCATGCTTTAGGGTGGGCTCAGCTGGCTCTAGAGGTGGGGCAGCATAGAGGAGACTAAGGAGTTTGTAATGGAGACAGTGACTGTTAACGTTCATCCCACAGTGAGTCACCTCCTGCCTCAAAGGAGCACCCCTGGTTGTGTCTTCATGGTACACTCAACAGAGGGCCCAAACTCCTCTCAAAACAAACTTTGTAAGTCAGGTTATCTCTGTATTCATCTTTAGCCTTGCTCTGCTCTCACTCTCTGTCACAGCTGGGTGATCAGTTTGGTGTTTGATCAATTAGAATCAGTTATGATTCCCCAGACCTATGTACAGCAGTTCCAGCTTCTAGTCAGTTCAACAAGGGGTTCAACGAGGAGGGCTACAAGTAAAGACAACAAAGAGGACACTTTTTCAACAGTAAATGGACTGATTTCAAACACATTGATTGTGAACTTCTCACCTGCTGCAGTCATACTCCAGCATAACACTGCTACAGATGCAGTCACTTGGATTTGTAAGTTAAATGCGTTGTGACTCAGGGCTAATTGAAGAAACTGTGTTATACAAAGTCATCTTAACTCATTTAATGCATTTAACCTTTTCATTAGCATACCAAAGCACCATTGTTTTCAATGGTGAACTCTTTAATTGGATGGGATGCTGTGACACAATATACTGTGCTAAGTGGGATAAATGGGATAGATGAGTTAAGTCACGACACATTTAACACACAAATCCAAGTGACTGCATCTGTACCTGCTAGAAACTCCAGCTCTTATACACTTTACAACTACTTGCAACACCTTTGTCCTCCAGTTACTAACAAGATCTGGATATGTAGTTGTTGTGTTTGGTAGCCGAGGATGAGGAGAGTATAACAGTGCTTTATTAGCAGGTCATGCAGCCATTACATAACAGCAGTAAGTCTTACTTTCACTTTCAAGTTGTACAGAAAGTCCTATGTATGCACAGTGCCACCTGCAGGCCATTTGTAGTCACTTCAAATCTTCTTCCCACATCTTTTCCCTCTTTTCCCTACTTTTGCTGGCTGCAGGGGATATCTCTCCAAACCCTGGACCCTGCTCCATACCAACATATATTCAACCCCGTTTTCCTGCCAACTTGTGCAAATCTTCTCGTTCCTCTACTTTCTCTAACCTTATTCAGATTCTGACTCTTCCTTCTTCCTGTCTTCCCTTTTCATGTGTGCTTCTTAACACCTGCTCTTTAACTAACAAATCCACATTAATCCATGATGTTTTTTGCTCCAATTCACTTTTTTTTTGCAACAGAAAAAGAATGATAGTGCTGTTGAGGCTGCACTCTCTCATGGTGGTCTCTCTTTCTCTCACACCCCCAAACCATTGGACGTGGTGGGGGAGTTGGAATTCTCCTCTCGCTGTCAGTTCAAACCTATTCCTATTCCTCCAGCCTTCTCAGGTGGATGAGGTGCATGCCCTTCAGATTTTCCACCCTGTCTATGTGCAAGTTGCTGTCATTTACAGACCCCCTTCAGCCTCCTCCTCTGCTGACTTTGGACAAATACAAGAGGTCCTCTGCAGAGGACCTCTTCTATTTGTCTATATGTATTTTGTGGTCACAGCCTCATTGCACCCCCGCCTAATGGTTTTAAAAATTAGTGGTGAGCACAACTTTTTCTTGTTTCCTTTCTGACTTTGACACCTGGCTTTCTTTGTTCCTCTGCACTGACAGCCCTGCAATCAACCTTGTGGATCTTAACTTCCACATTGATGATGCTTCACAACCCTGGTCCTCTCGTTTTCTCCACCTAACCTCCTCCTTTGAGCTCCAGCAGTGGACAAACACCCCTTCTCATAAGGATGGCCACTTTCTGGATCTAGTCTTTACTAGAAAAATCTCTTTCTCTGTGCTTTTAACAGTGAACCCTTCCCCCTTTCTGATCCCCATTTGGTTACATTTTCCATCTCTCACTCTCCGTGCCCACCTGCTCCTTCCCCACTGTCTTAGTTTGGGATACACATGTCATTGACCTTCCAGCCTTAGCTTAGTCTTTCAGGTCCAGTCTCATTTCCCTTAAAGGAGAACTAAACCCCCCAGGCTCCTTCTTGGTGCCCTCCAGCATAGTAAACAGCATCCATCTTCTTCTTCGACGTCTTCTTCCTGGAATGATCACTATCTGCGGTGCATGCGCAGTAGGACACATATGCCGCATGCACCCGAAGTTCACAAAGTCTTCCGATTATGATTTCTTCGTGAAATCGGAAGACTTTGTGAACTTCGGAGTTTCACTTTGTGAAATCGGAAGACTTTGTGAATCCAGGAAGAAGATGTTGAAGAAGAAGATGGATGCCGTGTACTACATTGGAGGGCACCAAGAAGGAGGTGTAAGTAGGGACTTAGGGGCAATAGAACATGGGGGGAGGTAGCCCAGGGGCCTACAGGGGGTGGGGGGTGTTAGTTAGCGCCTGGGGGGTTTAGTTCTCCTTTAAGGAAATGTCTGATCCTGATACCCTGTAAGTAGTATTGGGCCTGCTGCTCCTTGGCTCATTATCAACAACAGCAAGCAGGGAGTCCTCCAGCATCGGTGACTTGTCCACTGACATGTTCACTGCTGCCCCCAGAAGATGAAATAGCCTGTGTCTGCCAGTCCACCACTTGTTCTGCTTGCTATGGCAGTTTGAGTTGCCCATGTTTTAAGCTAAAAAAAACCATCAACAGCCAGATTTTTTCTGGCAGTGCAAAGCCAAGTTAGAGTTCTTGGGAGTTTAATAACTAATTTAATGTAAATACTTTGTGGTTTTTCCTTGATTTGCCTTATAAAACCCAGTACTGTCTTAACATTAAGAGAAGTAATTAAACAGTGTTCAGCTACAGTAATTGGCTTATTGGCCTCAATTAAGTAATAATGGGAGATGATTGCTTCTCACAAGCTTTTAACTGTAACACATCATTATAGCTTTTGAAAATGATTTGGTGTTTACAGACTGTCAGATCTGAAAGCAGATTATGGCCTACAAAAGAAATGGATCATGCCAATGAAATAAGTGTACAGTTAAGTGTAATCACATTTTTCAAAGCAATTTTTACTTCATTGTACATTAAAAAGATGACATTCAGTCTTAATTCAATTAGATTTCATTCTTTAGTGATATGCTTGTCTAATGTTTACAAAATGATCTGATGCCTATTTAAGTTTAATAGCCATGTATAAAACTATAAAATAATTATGTTATTTAAAGGGAATAACATTTTCAGCTGAGGATTGATTGTTTGGTATGCACCTCTCATAAAGGGCTTCTTTGGCAGCAGTGAAGCTGGGGAAATTTGCCCGCGAAGAAAAGCAAGATG
>CM044441.1:60895264-60915999 GCA_024363595.1 Xenopus borealis | reverse complement strand
ATAAAAAATTAAAACCAAAAAAAAAAAAAATGTTTAAATGGAGATTGCTAACTTTGTAGCTAAACGGCTTTATTCGGGCAGTACATGTGCTATACAAGCTTATGCATTTCGTGCCTTAGTGAATCAGCACTTTGACACAATACAGAAATTTAGAAAGAGTTAAAACAAAAATGTTACACCAAATGTTGGATACACTGGTTACTAATATGTTTGAAGTTGGGAGTTGTAGATAATTTAGAGGCAAGCTAACAGTAACCTGAAGCATTCATGCCAGACTTTCCCTTAAATAATATTAATGAAACACAAAAAAAAAACCTTTTTGACTAGAAAACCTGGGAAGTTCAGGCTAAATGCAATTCCAGTTTCTTTGGGTCAGTGGACTTGTTTCACATACATATAATTAATTAACTAAAGGGGGCACTTGCACTCTACAAATTTACCATTTAGAAAACAATATCATGTCCATTTGTGAGGCAGTTGCAAATGAGACGCACAAATTTGCTCATGAATGTTTTTAGAACTTCAAACAGCCTTTGTTTATTTACAAAAATGTGAAATGTGCCCAAATGCTCAGCAAGTAAAAGCTTTAGTAAGTTCTTTAGAAATCTATGGCAATTGTCTTAAGCAACCTTATTTTTCCAGTTTATAAAAACATTCGTAATTTTGAGCCTCATTGAAAATTTATGGAACTGGTTGTTTTTTGCCACTTTTATGCTGGGACAAAAAACTACTTTTTTTTTTCTTTAGTTATTTTTGTTTACTTCAACTAGGGAATAGTCCAAATTCAATTTGAATTTAAAATTTATCATGTACTGTCTCTTTAAAAATTAGAATTTGACCATTCGCCATCAAAAACCTGTCAAATAGCTTTTTAGCCTATGGGAGACCTTCCATGACCTATTTGGAGTCAATTCAAAGTTTGAAAGTTTTGAAAGGGGAAAAACTTTGAATCGAATTCAGTTGAACTGTCACGGTCAGCACCCAATACCAGAACAAATGCCAAGCACCCTGGTCTCAGGTCATGCTTCACCAGTAGCGTGACTGCCTTTGGCTTCGGGAGGAGCCTTCAGCTACTCAGATGCCACCTGGACTTAAATGAGAGGTACAGGGCAAGAGTTCTAGCCAGAAACGGGGGCACAACTGTATAGAGAGTCTTTAAGGCCAAAGGTCATGGTACAGATAGGATTTAGCAGGTTCGTGGTCAGACATGCTGGGTCGAGGCAGGCAGATAGCAAGGAACGTCAGAATAGTCTAAAGCCAGGCAGGGTCAAACACAGGAATCAGGATCAGAAATAGCAAGGCAGGATACAAGGCAAGAGCGCCAAGTACAAAACCTATCACGGGCAATGATATATTTCAAAATGCCCCTTTAAATATTTTAAATTTGACGTCAGCGCGCATTTAAAGTTCCAGCAGAAGTTGCTCAATGAAAAGGTGTGTAAAAAAATTACCCCATATTTTACACTGTGATGACTGGGGATGTGAGATGAGTATCTGCACTTCAGCATTTTGTTCCCAGAATTACAGCTTCATTGTGGACACGATGGGGCAATCCACTTGGTGCAACTGTGCTGACTGTGCTGCACAATCTCTCCAAATATTTTTAAATTCTGCCTTTTGTCATTTACGGTGTTCACTGATATAATTTCTGGTGTTCACCATGTGAGTGATATGTACGGACCATTCTTTCAACTGTGGTTATTAACGCCCCCAAAGCTGCTGACTGGTCCAGAGGTGGCAGCAGATCCAATGGTATGTGTCCTGTCCCCGTCACTGTGAGAAGTGAATCAACAGTTAGTTCACTCGCACCAGTAAGTGATGTAAAGCTGACTGAGGGAATTTCTGAATAGAAAATAAACAGCTGCCAGGCCGCAGTGTTAGAAATGACCAGCAAAGGGGGGGTACCCTAGATGCTCAATACACATATGATCATTTCATATGAAGAAATTGACAGCACTTAAAGAATAATTAAATATGGAATGCAGACAGAACTACTGCTGTCGCAGCACAGTATGCTTGCCTCAAAAGTGCTTGAAATAGCAGGAGAGCAGAAATATAGGGAAGTGAGAGGAATGTTGATGCAAGTACCTGATGCTTCTTGGTGGAATCAATACAAAAATAATGTATATCAACAGGTGTACAACTTGCCTTGACGTCTACCAGAGCTTTTTGAGGAGACTTCTTCCTTTACTTACTAAATAGCACAGTGGGGTCACACATTTATCTGGCCACAGACCAAACGCTAACCAAATCAGCCCCCAAAGCTTTTTAAAAATAAACAAATCAACATCAATTTCTTCTGTTTGGTTGAGTTAAAGGACAAGGAAAGTCTAAAATAGAATAAGGCTAGAAATGCTGTATTCTGTATACTAAACATAAACATGATCTTACTGCACCACAAGCCTAATCAAACAAATGATTTATGCTTTCAAAGTTGGCCACAGGGGGCTGTCATCTTGTAACTTTGTTATGCATCTTTGCAAGACTAGACTACATGCACATGCTCAGTGTGGTCTGGGCTCCTTAGGGATTGTCATATAAGATAAAAAAACAAAGCTGCTTGAGTTCTGCATGGCTGGTAAGTAAGGCAGGGGCTCCCCCTGCTGTTCATAAGTATGATTGTTTCCCTGCCAGAAGTTAGGGACCGTCTGACAATTCCTATCCACAGCACTAAATGAAGGGAGAATTTCCCTGCATGCAGTCAGGTTTCTTATAAAAACTGTACACATTTTTAATTAAAGTATATTGGAGATAGATTTCGTTTTCATTAAAGAAAGTAAAAATGGGATTTTATTTCTTTGCCTTTCCTTGCCCTTTAAGCCTATGTTTAACAATAACATAGCGAGTGCCTTAAAATTCAATTATCATTCATCTTTTGGATCTGCGCATACATACGCATGCAGTCTTCATGCACAAATAGGAACGTTTGGCAAACAACAAAAGTAATTGTTCTTTAATTTATCCCTTACTGGGTGTCAGGTTACTCATTATAAATATGAATAAAACTGCTTGGTGAATGTCAGATCCCCCATTTGTCAGTGTTTTAACAAGTAGTTTGTCTCACCTTTGCCAAAGGCAATGTCAACAGAAGGGATGAAGAGAATTGAATTAATGATAGCACATGTAAAAACACATTTTCAAAAGTATCTAAAATAGGATGAGGTTTTGAGCTAAAGCTCCACATTGACACATGCATATTAATGTGCTTAATTTGATTTTGTTACATATTAATATTATCATGTACATTAATGTCCATTGTTTTTTAAATGTCTGTCTATTGACATTCAGAGTTACTACATGTGCAACTACATGTGTAAGCCAGTTATATAATATCATGTTAAACAACAGACACTCTTATTACTGAGTGGATAATCCTCACATTCAAAACAAATAACATTCCATAAAAATAAATATTTATCTTATTGCAGCATGGATCATCATGAAGAAAGACATACAGATTGACACGTGTTTACTATATTCTTTAAGTACATTCACTGCATACAGTACATTATTTAACTGGCTGAACTTGAGCCTGACTTGCCCTTCAAATATTCCCTGTATTCAGATAACTGCAAAAAAGTAAACCAGCAGCACACTGTGTTAGATTGCAAAAGTTTACAAAAAAGGAATTTATATATATGCAAAAAGGCATCAAGCTTATCAAGCTTGATAAAGAGCCTTGAGCCTTGTGGGCCCAACACATTGCCTCTTTGTATGATGTGGGCTTCATAAATTCCTGTTTTGTGCACTTTTGCATATTGTGTTGACCCGGCCACAGGAATGTATGATGTGGGCTTCATAAATTCCTTTTTTGTGGACTTTTGCATATTGTGTTGACCCGGCGACAGGAGTGGGTCTTCCAGTTCAACACCTGGCACTACAACAGTGTGTACCTGTGAGGTGAGCACTCAACAATAGTGACTGTGTATTCAGATAACTGTAACAGGAGAACAACCAGATGTACTGTAGTCCAAATTTCTAAATAGTCTTCTTTTTTCTTAACTGAAAGTGTCTTGACATGATCAGCTGGTGCACAATAAACTTTCTCATCTTTTGCGCTTTTTTCCTTTTTTTTGCCCCCATCTCTTCACCTTTTTCATGTACTCTTTTCTTTTCTAGTCTCCATTTTACCTTTTCTGCTCTCTCTTCCTGTATTCATTTATCTTCTTTTTCCTTCTACTTTTCCTAAGTAGTATTTGAACCTTGAGGAATACATTATATACACTTTAACCTTGTACTAGTAGACAACTTTTTAAAAAAGTTTTATTAGTTTATTTGTAAATATGTAATAATTTAAGCAATGTTTGTTTTATCCATTTCTGTTCCATGGGACTTGTCTCACTGTAACAGGAGTCATTTCCTCCAGGCCTTTTAATAAGATTTAATCAGCTGGATTGCAATCCTGGAGGACTGCAAGAGTCAGAGACTGGGGAACAGAAAACGTAAACAGCAAGAAAAAATAATTCTAACAATAGCAATTTACAAATAACCTTAAAATGATTTAAAACTTGTCATAAATATGTATTTTTAATTGGAATGTTTCCTTTCTTTATGTAAAAAAATGTTTTTGTTGGAAGACCCCTTTAAAGCTGTTGCCTTTCCATGGATCAGCAGCATTATCTGTAAAAAAAAAATAAAAACATCTTAACCTGAATTCTTCTGGTAAATTTTGTTTGCAATAACCTAATCCAATATCTAAAACTGACCATAGACATGCAGATTTTGTTCCGACAAACATAGTTTTACATAGTTAGTTACATAGTTAAATTCCATCCCTTTATTTATGCAAGACCGCACTTTATTTGCTTTAGTAGCCACAGAATGGCACTGACTGTAATTAGAAAACTTGTTATCTACAAAAAAACCCTAGATTATTCTCAGTTAAGGAAGCTCCCAACACCGAGTCATTAATTGTATAACTTGCATTTATATTATTTCTGCCACAGTGCATAACCTCATTTTCCAGTTTGCTGCCCAGTTTTCCAACTTAGTCTACTCACTCTGCAAAGTGTCAGTATCCTGCATGGAACTTCTAGTTCCGTACAATCAGAGGCCATCAGTGGCCAGGGCTCCCCCAAATTAAAAAAAAAAAATGAGTGCCCAAAGGTTAAAAATAATGGTGTTCAGTGGAACTTGATACAAATGGTTTTGGCCCTCACCTTTTGTGTTCAGTAGAACTTACCTTTCTTCTTCCTCTGTTCCTTTCTGCAGTTTTCGATGGTGGCTTCGCTCCTACATCGGCATGGCTCGGCTCCTACTTCAGCGCAACTCGGCTCCTACTTAGGCACAAATCGGCTCCTACTTTGTCGCAACTTAGTTCCTACTTTGGCAGTTGAAAGGAGCACGACTTATCCAGGAAACACAGCATGGCTGGGCCCCCTTAACATATAGAATCCATCAGGCCAGGAAAATTGTCCACACATTGCCCCCCTGATGTGTGGTACTGTATCAAATGCTTTAGCATAGTATAAGTAGATTAAGAAATTAAATTAAACTGGAAAGATCTATTACACATAAAACCATGCTGGCACAAACTCATAGTATAATTATTTGCAATGAAGTCAAGTATTATCTATTCATACCCATTTGAAAAGCTTTCCCACCATTAATGAAAGTCTAATCGACCCATAGTTTTAAAGATAAATGGATTGCTTTTTGAATAGTTGCCCCACATTAGCAATTTGCTAGTCTCTCAGCACTATGAACTATGGATCATTGGTTGTATTGCTGGTTCCTCATTGGTGTAGACAGATAAAAATAACAGAATCTCTTTTCTCATCAACCAACTGGCCCCCTCTGATATTAAGGGGCAAATTTACAAAATTTCCCTCGAATCTCTTTGAAATTCGATAAGCATTCGACTATCGAATGCTTATCGAATTGTTCTAGGCTATCTTTTCCCCCGATATTCGATTTCTCGAATACCGATCGTTCGATTTCACTAAAAAAAAATCGTACTTTTGCCTTCGAGCCTCCGAAAAGTACTGACGTGTATATTTATTAAGCAGCATTTTAAAGACTTCCCATTTTAGTTCAGTGTTTAACCCTGTGAAAAGTATTTCCCAGTTAATATTTTGCAGAGATGCCCTTATACTAGTTTGCACATCTAGTTTGCACTAGTGTGTTTTAGTTACTCCCTTATAGAGTTGTCTCTGTGACATCATTTCAAAGGAGACCATTTTGTGGTCACTATTCCCTAAATGCTCACCCACACAAATTCTAGAGATAAGTTTGGTATTATTAGTTATTATTATTATTAGGTTTTTGAATTAGCTAAAGCAAAAAGTTGTCATTTAGCAGCATATTTACAAACCTAGAACCTAGTGCAGTATTGTTAATATTCAGTGCAGTCACCAAAGTGTTACAGCACTAATCTGTATGTGTCTTGAACCATACAAAGTTTATGCAGAGATTTTAAGTGTGTGTTTTAAAGTGCTATAGTGATTTCTACAAGGTTCTATCTCCAAAATAAAATTATAATTAAGTCAAACAAAGTGCTTTTAGTGCTTGCTTCAAAAGGTAAAATTAATTAAAATAAGGTGCAATGGAGTTTTCTTTAATGAGTAAAAATCAGCATGTGGCTTTTACACTCTCTGGTAGGATTAGCAACTTCAAAACAACATATCAACTCTAGGGTATTCCTTTTTCTGTAAATACATTAAAATGCAGGGACAGCACCCATAGTGTAATTTGCCTTTATTTTTTAAAAGGATTTATTAGCACACAGAATATGCACTGAATATTAACAATATTGCACTAGGTTCTGTTATTTATTTTTTTTCCATAGCTTATGGCCCTGATCTTTAATTGTATACTAATTTCATGATCCAGTGGAGGAACTGTGAAAAAGATTGGCAAAGCAAATATTCTGAGTGTTTACTTTTCGTTAAATTTGGGAAATAGTTGTTGTTTTTGTAAAAAAAACTCCAGTAAATGTCTGGATAATTGAGGTCACCCATAATAATAATTTTCCCTAGTTGGGAAGCCGCTTCAGTTTATGCAAGGTGGTTTGTAGCGTACACAATGATAATTGTCATATACCCAGAGGGATTCTACACCCTCCCCACTGCCATCCATGGATATTTCTTTAGAGAATGGCTTTAATTCAGGCTTTACATACAAACACACTCCACCATCCATTTTAATCCCTCTGTCCCTCCTAAAAAGGGTGCAACCATTTAAATTCACAGGCCAGTCACGTTTCATGCTACAAGGTCTCAGTGATACCAGTTTTCTTCCATTTTACCCTGAAAACTCCATGCATTTGCCAGCATACAGTTCAGGCTACTACTTTTCCATTTGTAATTTACTACTTAATGGTGTATTAGAACTTAAGTTAGTGTTAGCATGGGTGATCATTCCTTCCAATGGATCGACCTGCTACTAACCATTCCAATTAAAATAAAGAACTAAAAATAACAAATCAGACAATAGTCTGGCCATTAATTGACAGACAGCAATTAGTGATGGGCGAAATCGTGGCGAATTCCCGCGATTCACCGCTGGCGAATAAATTTGCGAATCGCCAGCGTAATTTGCTTTGCGAAAATTCACCAGAAAAACGAGTCGCGTGTCGTTTTTGAAGCGACGCACCGAAAACGGCGCGGCCACACCGAAAGAGACGCGACGTGACGGAAACGACGCGCCGCGTGTCGGAAACGACACGACGCGCGTCTGAAACGGAAGCGAATCTCGGGAGATTCGCATATCACTAACAGCAATCTATACATGCAGAAATATTATCGTTAGCCAACAGAAATCTTCAAACCTTTCCGATTGACTAAGTGACCCATTGCCATGGTGCAAAAAATGTCTGGACGAACCACATTTGGTCCAAAAATCGTACAGCAGGGGTGCCAAAGAGGTAGATCGGGATCTACCAGTAGACCTTTAGCTGGTGATCAGTAGATCTCAAGAAACTGTTAACAAACAGCTTGTTCAAATCACTCTCCTATTTAATGTTTTTCATTCAGATAATTAGATGTTAAGGTAATAGAAATAGTTGTTTGCAAAGATTACAAAAGAAATAGTTGTTTGCAATGGTTACATAAGAAATATTTGTTTGTTAAATATAACAATATACATTTTCTCACAATTCAATATTTAAGCAATATTTTCCATGTAACAGAATGTTAACAATGCCTTTGTGGATGTGTATCATAATGGGACAACAACATTATGGGGCAGATTTACTAAGGGTCGCATTTGAGGGTTAAAAAAACCCTCGAATTCGACCATGGGAATAGTTGGGGAATAAAAATTCAAATTCTGAGGATTTTTCCTGCAATTCAATTGGTCGAACGATCGTATATAAAAATTCGATCAATCTATAAAAATTTTAACCATTCGATTGAATTTTTATTCGATCAACGTTTTTGAAATCCAATTCGGTAGGTTGAAACTGGCAAACTAGGCAGTCGAATAAAAATTTAAAGGGGAAGTACTTCAACAGTCGAATAGTCGAATGTTCAAATAGATTTTTATTCGAATCATTCGAATAATGCGATTCTATCAAAAACATTCAAAAATTCGAATTCGAAACTTTTTGAAAATTCGATCGAACTTTGAATCCTTCATGTGAATTTAGTAAATATGCCCCTAAAAGTAAACCTCACATTAGTAAAGTATGAGCAATCATGTATATATTTGCAATTATAGCAAGTCTTACATTTACATTTATGATGGGACATGAAACATGTAAGACTTTTTTTACTTGTGTTCCTGTAGTAAAGTTTGCAAATTTTTGGATCTCCAGTCTAGATGTACCTCTGGGCAGCGGCCACAGAAGATTTTCCCACTTGAAGGGGCCAGGATACATTTTCAATGTAGAGCGCTATCTGCTATGACAACAGACTGGGTCCGCTTACATTAAAAATTGTAACAATGCTAATGGGACTAGACCAAATATATACTTGGACCCCATGTGAATTCTAATGAGTTATTACTTTTGTTACTATGCTGTTTTCTTTAACTTACCAGGGGTTGTCAAATATTATTTACAAGTATTATTTGTATGAATATTCTGTTTTTCAACTCCTAGGGGCCTATTTATTAAGCCTTTATTTTTTCTGGGCGAGTTTTTAAAGGGGAAAAAAACTTTTTAGTGATTTATTTTACCCCAAAACTGCTAAAAATCCAAATCCAAAAATACTCTAGTGAAAACCTGTAGAGGTCATGTAGAAGTCAATGGCAGCTTTCCCTTTAACAATTTGAAGATGTTTCTTGAGTCGTAAAATTAGAATGTTACTCGATTTAGTAGAGACTTTTCCTATACCAACTTTATTAAGCCGATTATTTGAAAAATGAGCTTAATTCATGGATGGATGTTAGGTTGACTGTCTTTTAATAAAAAATGAGATACATTTGAGTTATAGTGAATAACCCCCTGTGTATGCTCCGTGGCTTAAGAGTTTACTTTACATAGTCATAGTTATATAGTTTAACTGGGTTGAAAAAAGACAAAGTCCATCAAGTTCAACCACTCCAAATTAAAACCCAGCATACACACACCCCTCCACTCTTTCACACAAACCAAACCATATATGCCCATAGCTATAGAGTTTAGTATCAAAATAGCCTTTGATATTATGTCTGTTCAAAAATCATCCAAGCCCCTTTTGAAAGCATCAACAGAATCAGCCATCACAACATCACCCGGCATTGCATTTCATAACCTCACTGTCCTCACTGTGAAGAGCCTACGGTGCTTCAAATGAAAGTCCTTTTCTTCTAGTCTGAAGGGGTGGCTTCTGGTGCAGTGATCCTCTTTATGGGTAACAAGGTACTTTAAGCAATAAAGTTTTGGCTGAACTTGTATTTGGCACAGTATTCATATATTAATTATAAGGATACCTGGTGGGGACACCCGCCAGGACACCAATGTGCAAATGACACACGCTTGAGCTGCTTCCAGGTTTAGGCACAAGCATCACATCTGATGTCAAATATTTCAAATATTTAAAGGGGCTTCATCCAGTTTTCCTTGCCCAACGTAAGGTCTAATTAATTAGTTCCTGAGTGCGTTTCTGAGTATTTCTGATTTGTTCCTGACCTTGTCTAGTCTGCTGCTTGTCCAGACCTTCACTCATGTATCGACTAATCTCTTGGATCCTACTTTGTACTGCAAAGCTTGTGTGTTTGGCCTGTGACCTTGACAATTTTTTCATCTTCTGAAGCTGTACTGCCTCTCGTGATTGGTATGGGCCTGGCCTTTTTCCCAATCGCACTTCTTTTTCTCTGTTCCAGTACAGCATTTGGTTCCATTTGGTACTCTCTCCCTGTCCATTCACACTAAGACCTGGTGCCCCTGAATAGCAGAGGGCAAATCGAAATGTTATAGGTTGAAGAGTGAGGACCTGGGTTTGGGACTCAGTTCATAACACTAATGCAGTGCATTGTGCAATGCCCAAATTCCTGATGCAAATCTCCATGCATTTAACCCTAACTAGTCTAATAGCAGAGAAGTTTTGAAGTAGACAGTTGTTATGCTGCATGATACAAGTTTCACTTTCCCTCTAGAGTGTCCAAAATACTCCTCATAAAAGGGCTACATTTACTAGCTACAGTTGCTAGCTAACATCACTGCCTGCCACTTTACTTTACCTACAGCATCCACAGGATGCCATTGGGCATTCAAAGAAAGAACTACCTCACTTGTGTATGGCTGACTTAGACTAAAGATGTATTTTCTCTGTACCAACCCTTTTATAAAGGTTCTAAGCATTTGAGACTAAAACTGATCATACAGTAGTTTGGTCAGATAGGGAATTCAGATGTTTATGGAAAAGCGTATTTAGAACACATATTTTACAAATATTGCCAGTGATATAGCAGGAAATAGTTCTTGCGTAAAAACATTATCTTTCACTCTAACCCCAATCCACACCAACAGAAATATCTAAATGCACAATAACAATCACACTTTACAATTAATTTTTGGGCATAAAATCTAACAAAAAACAATTAAAATGTAGGAAGATGTGTGCAAGCTTATTTTCTAATTACTTGCAATGGGGATGTTTGATTTGAAAGAAAAACCAAGCAGATACACATTTGTTCTCTCTTGTTTTATTTTGCCTGAGCAGTGCTTTTCCCCGCTAATAGCAGTTATATTGGCAGCTCTTCTGCAGAACAAAAGAAAGACATAGCCTGCGGCACCTACATATTTCATTTTCAGTCCAGCAGTTTTAGAGACTTCTTGACATTATCTATGAATTTGAAATCAGAGAAAGGGAACAAAATCAATGAGACTATGAAGGGCAAATTAGTAGAAGGCACGTTTATTGAAATGCACTTGGTTCTGCAGATTGGGAGCCAAGACACGTACATAGGAAACAAACATTAAGAACAAAAAATGGATGAAGAAACTCTAAAGGAGCAATCCCAAGTATTTTAAGATTCTATTACATTTGGCTTATGTATTTTTCTTTGAATTAGAAAGAAAAATCATTTTCTGTTTTGCTTCTCTGGCAATTAATTTTTTTTTTTTTTTCAAACATGAAATGGGAACATATCAAGTGATAAAGAAGGTTGCATAATAGCCATAGTAACAACGTTTATGAGACTGTACCAAGATGACAAGAGTGCATAGTGCATGCAGAGTACTTCAGGGCTTTACTCAAGGGGGGTGGGGATGGTAAAAACAAAAGCAACAAGTAAAAGTGCCCTCATGTGCACAAAATGAAGTCTCCGTGTAAACATTTATTATACAACATATATAGTGTTATCCAATCATTACCTACATTTATAAATTTAATACTTCAAAGCTTTACTTTAATTATGACGTGCATAAAAACATCTATCAAGCAAACAGTTACATGCTACTTTTTTAGGAATTAGAGAATCACAAAAAAGTACAGGTTAAAGGGATAATGTAATCAAATAATTATGCCTTTTATTATAATGCCATTTAATATATTTTAAAATAAAATTTTTATTTTCGGGTGTATTCATTTACCATGTTTCCCCCCCCACAATTCAGTATTTTCAGCCACATTTCTGGAATATTGTCTCCACAGAGTGATTCACTTGGTGCAACTGCGCTGTGCCTATAACAACTGAATCCAATTCACCAACATTTATTGTGCCTAGCTTATCTGGAGTCATTTCAGACAGACGCATGGCATGAAGGGAACCCTGGGGCTACTACTGCCTGAGACATCAAGAGACATCGACTGGGCCAACTGTGGCAAATTCAGAACTGAAGGCAGGAATGACTGAGCACATTGAGTGCAATTTAATGCGAAAAGTACCTTTAATGAAAGTGATTTTAGAAGGATTTCAGTGAGGGGAACATAAATGATCCCTATTGTGTTTAGCTGCATTAAGACTCACTGCACATGTTGGATTGCCGCTTCACTGACATAAACATGTCTAAACCAACCTGTGCCATCTGCCATTAAATATAATGGATACTGCCCGGTCTCCGCTGGCTCAGGTTAATTTTGGCCCAAAACAGCTAATATGCATATTTTCTGGAACTTAGTTATGCCAAATTTGCATAAAATAAAATACAACTTTTAAGCTTATGCAAAAAATTGATAATAAAAAGGGTAATTATTTGATAACAGTCTCCCTTTTACATTTCTTATTAGTTTTATTATATACATTTATAGGTGACCCATAGGGTTCACTTTCCATGCCTTGCGGAAGTTGCGGGAGTTAAATATTCCCCACTGGTCCAAGGGTAGTTTACCAGTTCCTGGTTTCCTAGTGTATAAAAGGTGCTATATCTAGCTGAAGTGCATGATAACAGGAGGAAGGCCTCAGGTGGAGGTAGGCCTCGGAATCCAAGAAGAAGAAGTCAGACCCTAAAGAAGCAGGTGTACAAGAGCTCACTGAATGAGGTTGATAAAGGACATAAATAGCATCCTTTCATATTACTCCCTCCATGTGAGATACTTAGGTCATGTGAGTAAGAGTAGTCCTGTGTTCCATTAAGTACAACAATTATTGGATTTAGCACCCCTCTAGTGACACCCACTTTAGTGTATGTACCACAGCTGAAAAGGGCTTATCTCTGAGAGGCTTTCACTGGAGTTTATCCTAAAGCCACATTTAACATACAGACTTATCCATGGTCATCTTCATAAGTAAGGAATGCATTAATCATACCATGAAGGTCTCCTTTCACTTACTGTTGGGTTATCTAGCTGGGCAGTGAAAACTGCAATGATCAATGAGCATAGCAAAATAATATATATATATTGACCGTAGAGCCTGCTCTTCATATTTGTGTGCTGGCTGGGCCAACTGCCATTACTTAGGTAGCAGATACATTATATTAAGCTCAGTGAGGTTAAAAGTTAAGGAACTGCCAAGAGTTAACATGTTAATAGTTTTCTATGAACAAGACTGTAAAAAGACTGTAAAGATCAAAATTGTTAGCTAACATTCAGTTCCAGATGTGCACTATTCTCAACTACCTTGTCTGGATTATAAGGAGTTAACTGAATCCCTGTTAGATTAACAGGGGCCTTCATGCATAATACTTTTTCTTTCTTTCTTATTTTTAAATATATCTAGAGATCTTTGAATTGTGTATGCTGATGAAAATGACCAAAACAAGTAAATACAAGTTTTGTACACTAGAAGTCGTTCCTTTTTAATCTGGCTACATGTGTGGCTTACCATCTCAGCAATTTAAATTGATGCTGCAGCATCTTGTTGGTTTGTTGCCAGATGCACAATAGATTTCCTGTACAGTCTGCTCCTTCCTATGAAGAGTTCATCTCAGCAACAACAATACTGCTGAGAAGAGAAAATCTTAGGTCATTGCAAAAATGCAACCCACACTGTAATCATTTTTACACATCCAGGGTTTCCAGTTGAGAATGAATAATTAAGGCATGGAGGTAGGATCATTAAGAACAAAATGTCAAATGAAATAATCTATTTCCAGGCACTGCAGCCTTGTGCTATACTGAAAATGATGTATCTGTAAGATAATTGAGCTGTTAGGGAGGTGGAGGGAGGAATATTGGCTGTGCAGGCCTCTACTATTCAACTTGAAAAACAAGGAAATTGGTTTAATTTCTAGTACAAATTACTTTACCATCCTGTGTCCCAAGCATAAAAAAGTAGGAGGCCATTTATTGAACCTTTGCTTGTGGTAGTACAATGCAATTATGGTCACAATTAACTAAAAAAAGTATCAAAAAGAAAAACACAAACACACAAAACTAATATGAATTAGTGTTCTAGTCCCAGTTAATTACAAATGATTTCCATCCAGGATGTCCCATGTAAGAGATAACTGTTAAACCAAAAGAAAAACTTAGTCCAATTCTATATTCACCATCATATTAACTGCTGAACCACATATATATATATATATATATTTGTACATGCCATTGTCTCTATGTTCGGAAAACCATATCACCATTTTAGAGGAGATGGTATGGACATATGTTGAATATACAACTGCAATATATAACGGCAATTTGTCATCTGTTATAGCCAAGCATATTTATTGCCATCATGATGGCTACCTTTCTGGCTCATATTGCCAAGGTATTGACAGACCACATGGTGATTTCGGAGGAGGTGGTTTGGACAAAAACTGTAATAACTAGAAACATCATGGACTATTTGGTAGAGTGACAAGGAAATGGAGGAAAAAGGTCACTTAAGCCTTTAGTTTCTCCCCAGGGACTGAGTTATTAAACAGACAAGGCTGTTCCTGCCATGAAGTACCGAGTGCTTGCGCTAGCGATGCCGCCCCTTTTGACCCGCTCTGACGCTAAATGTTTAAGCACAGAGCGGGGGAGTGGGCAGCATCGGGGTAGATGCTTCAGGCGGCAGCAGCCCACGGATCGCCCCTGTAAACAGAGAATCAGTGTTCTGTTTAAAAACTTTAGTAGCCAGGGACTCCATTCCGCAGATCCAGTCCGGATATTGGAGTTCACCTTCCACAGGAAAACTGTCCTGTGGAAATGCTAAAGTTAATTAGAATTGGAGAGTGTGTCTCTCAGCAGGACACAGCAGGTAGGAGATATGGCTGCTGCCTGATACTGCACAAAGCAAAGGGAGCCCAGGCTGTGACTCTCAGAGTGTTGTGAAGAGACTGAGGAAGCCAGGAGGCTGAACACTACCAGGAAGGATTCCTGTGAGTACAGTGGTGAGCCACAATATTGTTTTGTTTTCTGGTAGTCCACAAGGGGCCCAGCCTAGTCAGGGACTGCTCCAAAGTTTGAAGGTAGTGCCCAGTGTGCTAGGTTTTTTTTTGTTTGTTTTATGATTTGTTTGTATGATACAATGGTTATCCCTGTGTCTGTGTAAAAGACTGTTTGTTTAAACTGATACTGACACTAAAAAACATATTTTAACATATGAATGTATAGGGGCAGATTTATCAAGGGTCAAATTTCGAGGGTTAAAAACCATTGAATTCAACCCTTGAATTTTTGACAAGTTAAAACGCAATTCAATATATTGAACGCTCGAATATGAAAAATTTGATCGATAAAATCGATTATAACGATTTCAAGCAATCGATCGAATTTTTTTTATTCGATTAAAAAACTTATAAGAATCCTATGGGATCTTCCCATAGGATTCTATAGCAATTCGGTAGGTTCAATCTGGCAAATTTGTAGATCGAATTTTTCTTAAAGGCACAGTACTTCGAAAATCGATTTCGAATTCGATCAATTCAATTCGAATTTGGGGCTATTCGATAGTCGAATAACCCCAAATTTAATTTGAAATTCAAATTTTTTTAATTCGAATTTGATTCGAATTTTCACTTTGAATCAAAACTTCGTCTTTATGTTCCTTTGTCCTATGCTGCCTGCCCGCCATTGACTAATCCTCCCCAAAAGTTATGTGTGCAAGCTGCCTGTTTGCCACACCTAAATTTGAAAATACTTATTCCCTCTGTGTGCTCCTGTCCACATATCTGAGACGGGTTTCTGGACGCTAACGAGCATGTGTTCACAGCAATGGTTGCCAGCATATTAGTACTAGAATGTTTGCATCAATGTGGACACACATCACAACGTGGAGCGTTTCGATGCAAGTCTCTAGACTGCAAATTATTGGCACCAAGACTAGAGGTATTTAAGGATCCTTTAGTGTTTAATCTATGCCTGGTTTTAGTCGTTTACTCCTGAAGGATAGCCTTATATTACTATTTCTTGATTTATGTGTATGACCTTTACCTGTCTTATGATATTGAATCTTCGCTGCTTGTCCAGACCTCTGCCTGTTCTCCGCTTCTGCACGTTCATTGCCTACCTTAAATCCAGATCTGTTCACTACACCTCTGACTACTCCATGGTACCATGCTCCGGTTGAGCCTTACTGGCTTCTCTCCACTCATGCTTCGCCTTGTCATCCTCGGGTGGGTTCCTTGAGCCGCTTGTGGGTCCTTATCATCCAGAAAAGATCTGTCTCTTTTGTAGACACTCCTGGAAGTCTGACACTAAGGGGCTGATTTACTAAGGGTTGAAGTGAATATTCAAATGCAAAAAATTCGATATTCAAAGTAAATTTTTGAAAAACTTCGACCATTGAATAGGCTACTTTGACCATTCAATTCGAATGGTCAAATAGTAAAATCTTTCGACTTCAAAATTCAAAGTACTGTCTCTTTAAAAATCCTTCGATTTTTTTTTACTTCGCCAAATAAAAGCTGCCAAAGTGCTATGTTAGCCTATGGGGACCTGCTAGACCATTTTATTTCATCGAAGAAAAATCGTTCGATCGCACGCTAAAAAGATTTTTCTTCAACCACAGAAATGCCAAATTTGGTGGAAAATTTTAATTGGATGGTCAAATTTTTTACAGTATTTTACACTTCAAAAATCAACCCTTAGTGTATCAGCCCCTCCATATAAAATCTTTATATAAATCTCATTTTGGCCTCAATGGTCATTTAAATCTTTAAGAGACTTCATGGCCTGTATTTTTCAACAAAGTTTGTATCCAGAATAAACAATAATAATGAATTTCACTTCATACATCCATGCAACGGTGTTAGAAATACCATATACAAGCTGTATACCCTTTCCAATTAATATTAAACCACTAGCATATGAGCAGTGTTATTTTGAGGAAGGTGCACAACACATTACAATAAACCATGTGTGAATATATATGTATTATATGTAGAATCTATATAATTTTGCGGGCTTGTTTACAGATACAGTATGCATGTCTGGCTGCCCCGAACATTAAATACATGGATCCTAGGGAACCCTGGCATTAACAACAAGTTCAATTGCTTCAAACAGAAATGTTTTCTTGGAAGAGGTCATGTCAGAATGAGAAGCAGAAATGTTCTTTTTTTACCCCCAGGGATAACACACTTTTTCTTAAACTAAAGACTAAAACAAGAAAACTACCTTGGTGGTGCCAATCAGTTTACACATATACATACCTGTGCAAACAATGTATCTACTGTAAATGCATTTTATCTGAAATGGAGAATAAGTAAAATTTGTTACTTGGGTAGTTTCTCATGGTCCATTTGCCCAAAGCTGAATACATGTATTGGTGCAACCTGCTAATTTGATGCAATTAATTTGCACAAGCAAAACAGAGGTTAATATTAATAAAGTTGCATGCATTGGTGCCATCCTCAATATAAAATGTGAGCTGCAACTTATGTGCAGTTAATGATTGAGTGATCGTTTGCTCCTGTAATGTTGATTTAAGACTGATTACTGCATTTTTTTCTATATGGAACCGTTTGACTTTTATAGAATAAAATCTAAAAATATATGCAACTAATTGAATTTGTAAAGAAAAAAATTATTATTTTTGGATACTAAGGGGCACATTTACTAAGGGTCAAAGTGAATATTCTAATAAAATTTCAACAAAATTTGATTCGAATTGAAAATATTTGAATATTCGACAAGTTGAATTTTCAAAGTACTGGCCCTTTAAAATCCTTCAACTTTGACACTTCACTACCTTAAAGCTGCCAAATTGCCATTTTAGCAAATGGGGGACCTCCTAGAACCTGTCCTGAAAAATTTTCTAGGAATTCAAAGGATTTTGTGTTTCATTCGAATGATGCAATCGAACGATTCGAATGATTTAGATTCGATAAAAAATGGACCTATCGATATCGACATATCGAATCAAAAAGCCCTTTAAAAAACTTCAAGGGCCGAATTTCAAAGTTGTTTCACTTTCGACCCTTAGGGGAAGATTTACGTAGGGGCTGATTTACTAAGGGTCGAAGTGAAAATTTTAATAAAATTAGAATTTTTTTAATTCTAATTTCAAAGTAATTTTAGGCTACTTCGACTATCGAATAGCCCAAAATTAGATTGGAATAGAAAAAATTAGAGAGAAAATCCTTCTAATTTGACTCCTTAAAGGTGCCAAATTGCCATTGTAGCCTTTGGGGGACCTCCTAGAACCTGTCCTGAAAATGTTTCTAAGTTCTAGGAATTCGAAGGATTTTGGTTAAAATCATTCGAATTGATTAATGCATTCGAACAGTTTTTATTTGATCGAAATTCAACCCTCGAAGTTTTTTTAAAGGGCTTTTTTGATAAAAAATTTACCTATTTCGATGGAATAGGTCCATTTTCGATCAAATAAAAAATCGTTCGAATTGTTTGATTCAAATTCTCCAAAATCCTTTGTATTCTTGGAACTTTTTTCAGGACAGGTTAAATTTTGGGCTATTCCATGGTCGAAGTAGCCCAAAGTTACTTCAAAATTCGAATTTAAAATTTTTTAATTTTATTCGAATTTTCACTTCAACCTTTAGTAATTCTTCCCCTAAGGGTCGAAGGGAAAATTCGAGTGCTCTGTGTACTTCATGCGTATATATATTTATATTAAAATTCACATTCCATTCTTATTGCCCCCCCCTTCTACTTATTTAGTATGTGAGCAATGTCTGAGATTTCCATCACAGTCCAGCTGTATCTTTGGAATCAGACTTATAATTGTCTCAGAGGGAATTCAACCCATTCAAGTTGTGCTTTTGTATTCTCTTTTGTTTTCCTTAGATTTTTTTTTTTTATGTCTGTGAAGTACATCTGGCACAATAAAAGTTTGATCAATGCACTGAAAAAGCATTCAGTGCATATTTCTTCCCAGCTATATATCAAATTCAAAACACCCTTCAATAGAGCCAATACTTACTGTAACAGCTTAACTAAGTTATTTAGTACTTCTGAAAAAATAACTAATATTATGCAAAGTACTATCACAGATCAGGTAATGTTTCTTTGTAGATATTCTTCGTCCCTTAATAGCTGCCTTTGTCATTGGAAACAAAGATTGGAAAAATAGTAGTTTAAAATTTTTTTAGACAGGGAGAAATGTAACAATGATCTGAATTCAAATGCTGCAGCACTAAAATAATTCCCTATGGCTCCTCCCCCACAGCTCTGGCAAGCGCAAGGCCACCCTGGAGGAAGCATAAGTCTGCACTCTCATGGAACAAAATGTGGGCCTGCTCTGCATTGTGTACATGACCTCTCAACAAATAAAATTAAATTTTTTTGTTTTTAATTCCTGATAATATTTCCGGCATGGAGCTGTTGGATTATTTATTTTGTACATCATCACTGATCAGTGTCAGTATACACACATATACATATATATATAATATATTTTATATATATATATGTGACCAGCTCCCTGTTGTAGCTCCCACCCCTTCCAGCTATAGTCAGGTGATCCCACTGGTGTCTAATAAAAGGGCTACCAAGTTTGGGAGTTTTACTTTGAAAGCAGCAAGTAAGTTGCAGGTAAAACTAAGTCCATTTGAAAATGTATAATGAAGCAATAGAATTCTTAATGAATCAGATGAAAATTGAGCATAGGACTGGCCAGATATGGGATGACTTTGACGTAGGTGGCCAGCTTAAATATATTGCAATATACGTATGGACAAACAATCCCTGTTTTATTTAAAGGGCAAGGCATTTTTTAGTAGCTGTATGCACAGAATGTCTTAAATATATCGATAATGGGTTGAGTGCAGAAGACCTCTTGCATTTGTCTATATGTATTTTGTGGTCACAGCCTCATTGCACCCCCGCCTAATGGTTTTAAATAAGTGGTGAGCACAACTTTCCCTTGTTTGTTATATACAGATACTGGGACTTTCTCGAGGCAACATGCAAGCAATTCGAAATTCATCCATCTAATTTTTTTGGGTGGTCATTTTTTATCAAAAACAACTGTTTTCGATCGAATTAAAATCAATCAAATCAAACGATTGCATTGTTTGAATAAAACGATTTCAACTATTTTTCTTTTTTTTTTAAATACGATTTTTCAGGAGCTTTTTTGGGTCCAAAACCGCTCTTATTGTGGAGTGGTGCATTCTGCTTCTCTCCTTTAGCTGCCTGGTGGTTTTCCCACAATATAATAATCCGCATGGAAACTTTATAATATACATGATGTTCGAGATGTGCATTTAAGCCTATACTTTATTTTATACGTATTACCTGTAATTAGGGAATTGAACATCATGCAACCACCACCTCTGAACACTCCCAACTAACCCATTCCCATGTGTGTTGTATTTTTGTTCACCTGGTCCATGAAGTTCCTTCAAATTACTTTTCTCTTGTGGCCAAAGCGTATCCGTCTATGATTGAATAATGTCAGCTCTGCATCCTATTTAATGATCAGCCAATTCTGTAATATGGATTTCTTTGTCAACGGGGTATGTGTATCAGTCATATGATGCAATGTTTCAGACCTGCACAGCCTCCAGTCCAGCCCATGCGTATATATATATATATATATATATA
>CM044441.1:60875264-60891445 GCA_024363595.1 Xenopus borealis | reverse complement strand
TGAATACAATTTTCTATTTGTTTCACTAAAATCCCGGTGTTGCTGGTCTTTTGAATGCTAAATATATATATATATATATATAACCTGTTAAATCACTTTGCACATTGCCTTCCTGTTCCCAATTGAGTCATCAAGCCCTATGTATATATTTTAAACAGCTCAGATAATGAAAAGGAAAGTAGAAAGCACATGCAAGCATACATTTCAAGCATCTGTCTTAATGCTAGATCAATGTAAAGTTAAATTTGAGGGACAACAATCCTCCTTTTGTGATAGGATGAAACATTGTGACCTTTTCATTTCTGTGTTTCAATAAACACAAGCACTTAAAGGTTTTGATTACCTTTAAATTAACTTCTGGTATGATGAATGATATTGTGAGACAATTTACAGTTGGTTTTCAGTTTTCTTTTTCATTTGTAGTTCTTGAATTATGGGGTCCAAATTACCATAGCATCCATGCATTGATTTAAATTAGAGACTTGAATATGAATAGGAGATGGCCAGAATTGACAAATAACTTAACAGTGAACCATCTGCTTGACCCCAGTGCTTGCTTTGTGTGTGCTTGGCATTCTTCTGTGCAAAAAAAAAAAAACACAATGTGAATAAAGTTAAAAGGATTTCTATAATGCATTCAATATTCTATATAAAGTGCATTCTATTTTTTTTTTATTTGTGAGTAATTAGGGATATGTTTCATTCTGCTTCAACCCCATTTTATCACACATTACATAATATATATCTCTCTTCTAAGTTTTCAGAAATTATAAAATCTTGGAACCTGATATCCAGAAGGCTCAAGGCCTGAGGTTTTCCGAATAATGGATCTTTCTGTAATTTGGATCTTCGTACCTTCGTAAATCTTCTAGAAAACCATGTAAACATTAAATAAACCCAACAGGCTGATTTAGTTTCCAATAATGATTCATTATAATCTTAGTTTGGATCAAGTACAAGGTACTGTTTTATTGTTACAGAGAAAAAGGAAATCATTTTTGAACATTTTGGATAATTTGGATAAAATTTAGTCCATGGGAGATGGGCTTTTCTGTAATTCAGAACTTGTTAGATAGCAGGATTCTAGACCTGTACCTCAATGAAATTCTATACCTGTACCTCAATGGGACTCTATACCTGTACCTCAATGGGACATTTTCGATTGAATTATTCATTTAGCATTATAGGACTGGATATGTAATATGGATCCAGCATAACATAAAGGTCTCGTATTATAATGTCCCAGACACAAGTGCTACAGCACAAAGGGGCACACAATTACACCCCTTGGTGCTTCTTTATTTTAATATTATAAAAAAAAAATCTTGGAAATGTGTTGAGTGTATGGTCTTTGGTGAGGGACAAAGAATTTTAATAAGTTAGCCTTTAAGTGTAAGTTAATTGTTAGGATAAAAGTGAACTGCAGGTGGCACTCGCTGCTTGTGCAGACCTCATTCATCTCTTAAGCATCCAATTTCTTTCATTAAAACCTTAATGAGGATGTAGTTAGAAGCAGTGAAGACGTGAATAGTAAATGGATGTCATCACTAACTGCAATAAACAGCATTTGTTTCACGGCAACCAAGGTGTTAACCTGTTGCTAATTACAGTGGAGCAATATGCCTGTCATAGAACATAAGGGCCACATGCATTCATTTATAAGCCATAAAATGTAGAGTATGCTATTGGGAATACTCACTGAGGTTTGTAGAGTATGCTATTGGGAATACTCACTGAGGTTTTTAAGAGAGTAAACCTCCAGATTAGTTTTGTTCACTGTGACATTCTTTGCACTCAGAATTACATGCTAAATATACAGCAAGACTGTATGAAATTATTCATTTGCATTTGGCAAATGGCTGAGAATGTCCGCAACATTCACCATTGTTTGTGGTATATTAAAAATAGCATGGTAAATTCTAATATATACTTTAGCACACATGCATAAGTATTGATGAAGAGACAACATACTTCACAGCACGGAAAAACACAAAGGTTTTTATGAATACTGACAGATACAGGAGGTAAAGCAGACCTGTGATAACCACAAACAAATCAGTTCTCTGTGGCATCTTTTAATCAAATGCTGTTAAAAGTAGTGATGGGTGAATCTGGGGCGTTTCGACGATTTTTTTTTGCGAATTTCCTGAGAATTTTTGGACACTGGCTCACATTCGCTGGCATCTCATTTTGGATGCGGGCGACGTTTTTGGATGCGTCCATTTTTCCGACGTGGGTGATCTTTTTGCAGGCGTTTCGCAAATTTATTCTCCCAAGGGAATTGGCCGCGAATTAGCTCCAGGCGAATAAATTTGCCCATCATTAATTAAAAGTGCTAAAGAATTACAAGATGGAAAATACACATTAAGGTAGGGACCTGCATTGTCCTTGGTGAATATGTATTTCAATTTTATTTTCCTGAATTTACAGGATACTTTACCAGAGCATTTTTCCCACTATAGTTTCTACTGTAACAGTACTACCTTGTATTTCTGTTATTCAAGCCTCTAAATATCAACATTTGCCATTTCTCAAGTTTTCCTGTGGTTTATGTTAGTTAAAACTAACTCTCAGACTTTCCCTGCAAGTGCTGCAGGGTTTTTCATTGGGTCCATTTGCTTTCAGTTTGTTTATTAACAGCTTGGAGGAGGGCACTTTAAAGAGCAAGTAAAGGCAAAAAAAATAAAATCCCATTTTTACTTTCAGTAATGAAAAAGAAATCTATCTCCAATGTACTTCAATTAAAAAATGTCTACCTTTTTTATAATAAACCTGACTGTATGAAGCGAAATTCCCCCTTCATTTACTGTTGGGGATAGGGATTGGCAGACGGTCCCTAACTGCCTCTGCAGGGAAGAGGGGGAGCCCCCACCTTACTTACCAGAACTCAAGCAGATTTGCCTTTTCCTCTGTAAAACAGCCAGTGACCATGTAGAGATTTGTATCCACAGACCCAGTGCAGTCTGTATATTCTGATTATTAATCAGTCTTCATGTATTGGCTTCTATGGTAGATATTATTTGACTTGCTGGTTTGATTATTTATGATGATCCCTAAGCTCAACCTCCCAACTGAAGCCCAGACCACACTGAGCATGTGCGATTCTTGATATTGACAAGTTGACAGCCCCTGTGCCAACTTTGAAAGCATAAATAATTTTTCTTATTAGGCTTCTGGTGCAGTAAGTTCATGTTTATATTTAGTATACAAAATACAGCATTTCTAACATTATTCTATTTTAGACTTTAGTTGACCTTTAAGCAATGTATTTGATGACACAAAACTATGCAGGCCAATTAATTTCATCAAGGATGTGGCAATCTTGTAGCAGATTGGCAATCTGGGTGGTACGTGGCAGATTAAAATCAATGTTGAGAAGTAAGATTATGTATCTTTGCAAGATATTTTTATCCTTGATGATGAAGGACCATTCTTCCAATTCACAAAGCACTAGTAAGGACTCATCTTGAAAATGCAGTGCGGTCTCCCATGCTTCAAGGAAAACAATACCACCAGGATGAATTAAAAATTGTTACCAACTGATATACGTGTATATATATATATATATATATCTCAATAAATATTGCTCTTTTACCTTGAACCACAATTGTGTGATGGTCTGTGTGATGCCTCAGAGATCACATGAACAGAAATATTGCAGCTCTAAATGTAACAAGAAGAACCGTGGAAGCAAAAGACAGAACTTTGTGCATTAATTGGTTTCAGGGCCAGGTTTTATGTGTTATTACAGTTTTGCTAATGAAGTTAAAATGCCCTTTAAAGGAGAATTCAACTTGTAAGTGGACCCCCCCATGCTGGCCCCCCTTCCTTCTTCCCCCCCTCCCAGCCTACCTGCCCCCATGCGAAAATGCCCCTAACTTGTTACTTACCCACCCTTCCAGGTCCTGTCCAGGGGACTTCACATGCCCCATCTTGTCTCATTTGCTCTTCATCCTGTACTGACAGGCAGAAAGTTTGTGACTTTCGGCACATGCCCGAAAGTCATAAACTTTCCAAAAAGAATGATCGGAAATTTTGTGACTTTCGAGTGCAAGCGCGGTTGGAGGAATCTGTCGGTACGGAGCTACTGCATATGTACTGAAGGTCAGGAACTTTCCAAAAAGAAATATCAAAGTTTGTGACTTTTGGCGCATGCGCAGTAGCTCTGTACTGTGCATATGCTCAAAATTTCGGTCAGTACAGGATGAAGAGCGAACAAGACAAGATGGCGTCTGTGATCTCCACTGGACAGGACCTGGAAGGAGGGGTAACAAATTAGGGCATTTTCCCAGGGGGGGTGGCAGGTAGGCCAGGGGGTACACAGGGGAGGGGGAGGGTTTTTTCACTTACAGATTTAATTCTCCTTTAAGCTGCAATCACAGTTTCCCCAAAAGACCTGCTTAAAGGGCACCAATCACAGTCAAACACATATTAACAATCTGACCAGTACAACCTAAACATGTTTAATCAAACTACCTATACATTTTTTTGAAAGAAAAAAAAATTGCTGTTTAAAAAAAAAAATCCCATACTTTGTCAAATGGGTTCTCTCACTGAGGGAGTCCATACTGTGACTACAACATGCAAATGAGTTCATGAGCATGCTCAGATTGTAGCACTGCCCTGAGTATTCTACCCAGAATGCCTAGCTTTAGTAAACTCTAGAAGTATCACAAGATTTCCGTATCACCTGCTGGTGATGTCATTATTCAAATGAAGGGCACACACCAACTTCCACAAGGTGGCAGCACTAACACAGAGATGTTTGGCAGATTTCAAAATAGCTTAGAAGGTTTATTAGGCAACCAAGAAATTTCAACTGAGCATGTGTGAGATTTCAGAGCTGCAGTTGGCTGTGAAGATATAGGTAGGAGAAGTCAATGAAATCCAAGATGCCTGCCTCAGCTAGAACTGCAGTGGAGATAGGGGAGATTTCGCAGAATGTATAGTGAGCTGATGATTTCCATTATACAAACAATTCTAACAGAGGGATGCCCTGTGCTAACTTATGTTAACACTATGAAGTTTTTCTAATAAGGCAGTGTTCATTAGTGATGGGCGAATCTCCCGAGATTCGCTTCACCGAAAAATTAGCGAATTTCTAGAGAAATTCGCGAATTGGCGAAAAATTCGCGAAACGCGTCGTTTTCGGTGCGTTGCGTCGTTTAGTAGATACAATAACTTACATAATAAATCAACTCTTTGATGCTTAATTTAGTAGGTACTT
Organism: Xenopus borealis; assembly: GCA_024363595.1. Lineage (NCBI taxonomy): Eukaryota > Metazoa > Chordata > Amphibia > Anura > Pipidae > Xenopus > Xenopus borealis. The sequence goes on along the minus strand of CM044441.1, from coordinate 60,886,218 downwards.
TCAGCAAATGCTAGAGTATGCATACAAATTAGAAAAAGTGAGGTGCTGTCTTTAGATGTGAAACTAAAGCAAGTAAATACTGGGATACCAATATGCTTTTAGCACAAAGCTAATCCAGGGACTGGTCCAATCACTGTCAGAAAGGCTTTTTCTCCAGCAGGAGATAAACTTTAGAGGCTTCAGATACAGGTTTAATTGAGACAAAATATTGGACCTGATGAATGCGGGTTTTAGTTTAACCTAAATTACTATGTTACTTTCCTACTCTGGAAAATGAATTACTGCTGTAAATAATGAAAGCCAATGTTGTGTATCCTTTTTTCTGTTCTATTTATTTATTTTTATAGGGGTACAGGGACTGTTATACCACTACATTTACTATATAAGTTTAGAAGCCACAGATTCCAGTAAGGACTTGGTAAACTTCTAAAATGTAAATTACATTTTGTTCTAGTTAAATACAAACTTTAAGGCTAGTCTTAAGAGAATCACTAAGTCTGCTATCCATGGACATATGTTTTCAAGTTTAGCCATGTAAGCAAATGGGTAAAAAGCAGTGATCCACTCATTCAATAGGAATGGTCCACAAGTGCAGAGCAAAGTGCAAGTGTCAATTAGCTTTGTCCTTTTTTCACTTTTGCATTTGCTGATACATCATCAATTCATTGAACTATGAAAAAAGACTGTCAAGGTTTGATGGAACATGATGGCAGATACTATTAATGCTTTTAATAGTGTCTTGGATGAGTCATTGGACAAGCATAATATCCAAGGTTTTGTGATCTTAAGATTTTAGTTTAGGATAGAGGGCATTATAGACAGATGGGGGGGTCTTTTTTTCTTTTACTTAGAAAAGAACAAAGAACCAGAAGCCACCCCTTAAACTAGAGAAAAGAAAATGGTTTACCGTGGTAAGGGCAGTGATGTTATGGAAAAATGCTGCTTTTAAGAGCAGTTGACTACTAAACAAGCATGATATATCCAAGCTATTGTGATCGTAACATTTACAGTTAATTTAGGTATAGGCATATATATACTTGTGTATGTGAGTGCATAGATAGGTATATATATTGATTATCCGGACTGCATACAATTTCCCTATAACTTACCTGGTGCAGGGTAAGAAATGTGATTCATATAAGACAAACATGACCTGCAACCAAGGGTCTTATGCATAAAAAGTTCTGTATTAATTTAGTGTTAAGAGAATTAATCTATCTACAGGTATCTTACTGATCACAGAGAGAAATCGGACTTGCGTCAGTAAGGAGTTAATGTATAAGGTAGAAAGTAATCCCCTCTCTATCAGGACATTAATGGATGATGACCCCCACAGTACCAACTGTGTACTGGGTATTTAAATAAGTTATAAAGTGCTAGTGCTTATTGTAAAAAGATTGTGCAATCCCAGATATATTAAAGTGACAAGTGGTAAATAAACTTGTGAACGATAAATTAGTGAACTCTTAATTTCAGGTTAATTATCACATTAATTGTATATATCTTAATTTATAAATTAATTAATGAATAGTTAAAAACTCCATGCTAAATTCATCCACGTAATACATATATTGTTAATGCTTATAATAAAAGAGAACCCTCAAGGTTTCAAATAAATGGGTATAATCCTTGTATACCAATATATTTGAAACCTTGGGGGGTTCTCTTTTATTATAAGTAGTTTGGATTGAATTTTAGTGTTCCTGTTGACCAGTTTTTACAATTCTTTGTCTGAATCTGTTTTCCTATATATGCGCTCTGTGGTTTTTTAGGATAGTAAATTTCTTTTATGAGTTAGAACCAGTTAATTACTGAGACCACAGCCTCAGAGTGGCAGATTTCTCCACTTTTGTGGAGTCCCGAAGTTAGAACAAAAACAAGTTCGTCTATACGGGACTTCTCCACCCTCTCAATTTTCCTTAAACCTACTACCACTTTTTGTAAAGTGAGAGATTACAATTAATATTGGATTAATTGATTAATAATGTACAGAAGCAATTGATTTTCATAATTCACGAAAATAAACTAAAGGGCAAATTAATTTAAAAATAATTAATGAACTAGTACTATAATTTATTAGGAAGTTCATAAATGTATTAAGTGGATGAATTTAGCATGGAGTTTTTAACAATTCATTAATTAATTTATAAATTAAGATAGATACAAATTAACCTGAGATTAAGGGGCAGATTGGTCGAATTTTGAATTAAAAAAAAATTCAAAATTTGACCATGGGAATAGTATGTGAAGTAAAATCCTTTGAATTCGAATATCAAATAGTTGAATATTAGAATAAAAATAAATAAAATTAAATTAAATTAGAATATTCAAATTATTTGAATATTCGATGGTCAAATTTACCTAATTTGCATATTCAAAGATTCAAATTTGAATTTTGAAATTCGATCGAAGTTCGAATTTTTCATGTGAATTTAGTAAATCTGCCCCTAAGAGTTCACTAATTAATCATTCACAAGTTTATTTAGCACTTGTCACTTTAAAATATCAGGGATTGTACGATCCTTTTACAATAAGCTCTAGCACTTTATAACTTATTTAAATACTCAGTACACCGTTGGTACTGTGGGGGTCATCATCCATTAATATCCTGATAGGGGATTTCTTTCTACCTTATACAACTTCTGTATTAAGTGGACATATGTGTACAACCAGGTTAATAATGCATTTGGATGGGGAAACTTGATTATTTTTTTTACCCAAAATGCCTAACCGACAATCATACCTGATATGCTAGAAACAGCTACATCACAAGAACAATAAGACATCTGTTAGAACAAACATTGAAAACATTTAGGGGTTGGGGCCAGAGTGTCTTTCTGCCAGCATTAAAAAAAAAACATACAATATACTGGATAAGTAATAGTAAAACCTGAAAACACAGGCAACTAACTAGGAGCAATCTTGTTTGGAACTATTGATGGGCGAATTTATTCACCAGGGCCGAATTCGCTGAGAATTCCCGCGATTCGCCGCTGGCGAATAAATTCGCGAATCACCAAAAAAAACGAGTCGCGCATCGTTTTTGACACGACGTGTCGTAAACGGCGCGACGCGCGTCAAAGGTGACGCGACGCGCGTCAAAAGCGTCCCACGACTCGTTTCGCAAATTTTTCGCCGATTCACGAATTTCTCTAGAAATTCACGAATCTTTAGGCGAAGCGAATCGCGGGAGATTCGCCCATCACTATTTCAAACCCAAATAGAACTTTCCCTGCCTAAAAACAAGGCATGACACGAGTCTACACCGTTCAATTCTTCGAAATATATTGCTATTCTGCAGCCCAATCACCCATCTCAGATTCTTGTAGCCCAGTGAATTAAAGTATACACATAGGAGAAACTCCGGACCACCATTAATTACTCCAGTAAAAACTTTTCTTTGGGGCCAAGTAGACAGTGCACTTATTTTTGTTTTCTATAACGGTTTAAAAAAGTCTTCTAAAACACGGATTCATTTGATCCATATCTAATGTCTGCAGAAATTTGGGCTCTGATTGATGGCATTTCTTACAATTTCTATAAATATGCTAATTGCTCAATTAACCATTGAAAATGCCAAGTTTTTATGAATAATGATTTTCAATACTTTGCAAAGCATTGTTGCCCCTTTAAGAAACTGCAGTATACAGTTTTTTTATTCAAATCCTCCTGGGGGCAGTACTCATTCCAGCAATTTCTTGAATATGGAAAATTCCAGCACTAGCTTGAAAAATGCCAAGCAAGGCTTGAGAGGAGAATGTTTGCCTTGCAGAGACATCCTACATCTATAACCATCTGGCACTGTAGAAAGCAGAAACTGAGATTGTAAGATTTCTTCTAAGAACTGCTATTAAAATAATATGCTATCAAATGCAAGTACTGTTATATCTTCCCCTGCTGCTTTTACTGCAAAGATTTGGTTAATCTAGATGAGATGTGGTTTCTTGAAATACATATAGCTAAATCAAATAAAAATCAGTTTACCCTGGAAAACTGTGTGATTCATAATCTGGAAATTACAGTGAATACTTATGTTATCCTACTTAAAACTGAAATGTTTATATGGCCACACAGCAAAATTTCCAGTATCCTTCATTAAACCACAGGTGTTCGCATGGAGGCAAATAGTGTGTTTAATTAGATTTAAATTATTGTATTGTTTTAATTGATTAGATCTAATAGATTTAAATAAAAACCACCTATTGACTACATAGTATCAAGATCTATAAAGAAGAAAAAGTGATGGTTGCAGGATTAATCCAGGCAGGCAATTTAAAGCTGCATAATTCCTTTATTAAGGAAGTGAAACACGCACAACATGTTTCGGGCAAAGCCCTTTTTCAAGTTTGAAATAACAGTACAAAAATTGGCTAATAAGCCTACTGGTGACCCTTAACCCCTTAACAAAGTGCATGTTGGGTAATGGCCTTAAAGTGACAGTACTTAGTGAACATACACAGTAACTTCGTATTGGTCCATTGTGAGTTCATAAAAGACAGCAGTCCATGTGGAAACATAATTTCTGTATGTTTCTGTAGGTAGTCCAATTTTAATCCAAAAGTTCCATTATTCCATAGTAACAGATTACTGCCGGTGATAGCCTAACTAGGGATGGCGCGAACTGTTCGCGCGAACATCCGCTGTTCGCTCTCGACAAAAGTTCGCGAACGTCGCGCTACGTTTGCATTTTGGGTTCGCGTCAATTTGCCGCATTTTTTTTGCCGCTTTTTTTTTGCCCTCTCACCCCAGACCAGCAGATACATGGCAGCCAATCAGGAAGATCTCCCTGGACCACCCCCACACACCCCCTGGACCAAAAAAAAAAAAAAAATGTGCATACCTCCCAACTGTCCCTTTTTTGGAGGGACAGTCCCTCTTTTGAGAGCTCAACCCTCTGTCCCTCATTTGTACTGGAAAGTCCCTCTTTTCTCTGCACTGAACAGCCAGAAAAAGAAGCAAAGATTTGAACTTAATTGGCTTTTGGCAGAGAGTCCAGAACAGCTAACAGGTGCAGATAAGATACTTTGTAACACTTTTGACATAAGAAAATAATGGATTTTTCTTTTCCCTTGATCCTCCTCTGGCATGCCACTGTCCAGGTCGTTGCACCCTTTAAACAACTTTAAAATCATTTTTCTGGCCAGAAATGTCTTTTTTAGCTTTAAAAGTTCGCCTTCCCATTGAAGTCTATGGGGTTCGCGAACCGTTCGCGAACCGTTCACGATTTTGCGCAAGTTCGCGAACGTGTTCGCGAACTTTTTTGCCGCGGTTCGCGCCATCCCTAAGCCTAACCTGTATTAAAGGAAATTGCTTACAAGCCTATCCAAAAAGTACATAAAATCATATGTTGTGGGTTAGTATAGACTTATAGTCTGACAAAGTAATAAAGTAATAAAGTAATAGAACCCAGCAAGTAAATATGGATTAGTCTCCTGTAATTTATGGACTCGAAACGGCAGGAGATCCGTGATAATCTAATACGCTGGCTATCAATAATTCCTGAAAAAAGAATAACTGATATAATAACGTATATATATATCATAGTTAGAGAAAACATGACAAGTTCATTTGTTCATTCAACCCTTTTGGACTCAAGCTATCCAGGCGTCTAATCCACCTGCTTTTCTCTTTGTAACAGCAATGTATTATGGTCACCTCCCCTTGCTGGTACAGAAACCACCTCAAGTACTTTCCACTTTAGTTGGCATACATTATGTTTAGCATCAGCGAAATGCCTGGAGACTGCAGTGTCAGTATAAGTATCCCTTTTGAAATTCCATATTGCATTCTTATGCTCCTTTATTCGATTTTGAACAGGTCTAATTGTTTTTCATATGTAGACCTTCCCACAGGGACACTTCACAACATATACTACAAAAGTGGTATTACAAGTAGCATATGCGTGTAACTTAATTTCTTCTCCTGTTGTTGGGTGATTTATATTAGATCCTTTCATAATTGAATTACAACAGTTACAACTCAAATAAGGGAATGTTCCAATCTTTGGTTTGCCATTAAACAATTGTTTTTTGTTGATTTGGGAGAGTAGTGGGCATGGTACATCTTTCAAGTTTCTACCTCTTTTCTAGGCAAACCGGGGTGGTTCAGAGAAAATCGCCCCATAAATGCGTCCATCTGTAAGATTGGCCAGTAACGTTTAATTGTTTTTTCGACCATGTTACTGTTCTTATCAAATTTGCTTACAAAAGTGAGGTTAGGGCTTGTACTAACTTTTTTCTTATTACGTAAGAGGTCCTGGCGTTCCATTTTCTGAACTTGATTTCTAATTGCTATAAGTTCACATTTTGGGTACCCTCTGGCTACAAACCTATTGGTTAGGTCGTCCGCCGCTTTTCCAAAAGCGGTATCAGTGGAGGCTTTCTAGCTCTCATGTATTGACCTTTGGCAATTGCCTTCAGGGTTAAGGGATTATGGTAATTTTTTTTGTGCAGGAGGTTATTTCTATCCATCTTTTTACGAAACAAGTTTGTATGCAGAATATTATGTTTAAGTGTGATGTTGACATCCAAAAAGTTAATTTCCACGTTTGAGACCTCCATTGTAAATTTTATTGTGCTATGTGCCTCATTAGCATTATTGACCATTGTTTCAAGCTGTTTAATTGGGCCCTCCCATAGAATTAATATGTCGTCCACATGTCTGAAGTAGTGTTTGTTGTGCTGTAAATAGGGTTCAGTAAGGAACACATTGATGTGCCCTGTTTTTGCCAGTAGAAAGTGTTCTCAAATTTAAAATAATTCTTTTTTAAGACAATCTCCAGGCAATCTAGAATAAAATACACTTAAGGGTTTGGGATATTAGTTTCTAGTTATGCCTCTTCAACGTATTTAATCCCTTCATTTTGTGGGATTGAAGTGAAAAGGCTTTGAATATCAATGCTGCATAATAGTGTGCCAGATTTAATGTTAGATTTTTGATCTAGTTTATTAAGCAGCTCATTAGTGTCTTTCAGGCAAGTTGGGATTTTTTCGACTAAATCCTGAAGGTAAAAATCCACAACTTCGATAGGGGTTCCAATACTGACCCTATAACCAAAATTATAGGCCTCCCTGGTGGATTAACTAATGTTTTGTGTATTTTTGGTAGGATATATATCAAAGGATATTTGGGGAACTCGGTAGTGAAGGGTAGTGCACTTTGTTAATGGGTTATGGGTCACCAGTAGGCTTATTAGCCAATTTTTGTACTGTTATTTCACACTTGAAAAAGGGCTTTGCCCGAAACATGTTGTGTGTGCTTCACTTCCTTAATAAAGGAATTATGCAGCTTTAAATTGCCTGCCTGGATTCATCCTGCAACCATCACTTTTCTTCTTTATATATTACTTAGGGTTATCAACACACGATACCCTGCGGGATGAACAATCCTGTTTCTAATAAGTGAACTACGGTACAATCTTCCTATTTGGATAGTATCAAGATCTATTGCTCAAAAAAAGTTTTATTTCAGAGACAAAGAACAGTCAGGCCATGCTTCTTGTACTAAACATCATAGATATAACCATGTTTTTAACCTGAGTTTTCTGTGACCACCCTGTTTTCATTTTAGATTTCATAACTCATGAATAAGTTCCTGTAGCAGGGTGGCCACAGCAGTCCTACATCTTAGACGCAATGGAGGTTGAACCACCTTCATTGCATTTAACCTCTGCATAGTTTAATACGCCCTATGTATAAAATACAGTTGCAGCATTCTATGCCTTTGAGATATAGACACAAGTAGGGGAGTACCCAGGATCCGGTCCCATTGCTCATCTGTGATTGCCTCTAACTCCCCCTCCCACACTGTTCTAGCAGGGAGCTCAGGGTCTTGGTACAGAGGTTTGTGGAGTTGTTTATCTTAATCTTTAGTCTGTGATGTGTGAGCCACTGTGTCTTGGGTAGATGCCTTGTCTCATGTAGAGTTGGCAATGGTATCACCTGTCCACTTTCCCGCACATCCCTTAGTGCAGTTAATTAAAATTTTAAATTGGTGGGGGTTGTGTGCAAGCAAATACAGAAACTCTGCATTACCCCATATGGATGTCTGGCGCAAGTATTGGGTAAAGCCAATGATCTTATGGGCCTGTTTTAACACTATGTGATGATGAACAAGGGCTGGGGTAGTTCTACTAGGTTTCTTGACCAACAAGGCCTGCCACGGGGCATCCAGCATTCCAGTCACCGACTCCCACAGATGGTACAATGGCGGAGTTCCTGATGTAACATTTGGGAGATGTGCATTAGCTGGGCTGCTTAAAAAAGTCCAGGAAGGCCATCCCCCCCATCCCTTGCACTCATTAGAGTGTTCAGATGGAGCCTAGCCCTGGAGGATCCCAAAATAAATTTTCCAAATATAGCATTTAGTTTAGTAAACATTGCTTTGAGTATGCGGGTAGGGGAGTGCCCTAGAATGTACAACAGTTTGGGCAATATAACCATTTTCACCAGGTGAATGCTACCTGCCGGGCCAATCAGCAGCGTCCCCCAGTTCCTACATTTGTCCTGCACCCATTAAATTAGTGGGTCTAAATTTAAAGTTATATATTGTGTAATAGGTAGAGAGATTTGCACCCACAAGTACATGAACTTGTTGGTGACTTGAAGTGGACAGTCCAGCAGGGACTACACCTGTCCCAGCTCATCTAACAGAAATAGATTTGATTTCGCTGCATTGGTTTTTAGGCCTGATATGTAGCTGAATACCGCTGTTGATTCAGTCAGTGCTGTTAGGGATGGGACTCTGGCTATAATGCTAGACATCCAGTCATTCCAGCGTTTGTACATTACATTTTTGGCTAACTAACTATATTAGAAAAAAATTTCATTTTACACAGCCTATCTATTTACCTAGTTTTTATTTTTATAATGAACAATTTATTTAAGCCATTTAGGTTTGATGGAAGGCCGTGGGCACGCCAATTTGTAAGGTCAGTTATCCCCCGGGTAAGTACAAGGCGTTACCTACATAGGGTGTCATAAGTGCATTGACAAAGGCCATGTCGAATTGTGACAGGGCTAGTTGGCAGGTTGTAAAGCAGGAAAATTGAGCAGTGCTCAGGTTGGCTGGCCGCCAGGGGTCAATCAGGGCTAAGGAAGATATCAACCCTACCAGCTGCGTCTTATGTGGCATGGGTTTTGGGGGCCTACTCAGTCTAAGGGTGGTGATAACACCACCATGGCGTGTGGAAACTTGGTTAGCTGGTCTGACAGCATGTGTATCACTTCTGCCTCAAAGAGGGGTGGGAAATATATGGTGACTAGTAGCATTTCACAAGCGTAGATATAGCAGTGCAAGAATATAAATCTTCCTTTGGCATCCGACTGAATAGACCCAAATCTAAATGGAACTGACCTTCCTACCATAATAGAGACACCGGAGGAATGCGAGGAGTATGGGGCGTGATATGTCCACCCTACCCAGGGCCGTTTTATCGCTCTCACCTTAGCCCCTGTAAGATGGGTGTCCTGCAGAAAAGCAATCAATGTTTTGTGTCACATTCCAGCTTGTTATAAACATTGCCATTTTACTCTAGGGAATTTGCCATTACATGCATAGTCACATCCCTCCAATCTTGTCCCCCTGTTACTTTTTTGAGCAGTACAGTGTATCATAAACTTAAAACAACCAATAACACCTTGAATGTACATATCATTTACAAACATAAGTTTCACCCCATACCTTCTTCCTTCTGCTCCCCCCCACCCCTTCCACCTAGGGTTGCCACCTTTTCTTGAAAAAAATACCGGCCTTCCTATATATTTAGCATTTTTTCCTATTAATAACATTGGGATCTACCATCAAAAATACCGGCCAGGCCGGTAAAATACCGGTCAGGTGGCAACCCTACTTTCACCCCATTCCCAACAGGGGGTAGAAATCATCCCTTAAGAAACGTTAACAGTTAGTGCGGAAGCGCCACTATAACTTGGTCCTTGCAAGGACTGTGATCGGGTGCTGTAGATTATAAAAAGAGAACAATAAAGACAATATATAGCTCCTCTCCTCTCTCCTGAGCTGCATAGTCACAGCATGTGCAGTTTATCCACTTAGGGCAGGGGCAGAGCCGGATTAAGACTAAACGGGGCCCTAGGCAAGGTAGTGCTTCTGGGCCCCTACCGCAAACCACCAAAAGTTACAGTGTAAAAGAAGCCTTGTTATACTAGCACATACCTCAACATTTTGTAAACAGAAAGAAGGTTAAAAAAATTGCAGCATGCATGTCAATTTTGTGGCCACACCCCCTAATTACCATGTTCATTTTACAAAATTTGCAAGGTTATGAAAGTTTGAACATATTTCTGTTTTTTTTCCCAGTTATTACAGTTTTGCACTGTCCCACTCCCAGAGGCTCTTTGTTGTTTGGGTTTTTTTTCTCCCCCCCCCACTCTGCTTTCAGGAACCTGTCCACCAGAATGGGCAGTTCTTGAATTGGGAACAAAAAGAGCAGGGATGGGGTGTAGCATGTGTAGCTCCATCCACAGTATTCATAGTAGGATGGCATAAAGGCAATTGCATGTATAAATACCCCCAGAATTCATAGTAGGACGGCACAGTGCAATTCTATGTATAACTACCCCCATAATTCACAACAGGACGATACAGTGGAAATTCCACTAATAAATAATCCCAGAAATCACATAAGTATGACACACTGTCAATTCCATGTACAAATATGCCAAATTTCATAATAGAAGGGCAGAACTGCAATTTTTGCTATTAAAAGCAAGGAAATGTTAAAAACCACAAGTCAGTGTAATAAATGTGATTTGTATCCTTAAATGTCTGCCTTCTTTCTTCACCGATTTTTGGGGTGGGTGGAGAGGAGGAACCTGCAGCAGCACCATTGTCTGACATCCATCCAACCTGCCTGTTAGAGTCCTGGACAGTATGAACTAATATTGGCGCCCCTGCTGCAATTGGCTGTCATTTGTCCTGCCAGCACACTCTCTCA
>CM044441.1:60805562-60871748 GCA_024363595.1 Xenopus borealis | reverse complement strand
AGAGACAATCAGGAGGGAGGGAGGAAGGAAGAAGAGACGAGCAGGAGGGAGGGAGGGGGGAAGGGAGAAGAGATGAACAGCAGGAAGGGAGAAGATGAGCAGCAGGGAGGGAGAGGAATAGAGACAAGCTGAAGGGAGGGCAGGGTGAGAAGAGCAACATGGAGGGAGGGCCAGAAGAGGAGAAGAGCAGCACAAAGGGAGGGAGAGAAGAAGAGCAGCACAGATGGAGGGAGAGAAGAAGAGCAGCACGGGGGAAGGAGAGTTTGGCCATTGGGCTGAGCATGGAGGGCTACTCTGCAGACCCCCCCCCCATCAAGGTAGAGTTCCTGATGAGGGCCAGGTGTAGAGAGTAGATCCCAGGGTAAAAAAGTCTGGGCACCCCTGACTTAGGGTGCTTACCCTACTTAAGCATAAACATGTATCAGCACCCATCAGGCATGGCTTGTTTTACAGCATAAATAAATTAGCCCAAAAAGCACCCGTATGTAAAAAATAAAGTAAGGGGCTTGCAGCTGCTCTCCTAGCTGGGGTAAGAGACATTTATTTACTATATTACAGTGGAGGAATGTTGTTTGCGTCAAGCCAAAAGTTAGCCTCTTTCTGGGATGTGAAGAAATGAGATGCGCCATTAGCGATAACTTGTAAGCAGGCAGGATATAACATTGCATAGACCGGTTTAGCCGCTCTCATCCTCCTCTTTGTGTCCAAGAATTTAGCACCCTCCATTCTGCAGTGCTGTCATGCAACTTTTGCAGGTCTTGCTTGATTATGAAAAGATCAAGTTTAATCTCATCTGTTTTAGTACTAATTAATGCAGTGCTTGCTTCATTGGACGCTCTGATCTCCTGCAGAATGTCTTGCAGTGTTGTTTGTGTCAGCCTGCGATAAGGGTGAGGAAGGAGCACTGGACTGGAAGTCGGTGCCATCTTGCTTTTCTTTCCGGGCAAATTTCCCCAGCTTTGCTGCTGCCATGGAGGGAGGCCCTTTTGTTCCTTTATTTTGCCCCATGAGTACCCTCTGCGGTAGTGGGTGCCACTTCTTCTGGAGATGTTTTTATCAGTTTATCAGAAACCTGTTGCAGAATAACTGTGGCTCAGAGAGAGGAGCTAAGCAGCACATTTCCATTCACATCTAGCCTTAGGCCTAGGGATGGCGCGAACCGCCGCAAAAAAGTTTGCGGACGCGTTCGCGAACTTGCGACAAACGCGCGAACAGTTCGCGAATGTCGCGAACCCCATAGACTTCAATGGGAAGGCGAACTTTAAAAGCTAAAAAAGACATTTCTGGCCAGAAAAATGATTTTAAAGTTGTTTAAAGGGTGCAACGACCTGGACAGTGGCAAAAGTGTTACAAAGTATCTTACCTGCACCTGTTAGCTGTTCTGGACGCTGTTCTGGACTCTCTGCCAAAAGCCAAGTTCAAATCTTTGCTTCTTTTTCTGGCTGTTCAGTGAGGGTCTTTCCAGTGAAAGAGGGTCCTCCAAAAAGAGGGTCTTTCCAGTACAAATGAGGGACAGAGGGTTGAGCTCGCAAAAGAGGGACAGTTGGGACTCGGGAGGTATGCACATTTTTTTTTTTTAGTCCAGGGGGTGTGTGGGGGTGGTCCAGGGAGATCTTCTTGATTGGCTGCCATGTATCTGCTGGTCTGGGGTGAGAGGGCAAAAAAATGCGGCAAAAAAAAAAGCGCCAAATTGACGCGAACCCAAAATGCGAACGTCACGCGACGTTCACGAACTTCCGGCGAGCGCGAACAGCGGATGTTCGAGCGAACAAGTTCGCCGGCGAACTGTTCGCGCCATCCCTACTTAGGCCACGCTCCTGAGCATCAAGATTGTCTATATTTATCAAAAGTAACTCAAAGCTAGTGATGGACGAATCTCCCGAGATTCGCTTCACCGAATTTTTCGCGAATTTCTAGAGAAATTCGGGAAACGGCGAAAAATTCGCGAAACGAGTCGCGGGACGATTTTGTCGCGCGTCGCGTCAATTTTGTCGCGCGTCTGTCGCGCGTCGCGTCAACTTTGACGCGTCGCGTCGTTTTCGGCGTGCGTCGCGTCGTTTTCGGCGCGCGTCGCGTCAAAAACGACGCGCGACTGACGCGCGACTCGTTTTCAGCGAATTTTCGCCAAGCGAAATTTCGCTGGTGATTCGCTAATTTATTCGCCAGGGGCGAATCGCGGGAATTCGCCGCGAATTCGACCTAGGCGAATAAATTCGCCCATCACTACTCAAAGCAACTGGACTTGCTGAGATATTTTAATGAGGATGTTTCACTGCTCATCCGAGCAGCTTCTTCAGTTCAACTGACTGGTGTTGGGGAGTTCTCAGCATATAGACTCTTCCAACAATCCAACCACAACAGCACATTGTAACTCTTCAGAGAGGTGACATCTTAAATTCACAGTGGTGTTGATTCTGTGTAGTTACAGTGATAAGATTACCAATGTGTCATGCAACTCCTAGAAAACAGGTGTTACTTGGGAGAGTTGCATGAATGGATGTGTCAAGAGTTCTGAAACCGTCGAGGAACAGATGTGAGAACAGCATTGTATGTAGCAGACAGGTGGTGTTGAAGGCCTCCGCCTCTGTTCAGGGATGGTTTGTCCACCTTAACATGAATCGCCTCTTTCACACCTCTTTCAAACCAGCGGTCTTCTTTATCCAAAATTTGGACATTGCTATCTTCAAAACAATGTCCCTTGTCTTTTAGGTGTAGAAAAACAGCCTAGTCTTGGCCTGTAGAGTCCTCCTATGCTGATCCATTCACTTATGGAGCAGTTGTTTTGTCTCCCCAATGTATATATCAGTGCACTCCTCGCTACACTGGACTGCATATACCACATTACTTTGTTTTCCCTTAGGATTTGGATCCTTCGGGTGTACCAGTTTTCTGTCTCAGTGTGTTGCTAGGTTTGAAAAACACAGGGACGTGGTGTTTGTTGAAAATCCTCCTGAGTTTCTCCGACACTCCAGCTACATATGGAATGACTATGTATGGCTTACTATGTGTCTCCGGGTGGTTATTTCTTTTTCTGAACCAGGGTGGCCAGCTTGTTTAGAGCTATGAGTCTGCTGTAGAATGGGAAGGCGTAAAAAAGCCAGCCCAATAGGCCCAGGAGGAGTGACAGACTGACTAGACAAAATTTGCTCAGCAAATGGGGGTAATATAGCAGCAATGATCCTGGACGGAAGGGACGATAGGATCTTTCTCTATAGGAAGACGATCCTCCGGGGAGAAACTGCAAGACAAGGCGTTAGCCTTCCGTTTGGAAGGCCTCAAGGGCCGCAGGAGGCCAACAGTTGGGTTTCCCTCCCTCGCGGATGAGAGAAAGAATAGGAGCAATACGGGAGGAGAAACCCTTAATGAACTGGCGATAATAATTCGCAAAGCCAATAAATCTCTGGATCGCCTTGGTACTCAGGGGAAGCGGCCATTTCTGGATAGCAGAAACCTTGGCAGGATCCATTTCAAACCCCTCTGGAGAGATAACGTAGCCAAGGAAGGGAATCTCGGGAACCTTAAAAACCCACCTCCAATTTAGCAAAGAGAGAGTGTTCCCTGAGTCGAGAGAGAACCTCTTTAACTTGGGAGAGAGGATTTTCTAAATCTTGGGAGAAGATGAGGATGTCATCCAGATACACGATGACAGACATCCCCAGGAGATCCCGAAATACATCGTTAATGAACTCTTGAAAGACGGCGGGGTATTGCAGAGACCGAAGGGCATCACGAGGTATTCATAATGCCCATCACAAGTATTAAATGCCACTCATCACCCTCCCGGATCCCGAGGAGGTTGTAAGCCCCGTGGAGATCCAACTTGGAGAAAATTTTGGCCCCTTTGAGTTGGTTAAAGAGTTCAGAGATAAGGGGCAGGGGGTACCTGTTCTTGACCGTAATTTTGTTAACGCCCTGAAAGTCAATACAAGGACAGAGTCCACCGTCCTTCTTTTCTACAAAGAAGAAACCTGCCCTGGCTGGAGAAGTGGAAGGACAGATAAAACCTCGTTGGAGGTTCTCGGAGATATATTCCTTCATGGCAGCAGTCTCAGCGGGAGATAGAGGGTAAGTCCGCCCACGGGGTGGCATGGTTCAGGGAAGGAGATCTATAGGGTAGTCATACCGCCGATGCGGGGAATTCTGCTGACTTTTTGCAGAAAACATCGTAGTCCCTGTAGACAGAGGGCAAAGACAGGAGATCCGTGGCGGAAAATGTAGGCAGGCAGCACAGGATCAAGGACAAGTTCAGGCAGGAATCAATATACAGGAAATCAGGAACAGGAAAATACACCCAGGTTCACCAGCATGAAAAACCTATACTTGGGCATTGAACTGGCGTCCACCGAGTGCTTGTGACAGTAAGTGCATTCAATTCAAAAATTCCCTGCAGGAATATAATCATTTGCACCACATTAACCTGCATGTCTTATTTATAGAATATACACAATGATCTAGACAGTAAGAGGAGCTTCAGAAAGTATGTACTAAAAGGGTTATTTGTCAAAAATTTGTTTTAGAGGTTTGGTGAGGTTTTCTATACCTTGAATGAACTCACAACTTGAATGTTTTCTGATTTAAGAAAATACTCAAATGGAAAAAACTCAAATCACTGAATTTGGGTTGAACGACCTGAAAACTCAAATTTATCGAGTTTTCCAAAGCAAAAAACTTGAATTGCTTGAATTCAAGCAAAACCCACCAACAAACTCTGAACATCATGAAGGCCATTAACACGTTTAAATGGTTCAAGTGACCTCTGCCATTGACTTCTATATGACCTTGACAGGTTTTAGCTAGAATTCAAGCTATTTTTAGCTTTGGGATATAATACATCTTTACCTACATACATAATAAAAAATTTGAGTTTTTCTTTTAAACCCCTGAAAATTTACATTTTTTGAGGGTAGTTTTCAGTCAAAAAATCTAAATTTTTTTATGAAAATACTGTGCATTACTACTAATTTCCTTTGTCAATATAATATCATATAAGATACCTCAGTGTCCTAAATAATGCTTATTGTATCATTTGTAAATATGATTACTGAATCAGGAAACCATTTTACTATTATTAGGATTACTATTAAATGCTAATATGATAATAGCACTAAATTGGAAAAACATACAATTTCCTACAGTTTGGACAAAGCATAGGGCACATTTAGAAACCAGTGCAGTGGCCAATAGCAACCAATTATCAGTTATCTTTGAACAGGCTACTATAATGTAGAAAATGAAAGATAAGATCTGATTTGTTATTTTGGGATACAACACTAGTGAAATGTAGCACTTATGTGTATAAAAAAGGGAGTAGTGTAAATTCTACCATCATTATGGACTTCTTGACACTTTTATGTGCTGCCAGTAGTATATATGTGGCCCAAGGAATCCAAAAGGTTGGACACCCCTGATGTAAAATATTTATTATTGATTATTCCATCCTACCTAAATTGTATTGAAACTACCAAATATAGGGAAAACGGCAATTAATACATTCTTGTACAGTATGGGACCTGTTAGCCAGAAAGCTGGGGACCTGGGATTTTTTCCGAATAATGGAAAATCATGTCAACAACTAGAAAATCATGTCAATTAATAAATTAATTAATAAACCCAATAGGCTGGTTTTGCTTCCAATAAGTATTAATTATATATTAGTTTGGATCAAGTAAAATGTATGGTTTTATTATTACAAAGAAAAAGGAAATGGCTTTTTAAAATGTGGATTATTTGATTATAAAGTCTATGGGAAAAGGCCATCCCATAATTTAAAGCTTTCTGGATAACTGATCCCATACCTTTATGTACACAAAACATTCATCCTGACACGCATACAAACGTATGGCATATTTACATATAACTATGTGTGTGTGTATATGTGTATATATATATATATATATATATATATATAAACACACATATATGGGGTTGCTATTAAACATCAGTGGATACATTCTTTTTTTATGGGTAGCGAGATGGGAGCAAAACACATTTCATTTGCACTGCAACGTGATTTATTACCTTCACATATGCACCCCCCTAAAAAAAAGAGTGAGACCGCAGAACTAATTAGCAGAGTAATTAATTAATATAAATTTGCATATTTGCATTTGCAATTAGTGCAGTCGACTGATTAGTCTGAAAATGGGAAGTTTGACTCATTAGATGTAAGTGTGTGCTGGACCGGAAAGAGGCTGCCAGATGAGGCGCAAAAGGGTGGAATAAGCTTGTGTGTATGCTGAGCTCAGGAATCCTTTGTTAGAAGAACAAGAAAAGATATTCTTTTTTTGGTCTCAAAGTGGTATGGATTAGTGATTGAAGATGCATTACTTTTCTTACACAGTAGTTCTGCTGTCTTTGATATTCTTTATTGTATGCTGTAAAGCCACGTCTTTCTGTATAAGCTCAGTTCTTATTTTAACAGATGAGCCTAACAACTGAACATGGAGATCCATCTAAATAATAACAATTATTTTATCATACTGCAAATGAGAGGTATATCTTGTAAATATTTTGATGCATACATAATGGATAACACAAGGGTATTTTATGTATATTTAAGTAAATAATGAGCTTTCAATTTACTAGCAACATAGCCTTATAATGCATGTGAAAATCATTTCATTATTTCATACACACATTAATTGCACAGATGGGCTTGGATAGGAAAGATTTTCTTACTATAATGCAAATGGGGTGGACAGAATGCTTAAGGCCTGAACAACTAAGCTGGTATACTGGTAGCAGTGGATCAACCAATTTAAAGGTAAGGTATTGTATCAGTTTAAATTTAATCCTCACAAAATAATCTTGAGTATGTATAGAGTAAAATGATCAGATTTTCCATGCACTAGGTAGAATCAGCAGAGTCAGGGGAGGTAGCCGGTAGATAGCAAGAGCCTCATAAAATTTAAAGGGCACTCAAAGTAAAGTCCTGAAACAGTGGGTAGCGGTGTGGGTAGGACTTTCTAGTGCAGGTATAGATGCTGGT
The DNA here is from genome assembly GCA_024363595.1 of Xenopus borealis. Taxonomy (NCBI): domain Eukaryota; kingdom Metazoa; phylum Chordata; class Amphibia; order Anura; family Pipidae; genus Xenopus; species Xenopus borealis. Next base: position 60,864,760 of record CM044441.1, on the reverse strand, counting down.
TTGTGGGTCACAGGTTGGGTTGTGGGTCTTATCTATAGAAAGTTTTACTCCTTTACACATTTTCTAATATTTTTTTTCTGTCTACCACCTACTTCTGGAGATGTCAGTTCAGTTTGCAGCAACAGCACTTCTTGGTTAATGGTGGTCAGGGGGTCGTGGACTGGTTTGCAGGTAAGGCAGTTGCAGGTCAGGTTGGGTAGCAGGTCCAAGAGGGTAAAAATATGGTTCCGAGACCCATTCACCACTCACTGGGAAATAAGAGTTCCACAGCCAGAAAGGCACAATTTCTCACTTACCTATTGTGGTACTGTATGTACATTGACAAAACACTGAATTCTAGGTGCAATGCATTGCAGAAGTGCCACAATTCTTCATATGCATATGAGATGTTTAATTTGGTGTTAATGAGTTTACAAAAAACATAGGTCTTAATGATTGCTATAGGTTCTTGCATTTGTGCATTTTTGTGGGAATGTGGAAATAAAAGTGAAGGAAAGGAGATTCTGGCATAAGCATTAGTCATGGGAGAATTTATTCGCAAGGCGCAAATTCACAGCGAATTCCCTCGTTTTGCCACAGGCTAATAAATTCACTGGTGAAAAAACAAATTTGCGCTGGCGTCCACAAAACGATGCCCGCGTCCAAAAACAAGATGACGGCATGGTTTCACAAATTTTTTGCCGTTTTGCAAATTTCGCTGGAAATTCTCGAAGTTTTCGGCAAAGCTAAATGGTACAAATTCCTCCATCACTAATTAGCATACATTGTTCCAATTTTTTTATCTTGATTTTAAAAAATTTTGTCAGTTTGTAACTATGCATTGTTATATAGTTTATTTTTGGTTGAAAAATGACTATAGCCCATAAAGTTTAACCCCTACAATTGAACCACATCATATATATTACAGACCTATTGAACTATGCTAATTTATATAAATAATATATAAATGCATAACTGTAGTAAACTATCATTGTGTGTCAGTCAGCTCATATGGCCAGTCAGAACTAGAACATGGACACTAGTCCATGCTCATCGTTGTGTATGGGTGCGCATCAACATCTATGTGCACATGTACTTGTTCATGAATTTTCTCATGATTGACTTCCTGTTTTGACCTTAGCTAAGTTATTAGCTCAACAGTCTCCAGCCTGCCCTGACTTCGGTCTGTTCCATCTTGGCTTTTGGCCTGATGCCTAGCCTTTAGTGAAGATCTCTATTGGCACCTCTGCTACTCCTTACCTGAGCTCATCACAGGTCCTAAGAACTCAATGAGAGGTGTTTGGGGAACACCTTTTACTACAGATTATCCAAGGTACTTGTCTGCAAGTGAAGTAATCTGAGAGCATGTTTTAAGATCACTATATGCTTCTCCAATTAGACACACACCAAAAACTGCCTTCCACTGAACAGTATTCCAAAACCTCACTGCCCTCTGTGTGAAGAACCATTTTTGACCATTATTTTTGATATTTTAGAAAAAATTGACAAATACTATTGAACCTAAAGGCTCTCTCATTTTGGTGGCCATATACAAATGCAGTCTTTATACTAATTAAAGTTATACTGAGTGAAAACAGTTGATCCTAACCTTGTGCAATTTCTAAATGACCTTTAATGTATTGTGCTTACAGAATTACATCCCTTTTGAATATAAATAGGTAGCAGCAACAGTCCTCCCTTATATTTGGTTATGGCAGATTATGAAAACATATTTGTGTATCATTCATGTTCCTTTATCTGCATTTATTATCTTTTTCAGTTCATAGCTATTGCATTATATTTTTAATGGGGATTGAACATTTTGTTTCGACAGAAAGTGGAACTGATTGTAAAACTATAGTCATATACAACAGTTGTTGCACCTCACACCAGAATTTTGGAACAAAGTGCAGATCCTTGCATGAAGTCATTGTAGGTCAGGCCATAGGGCAGGTGGTCAGGACAGGCCATCATTGTAGTCCTGTATACAGGCAATGTAGTATTCTGTTGGGTAGCTGCAGAGTCATGCTGAAATTCTGAAATAGAGGAAAAAAACCTTCAATGTGCAAATAAATGGTTTTATACATTTATTTTTTTGTGTTGCTGCTTATTTGTGCAAAAACAAAAAGTTACCTTTTTTTTGCAGGCTCCATAGGTCATTGTGTAAATATCCATTTGAGAGCAGACAACTGCCGAAAGTTCTGAATAAAGTGCTGCCTGTGTTCTTTGCGATCTTCACAGAATGACTGATTAATTGAGAGACCCTTTTCTGACATCATCAAAGAGGGTGGGACAAGCATGAGAATATAAACAAACACTGCCCTACTACCAGTGGGGCTTTGAAAATGCGGAGAGGTTGCAGACAAATCAGACGGGTAGTGAATTCATTGTGTTTCTGGGCTCAATTGGTCAGCCTTCCCTATGGGACCTGCAGGTTCCTGGCATAGTCACCATCCCATGTCTATTTTAAATTACTTTTATACCATGATGATCCAAATTACAGAAAAACTGCTTATCTGAAAAACTCAAACTCCATATACTATAAATAATGTACAAAAAGTTGAAATTAAATCCAACCTTATCTAAAAGTGAAACATGCCTAACCTGTAACTGGAGTAAAAAATACCATATGAAGCAATCTCTAATTTACCTAAGTGGGGGTAAAATTTGTTTCCTGACTCCAAAGGGCAATCACACCAGTCCTTGGACAAAGAATCAATTTTTGGTAACATTTTTAATCATTTGCCCGAAAGTCAACCTTCTTTCTTCTAATGTATCTACTAGCCCAAATTCTTCATAAGGACAACACCTCATTTTGAAATGAAAACTTATTTTTTTCAATCTCTAAAACTTATATATGATACCTTACATAGTTATATATATATATATATATTGTTCATATTCCCAAGCACCTCTGCTCAAGAGTAAACATTTTCAACTTGATCAACATACCCTTTATCACCTTTTCCCTGTAATTGCTATTCTGTATTGCATATTGAAAAAGAGTCTAACGTGTGCTTTGTAAAGTACTGTACAAACCAGTATACACTGTATATCCTTATATTGCCTGATGAATGGCTCATTACTCAAGTCATCATCCAAGTACAGAAATCAAATCATAATTATGGCTGTTTTGCTTTCTTAAACTGCAAGCTGAATGCAGGACACACTAATAAACTGGCAAATAGGTTATGCCACTCAAATATGGTTTTTTATTGCTAGAAATAGCATGCAGCTTGGCAATGCAACAGTATAGTTGTTTATATAGTATAGCTAATGAGAGAGAGTTCAAAAGGTTATGTGAACTTAAACTCAGCTGAAAAGTGTTTCAGATTTCTGTTATAAAGGTTACCACTTTGTAACATTTGTATCAATATGTTCTTTGTTACCATCCAGCTCATGGAAGTGTTATTGTTAATGGATTGATCTTATCACCCCCACCATATGACTTACTGTTTGGGGGGGGGGGTGTTATTGTGCTCATTAGATGGCTTAAAGATAGGCATGTAGCTTCCTTGATGATACAGAGAGAAGTTAGTCAACAAGTGTTTGTTCACATATACAATTAAACAAACAATGAACAAAATGAAAAGCACATGGTAGGGCTACCTGTCAGCTGTTTATCCCTTATAGTGTTTTGCACTATTGGAGAGCTTTGACCAGGAGGAACATTTAAGACCAAATAAGACACTAATGTATCTAGAAACAAGGTTCCCAGTTTGCTACTAAAACTCAAAACCTGTAAGTAACTTTAGTGCACCAAAAGACTATATAGTGTATAGAAATATAGTATGAACTACTTGGCTAATTAAGAGGTGTTCCCATTGTGTTCAGAAGTACCACGCACACTGCTTGAGATTAAGCTTTATGAAGCAGGAATGTAGGCAGGTTGCCAAACTTTCCTCAGTCAACCATATGCATTCAGTTCAGACCATTGTAGTCATCCTCAACTAACCAATGCTACCCAGGAAGCCTTGATTCATGATGCACAGCAATGGAAAAGTCAGTTTAAGGGCAATCAGCTTAACTGAACACCTGGATGAGTTTCTCACCAAGCAAAAGACCTCCCAATAGGTTCAAAGAATGGGAAATACATTTAATTCTTAACTGGGACACCCCCTTTCAGACAAATCATGCTACTTATGCTTCAAGGCAAAATGATCAGGAGAGGTATTTCCATGAGCCAGCATCTTCTTATTGATGTTAATGATGTTGTTTATTGTCTATGTATACCAAGTGTATGTTCTTTATAATTGTGTATATATATATATATATATATATATATATATATATGTATATATATATATATATTGTGCAGTGTTTCTATGTTAATTGCACACCATATGTGTCAGGAAATTAAAAAAGAGTTTGTGGAGTATAGAGTATCTCTATCGTTCGAATACTCGATTCGAATTTGATTCCAATACTAAAACGGTCGATCGAATTTTCTATATTCGTTCAATCGTTCGAATTTGATAGTCGAATTTGTAGGATTTTACCTCCCCACTATTCCCAAGGTCGAATTTCGAAATTTTTTTTATCCAAAATTCGACCTTTAGTAAATCTGCCCCTCAGAGAGTGATCGTCTTTGGTTTAGTTCTTTCTTGTGAGTCTCCCTCCTCACTAAAGGAAACAGAGGCTATACTTCACATGCATATAGCTTGCAATTAACATAGAAATACTGCACAACATATATCTGTTTAGCTGAAACAGAGAGACTGTTTCAGCTAAAAACACTGGGATTATTTTTCTGCCATGTGTATGAGAAACATCTTATATTGCAACAACAGAATCTTGACTTTTTGTTCATCAACACTGTACTAGTGATGGGCGAATCTCCAAAATTTGTGAAATGAAACGAGTCGCGTTTTTGACGCCCGTCGCGTCATTTTCGACACGCGCCGAGTTCATCACGACGCGTCAAAAACGAAGTGCAACTCATTTTTTGGCAAATTTTCGCTGGCGTTTCGCGCATTTATTCGCCAGTGGCGAATCGCGGGAATTCACTACACTCTACTATATATAATGTATATGTGAATCAAATGTATACTGTATGTATATAATGTATATGTGAATCAAACAACTCATAAGTTCAACATGCTTTGGCCTTCTCCAAATATTTTTCCCCAGGTTGCATGGCGAATAACATTTCATATGGGAATGTTTGGGAGAACATCTGGACTCCCTTACCTGCATTAGATAAATGAAAAGAAAAATTCCGAAAGCACATTTTTGACACAAGACTACACAAATATGGGACCTGTTATCCAGAATGCTTGGGAACTGGGGGTTTCCAGATAAGCAGTATTTCCATAATTTGGAACACCATACTGTAACTCTGCTCTAAAATTATTTGAGCATGATTTAAACTTAATGATTGCTTTGCCTTGAATATTGATTACATATACCTTATTGGGATCATGCACAAGGTACAGTTTTAATAATAAAGAAAAAAAAGGAAATCATTGAAAAAATATTGAATTATTTGATTAAAATTGAGTCTATGGGAGATGACCTTCCTACAGTATAATTTGAAACTTTCTGGATCATGGGTTTCCATATAATGATCCCATAGCTATATGATGTGATTTACAGATGATTCATATAGTATAGGTAAACCAAAGTGGGAGTTCCCAAACTGTGCTGCTGACTATCCTATGTGAGACAACTGTGAATGTACACTTGAGAAAGGGCACTGGTGGCCCGAAACATGTAGTGTGTTGTAGTTTACAATAAAGTCACAAGCAGTTAATCTGCAGCTGAAGTGCTCTCCTTTTTTCACCTTAATACTATGCGAGACAACATCTGTCAGTATAAGTGTGAGATAAGTGTTCATTTGTTGTCCTGGTTCACATTTCCATCACTATATCAGAATGGCAGTTATGATGAGATTACATTTTTCTGTAAACATATAATAACCTAAGAGGGACCTTAACAAAGCATTGGACAGCAAAAAGTCTTTATAAAAAATCAGAAATCTGCAGTGAAAACTTTTGCATTAGGGCAACAATACAGTTATTGGTAGGGGATCTGTTATCCAGAAACCTGTTATCCAGAAAACTCAGAATTGCGGAAAGGCCATCTCCCATAGACTTGATTTTATCCAAATAATTCATGTTTTTAAAATTGATTTCTGTTTCACTGTAACAATAAAATAGTACATTGTACTTGATACCAACTAAGACATAATTAATACTTGGGTTTTATTTAATCTTTAAATGATTTGTTTAGTAGACTTAAGGTATGAAGCTCCAAATTACAGACATATCCATTGTCCAGAAAACCCAGGTCTCTTCTTGATAACAGGTCTCATACCTGTAGTAGCCAATCTCATAAATGAAATGTTTATTTCATGCCCAAAACAATCAGAGATTTTTCCAGAATTCAAAACACATTTTTTACCAAACCAAACTGACAGAAATACCTCCTTGGTCCTTGGATAACTTTTTTAAACAAAAGCTTGTTTTTTGTTTTTTTTTAGCTAAGGGCATCTTCTGTACTCCAGCTATGAACAAAGGTAGGAAAAGTCAATTTAGTGCAATAAAATATTGCACTCTATCCACTTATTCATATAATATAGGTGCAGCTTTGTTCATATTCTGTGTATTTTTAAAATGCGACGTTTACCATAGAAGTCCATCTGAATGAAATTACAGTATATAAAGTATATACAGGGCAGACTGCAGACAGAAAGTGTTATGACAGGAATGTAATATGTATATTTGCAGGAAAGAAAAAAAGTGATCGGAAAGACAAGAAAAACAGATGGGAAGTGTAAAAAAAAACAGCTGAACACAACAGCAAGATGAATTTGAATAGAAATGCTTGAGGGGAGGGTGCAAAGACACAGGGTGGGATTGGGGAGAGAAAGCAAAGCCAGCAACATTCTTTTGCACTGTGTAGGTTGTGATAACAAGTCAAAAATGTCACTGGAAATACATTTTGTTGTCATCATGTATATTTAAAGTATAGCATAGTCCACAGCACTGTAAAATAATTGGGTGAGTGCACACTGAACATACAGGTTTACATACAGCCAGTAATCAATACAAGAGGGGAAAAAACATTCTGTATGTGAGTTAACAATACTACTGGACAGAGGGTGATGCTTCACGTCCCTATTTTACATTTTGAATGTTATATATATATATATATATATATATATATATATATAGTTACATCTTGCTTGTATAGTTATTTTTTTAGACACAACTTTTTCTTCCACTTTCTAGCTAAATTGTTCTATAAATTGTAATAGATGTCTAAGGGTTAATTCAGTGCAAATAGGTCACTGAAGCGTCATACAAATACTGTGTAATTTGGAAATGAGAGCAGAGCATTGGCATGGCTTGGCTGTCCCCCTTTTAAATGTGTCCCTTATGATTCTCTAGGAAAAAAAGGAAATCGTTCTGGTGGAACTGCACCGCCTGTATGTGAAATGCTGGTGCAGAATATTTTTTTTATCAGTCTAACCTTCTGTGTTGATACATGAATGCTGGTACCCACTAACAGGGATGCCAGATGATCAGTGCAGAATGAAGGTCCCAAGGGAACGCATCATGTGGTTCTCTCTGCCCTGTGACGTCACTAGCAGATGGCATGGGTACCAGCTCTGGCAGTTGGCATCAATGTCACTTTTTTAGAGATCAATGAGATACACACATATCTAGACTCCTGGAGACGATGCGACATTCAGACTGATTTGGAAAACGGGAAAAAAAATTTAAACTGATTTTTGACTGAGCCAAGACCTAAAGGTAACAAATATTATTTGCAAATCTATTTCTTCGCAATACCAAAATATGCATAGAATCCTATGTTTAAAATGGAAATATTTAACATTTCATTTACCATGTGCCATTATCCATTTCTTCTGCACAGTGTCATTTTGACCTTACACATATGCTGTGTTACTACTACTATAGCAAAATGGATAAAATGCAATTCTGGAAAAGTATTTGATTGTGTGTTTCTGTGAAAAATGTTTCTCTTAAGATACTGAATGAATGAAATACCTAGTTATTTTATACACCTCTTTATGCTTTTCACAAAATGAAAAAATTCTAAATTATCACAGACTGCATCTGTCTGTTTTCACTTAATTAGACGCAGCAGACTCTTCTGGGTGTGATTAAACACCTTATACAAAAACAACACAATCCCCATTATTGTTTATGTTTACTGAAAATTTTCTGACACAATATAAAATGTATGTATTAATATTGTTAATATTATTCTGCTGTTTAGGTTAGAATTTGACTAAGTCTCCTAAGCAATTTTTATCACTTTTTTTTTTTTTAATGTAAAAAATCTGCTAAATGCAAGATGCTTACATTAAGTAAAACTGCAGAAAGTATATCCTCTTAAATGAAAGGAAAATATAAAGCATCTTCTGAAGTCTGATCTGAACTTGACTTGAGGTTAGTAGGCGGGACATAAGAGAAATATATTTTGGAATTGCTTTGGATTTTCTAAATTCCAGTACAGTGCATGTCGTTAATTAAAGGATTTAGGTATATGGATGTGAATTTGAAGCTGACAGATAAGCATTTACTTAACATGTGGACATGGGAGTTATTAATCATTTACATTAATTGCATTAATTTATATTTAGAGTATAAGTATGTATGTTTTCTGATATTAACAGATTTTTTTGTATTATAATTGTTTGAATGTGGTCTAATACCTCATCTTTTTTTTCAGGTGAAAAATCTCAATCCAAACAAAAATGTTAACACTTCCTTTTGATGAGTCCGTTATAATGACAGAACCGCCAATATGCAGAAAATTTTCCCGGGAAAGTGAGGAGGCAAAACAAGTAAAGAAACTGGAAAGCTGTGCCAAACAGCTAGTATCCTATGGGAAACATATCAAGAGAACACCTGAAGAGGAAACAGAGCAAGAAGAAGAAGATGAAGACAGGGAGGAAGAAGATGAGAATGGATTGCCAAGAAGACGAGGACCAAGGAAAAAAAAGATGACTAAAGTCAGACTGGAGAGAATTAAACTAAGGAGGGTAGAAGCTAATGCGAGAGAAAGGGGTAGGATGCATGGGCTTAATGATGCGTTGGACAATTTAAGGAAAGTGGTACCCTGCTATTCTAAGACACAAAAACTGTCAAAAATAGAAACACTAAGATTAGCTAAAAATTACATTTGGGCTCTTTCTGAAATCCTTCGGATTGGGAAAAGACCTGATCTACTTACCTTTGTGCAAAGCTTATGCAAAGGTTTGTCCCAGCCAACCACAAACTTGGTGGCAGGATGCCTACAGCTTAATGCCAGAAGTTTTCTTATGAGTCAAAGTGGGGACACTTTGCATCATACAAGATCCCCATATACCTCTGTTTACCCACCTTATCACAGTCCTGATCTTAATACCCCTCCAAGTCACGGGACCCTTGATAATTCCAAAACCATGAAACCGTACAGTTATTGTAGTGCTTATGAATCGTTTTATGAAAGCACATCTCCTGAATGCACAAGCCCACAGTTTGAAGGTCCCTTAAGCCCTCCCTCTATGAACTATAATGGGATATTTTCCCTGAAGCAAGAAGAGGCCTTGGACTATGGGAAAAATTACAATTATAGCATGCATTACTGTGCAATGGCAGGCAGGGGTCCCCTCGGGCAGAGCTCTATGTTCAGGTTGCCCACAGACAGCCACTTCCCTTATGACTTCCATCTGCGCAGCCAGTCTCTCGCCATGCAAGATGAATTAAATGCAGTTTTTCATAATTAATGAGGAAAATGAATATAAACAGTGGTCATTCACCTCCCTCCCCTATCTAATTAAGATAAAGCAGATGCTTGTTCACACAGTAATTGACACGGCTCGATTAAGGTATCACTACAATCTTGAACGCGTGTGTTAAAATTTTATGTTTTATTTCAATTTCGTGTTTTCTAAATTTAAAGTTATTTGCCATATTTTTAAAAAAAAAATTATATAAGTTGGTTAGGAGTGTGGTTTGCTTTTGTTCTTAAGTATTTGGTTTATTTGTTGAAATATCTGTAGAAATTACGTGGCTAAATAAAATTGTTCATTATACAATGCCAATGTCTATTTTAATTGCACACAGATGATCCAAAGCAATTACATGTTATACCATTTAAGCCAGAGACGCAAGCAAGCCAGTGCAAAGAAATCCTTTTCAGGATTCACTGGCCCTGAACAGTTTAGCATCTGTATAAAAATGTACAATCACTCATCATTATGTCCTGTAAATGAAAAAAAAATGACTTGTTAACTTTTAGAAAATATATAAAATATTAAAAGACTTATCTTAAGATTATGTGAAATAAAAAGAAAAACATGATTAAAAAACATTTAGGAAATAAAAACTACTATACCTAATAAATGATAGAAAACACAAATAGGCTTACTTATCTCAACAAAGTTGTTATTTGGATTGGGGAACAAATACACTGATAAAAACTGTAGGGGCAATAAAATAATTTTTTTCCGAATAGTAAATCAATGAACCCAGATGGCCAGAGAGTCAGGGTAAGATTTTAAATGTTTAATTAATTGGTGTTGCAGGCCTTCTCTAAAAAGCATCAATAGTCTTCATAAAACCCAAACATGTTAAGACTTTAAACAGTAACTAATTTATCGTCATGTAAAAGGTTCTATATATGTATTACTTGTAGAATATACAATTATTATTTTTTTAAAAAGTGCAGACACAACGTTTAACACATTTTCAAAAAATGGTTATTAATGAGATGTAACCAAAAATGACTACTATCAGCTATAGGCTTGCAATATATTTTGCAACTAGGATTCGAATAAGCTTCTTAACCATCCCAACAATATTTTTAAAGAGCTCAACATAATAAAAAATATTTATAGTTCATCCAGATGCACCAATGACATATAATCCTGTGTGTTAAAATAAAGTTAGCAATGATAATAAAACTCATAAGCACCAGCCTGGGATTTAATGTTTATGTTTATTTCTTATCTGTCCTTCTACCCATGTGCAAGGCCTTCTTTATAATGTGTTGTCTAAAGATCAGTTTGCTTATTGAGTTCAAAAATTGATTAAGCCTCTTTGTAGATATTTGCAGTCAAGTAGGGATCCGGGTTGTTAAGCCAAGCAAATGTTTTAAAGTAAGTATGAATCTCGCCAAAGTTAACAAAGCAAACACAAAAAGTAATGTGGTTTCATGCAAAAAGGGAATATATTTTACACTGCAGTGTTTGGTCACTTTATACATTTCTCAAAGAAAAAATGGATGTTCAAGTTTAGGAATGTGAGCAACACTGTCATAATTTGTTTTTGTTGCCGATTTGTTTATGACTGATTATATGGTACTTTATGTAAATGCAGTTCTTAAATAAAATTTCAAGACTGCTAAAATAGGTTTTCTTGTTTGCTTTTTATAGGATGGGATTTGAACGTAGGCATTCTTATATGTTTTCTTCCTTTAATATTAAAATGCAAAAAGACAAAATTGAGGTTCAAAAGTCGCGGCAGCCATATTTTAATATTTAAATAATAATTTAACATTGAAGCAACAGAAAGGAGCAAAGGGTCCTTTTATAATAAGAGAAAAATAATCACTAAAATGTACTGCAACAATAAATACTTGTTGAAGAACATTATTATTAAATGGGTGGTAAATATTTTATAGCTATTAATCCCACATTTGCTACAACAGTGTAAAATGTTACAAAACACCCTGTTGAAATGTCATCCAACTGTAAATAATGTAGTACTTATAGACAATGCAAACCTCGTATATGTAATTGTATAGACATATATGCAAATAGAGAAGACCTTTCCATTGACGGTTTTTGTCTGCACATTAGACTGACAGTTTTTACCATTCTGCATTTAATCATTACCTCTTTAATTAATTACTCCCTATTCACGCAAGGAGTGTTAGAAACTTATTCCACATGTTTGCGCTACAGATTTTTCACAAATATAACCTTTACTGATAATATAAGTGGTAGAAGACAAGCATATTTCCTCATTTGGATTTTTATCAGCAAAGTATTCAAATGCTTATATTTCAACTTATGCAAGTGTACAATAACTCAAAAAACTATTCTCTAGCCTATATTATTATTCTAGAAAGTGACCCAATGGCAGTAACAAAGTATAAGGAAACCCAGAACCTAATATTCTATGGCTTTCATATAAATAATAAAAACATACTTAAGTTTTTATACGTATTATATTACTGGAGTATACATGAAACTATCCTGTTCACACCTATGATCTGCATGAATTAGAAACGGAGTGAACTGGATTGGAACTTTTGCTATGATGGCTGTTAATACCCCATCTGAATTTGATTTGGTTTGCTGAAATATATTTTGTGTACTGTTTAACTTAATAAGATTTCTGCCAAAAAGAGAGAGTCTATAGTTGCTGTGACTAGGATAATTCAACAGTTGTAAAGATTAAAGACTGTGCCACGTTACCCATGTCAAAGATGAAAGACATTATTAAATTACAGCAGCACTTTAAACTGCCAGTCGCATAAAAGGTACAAAAACATACTACAGGTACTGTATGGGAGCTGTTATCCAGATTGCTTGGATCTGAGCTTTTTTTTTTTGATAACAGATCTTTCTGTAATTTGGATCTTCATACTTAAGTGTACTAGAAAATAATGTAAACATTAAGTAAAATATGGTAATCAATATAAAGACAAAGTGCATGTTAAAGTAGTGACTCGATGCCCTCCATGCTTCCATGTTAATTTTAGTATTGAATGAAGAAATAACCTGCACATCTTGAGGTTGCAAATTGCATTTCAAATAATGGTTGCTGCACAAATTTGAAAGATTCTATGTTACAGGCTCCTTCAGAAATAAATGGTATGGGAATTATGGGAAGGCCACCTCCCATGGACTCCATTTAAAATAATTCTAATGGAATTATCTGTTTGCTTCAGAAAACTGATCTGTTTGCTTCAGAAACACTACTATAGTTCATATAAACAAGCTGCTGTAGTGCAATGGCAGAAATGGAAACACAGCTCTGGCACAGGTTAACTAATGGATAACAGATAACACCATTAGACAGACAGAGCTTATCTGCTATCTGCTGTGTAACTTGAGCATTTTCCCATTTGAATGGCTGCCCCCATTGCTACAAAGCAGCTTATTTATATCAACAATAGTAGTGTTTCTTAAACAAACACAGCAGTTTTACCAGAGCAGGGCAACATTACATTGTCATTACTTTAAAACACTTATTTTTTTAAGCTACTGTTCCTTTAAAGGCTCCAGGAGGTCCCCCATAGGCTAAAATAGCAACTTGCCAGGTTTAAGGTGGCGAAGGGTCAAATTCAAATTTTTTAAAGAGACAGAACTTTTTAAATGGTTGAATTGTAAAATTCTATTCAAATTTTTTTCAGTTCAAATTGAATTTTGGCCTATTCTATAGTCAAAGTACCAAAAAATTACTTTGAAATTCAAAATATTCAATTATTTGATTATTCAATCTATTCGATCTATTCGATATGCTTGAATTTTGCATATTCGATGATCGAAGTGGCCAAATTAGCATATTCGAATATCCGATATATCCGATTCGATCGAACTTCGAATTATTCACGTGAATTTTGTAAATCTGCCCCTAAGACATTTTAAACATGAAGCTACTAAAATGTAGTTGGCCCACTTATTTCTCTGTTTTATTTTCTCTATATAATCTCTATTTGTTTAACCCCTTGTATTGTGCCATGTGTTGCTAGGATTAAAGAATAACCTAGAAAAAGTACATTTACTGGTGTCACTGAATATATAGAGTGAATACATTTTATGATGTCACTGAAAATATATAGTGAATAAAGTACCCCCTCTTATAAGAATATTATAAGTTACGGAGGAGTTCCATGGCCAAATAAATATCTTCATATTTTGCAAGAGGGGGTATTTTATTTATTATAATACACAAGTTCGAGTGAGTAGTGATGGGCGAATCGGCAGCGTTTTACTTCGCCAAATTTTTTGCGAATTTCTCTAAATTCTCGAACCAATGAAAATTAGCGAAACGCCGCGGTACCTCTTTTTGGTCACTGGCGTTTGTTTTTGGATGCCGGCGTCTATCTTTTTGACGCGGGTGTTCATTGCCTGCATCGAAAAAACAGACGCCGGTGTTGAAAAATGGATGCCTGCAAAATTTCATCCAGCAAAATTTTGCTGCCGTTTCACAAATTTATTCATCTGCAGCGAATCGCGCGAATTCTCTTCAATTACTTCACTAAGCACCGTTTATCATTTACTGGATATTCATGGTTGTTGGACCAACAGGATGGGGAGGGGGGTCGGCAAATTGTCCCTATTTAAAAAAAAAAAAAGTAAATTTTGCATTATGATATCACTGCCCATATACTTAGAAATGGTAGCCGACAGACTAATACGTGTTTTTGGAGCAATATTTTCAAATTATTCAAATTGTATTGAATAATATATATTATATATAATATTTTATTTGATAAAGATAGTGAAGCATCACCATGGTGGCTTGGCCTAGTGTGGCAACACAAAAGAGGACTAGGGAAGAAAGGTAAAACCAGTCCAGGCTGTACATTTTATGGAAATCAAATGGAGATCCCATTGGTAGTGTCATACTGGAATGTCCACTTTGAAATATAAATATGTTATTTACCCCCCTTAGTTTTATGTTAATGTACAAATCCCAGTCATGGTTTTGTTATGCCATAAAGAACAACAATCTGAAATAATAAGGAGGGACACACTTTTATAAACCATATCACTTGAATATATCTAAGTGGAAGTATACACAAGTTCTATCCTGTAGATTCATTTTTGTTTGTTTTTTTGCTTTTAAGACTCCTTCATTAAAATGAAGTGCTGCTTTTTATCAAAAGTGCATGTGCAGGGTATTAGGCTGTAATTACTTGAAACTTGCAAGAATAAAGCAGGTATTTCTTTTATTAAAATAGAAGCAAGGAGGGGTTAGAAATGTTGCTGCACCAGGTTGTGGTTTCTCCTTTACTGTGCCATTTACATTACATTATGAAAATAAACACAAGGCAGCATTTGATGTGAAAGAGACTTCTCAAGGTTTAACTCTGTTCTGCATGAACATGAAGGGGCAGATTTACTAAGGGTCGAATTTCGATCACCTACTTCACCAGATTAAACCTACCGAAATGGGGATAATTCCCTAAGATCGAATAAGAAAAATTCGATTGATCGCTAAACATCATTCGAATATTTGATTCGAACAAATATTTGAATCGAATTCTAATCGAATATTCGAACAATTTTTAGCGATCGATCAAATTTTTCTTATTCGATCTTAGGGAATGATCCCCATTTCGGTAGGTTTAATCTGGTGAAGAAGGTGATCGAATTTAAATTTAAAGGGGAAGTATTCGACCATCGAATTTTCGAATATTGGAATAAAATTAAATTTGAATATTCGATGGTCGAATTTGGTCGAATTTGCCTAATTTGCATATTCGAAACTCGAATCTTTTTGAAAATTCGATCGAATATTCGAATCCCTCATGTGAATATATGGGAATTTAGTAAATCTGCCCCATATTATTTCCTCTTGATTTCAAGGAAATAGATAATCTGCAAATATGTCCTCTCCATACCAAAAATTAGCAATTGACTTTAATGCAGTGTAGTTTATTTTCTTTCATTTCTTTTATTCACCAGTTTTTTAAAAAAAACAATGCATTTTTACATTACCTTTGTTAAATCATTATTTGAAAAACATTGGTACCCATATTTGTAAGATATCACAAGGGTAATAACATTTTGCTTAGACCGATTGGTAAATTTTACCACATTTTTACCTAAAAATAAGTGAACATTGTTTTTTTTTTGCATGATTAAATATATTTCAATGCTAAGTTCCTTTCCAATGTATAGCTATTAACAATTTCAATACTTTTGAAGCTGTTTGCAACTAATATTGCACCAGAAAACAGTTTTGTCTGCCTTTTTCTCTTCTCAGTTTTCCAGACTATAGAAACAAGGTATCTGATATTATCACTCAACCAGCCAGGATTCCATTTCACACAAATCCTTGCACATTTTGTTAGGCCATGGGTGCAGAGGCTGGGGGCTCCAGCTATTGTCAACCTGCATATTTTTCCAGGCTGAGAGAAGCAGATCTCCTCAGTGCCCCTGCTCCGTTGATATGAATCCAATCAACCTGTGCATGCTCACACACAGAGGAGCTGAAACTGAGGTCAGCTGAGATGCCTTTATTGTCATTGTTCAAAGTTTTATTAATCACAGAACAAGCAAAGCAGTATGGGAACTGGAGTCTTGGCTGGAGGAGAGCTGTACTCTTAGACAATGGAGGAGATTTATGAAGCTGGTATTTGGGTTCAGGAAAACAATTACATACACTGTCAGTTCCTAAACTCCTCTGCAATTGATTAATCTGGCTTGTTGCTATGTTTTTGTTATTTATGGGTTTTTTTCACAACCTGGCAAACTTTTTCTTTTTCACCAGCAGTTTTTGCAAACTGTCTGTCAGGCTTGGGTGCACATTCACTAAAGAGCGAAGCGTGTAACGCTAGCGCTAATTCTCCAGCGTGACGTCAATTCGCAACTTCAAGAAAAATCCCTGACGAAAATTCACTTGCGAAGGAGATAGACTTGCGCAACTTTGCACCCTTACGCTAGGTGAAGTTGCGCACCGACGAAGGGACATAACTATGCTAATTCACTAAGATGAACTTTTTGTGAATGTTACCTCTTGCGTTAGACGTTACTTCACCAGGTCAGACCTGACGAAGTTCAATACAATAGATAGGAGTTTGAAAAAAAAAACTTGAAACTTGAAAACACTGGCGTCTTATACCTTTTGTTGGGTGATGATAGTCTGAAAAACTACAAAAACATTTTTTGGGTTACCCTCCTTCCCCCCCTATATTTCCTAACTCAACTATACAGAGGGCACATGTTCAGGGCAATAGGACAACTTTATTTTATTTATTAAAGGTTTCCTGGGCTTGTGTAGTGTAATGTAGTGGCTGTAACATACACCTCTATTATACACTTAAGTTTGCGCCGTATGCATATTAGGCATTCGCTACTGTTCGCCGACCCTGCAATCAGGGCCGCCATCAGGAGGGGACAGGGGGGACAAGTGTCCTGGGCCTGGGGCTGAAGGGGGGCCCGGCAGTGCTGCATTTTTCAAAGAGCAAGGTCCCCCTTACCAGCGCAAGTCTGTGCTTCTTCTTTTTCTGATGCGGAATGCGGAAGTGCCGAACAGACGCAATGTCCTGAAGCAGCGAAAAGACACGAAGGAGCCGACACTGAAGTCCTGAAGCGGCGAAAATACCCGATGTCACGAAAGGAGCTGATTTTTTTTTTTTTAATCCCCTGGCCTCAAATGTTTCATTTTACTACTCTATAGGCCCCTGCCACCAATTTAAAAAAAAAATATTTTATGGGGCTCCAATTATTTTTTTTTTTACTTGTAAGGGGGGCCCTGCCACCAATGTTTTTAAAAAAAATATTTTTGGGTGCCTCAGTGGGTGGAGCCTAGGGGGCCCCGTGATTTGCTATGAAATTCACTTTTTGCCATCGAAGATGGTCCCTCATTGCCAGTCAGTGATTAAGTAGCTTCTGGCTGGTGAAGGAGAACAGCTAATCACCAAGGTCCAGTGGTTAGCATGTAGTGATGGACGAATTTATTCGCCTGGGGTAAATGTGAGGCAAATTCCTGCTTGTGAATAAATTCGCAAAACGCACGTAAAAATTCACTGGCAAAAACGGACGCCCGCATCCAAAAACGGATGCCCGCATACAAAAACACCTTTATCCAAAACGAGACGCCGGCGTTTTGTGAATTTTTCACTGTTTCGCAAACATTTCAGTGAAGTCAAACACCGCAGATTCGCCCATCACTATTAGCAAGT
Source organism: Xenopus borealis (assembly GCA_024363595.1). Lineage (NCBI taxonomy): Eukaryota > Metazoa > Chordata > Amphibia > Anura > Pipidae > Xenopus > Xenopus borealis. Next base: position 60,846,898 of record CM044441.1, on the reverse strand, counting down.
TGAGACTCATTTTATCAGACCTACATCGGTAGGCAAGCCAGTGGTAAGCAAGGTTCTATAGATGAAAGAAAGATGTAGAACAGTGATCCCAAATCAATGAATAGCATGTTACTCACAAGGCCTTTGATGTTGCTCCCAGTGGTTCTTTGCACACTAGCCAGGCACACTGTCAATGATGCTGTAAATAACCAAATATTTGGACACTTAGGGGGTTAGTTATCAAAATCTGAAAATTTCTTATTTTCTTATTTTTATCAAAAAATCCCCTCAAAATCACCTGTGCAGAAAAAAAATGGAAAACAATTTGAATCGTACAATTCTTTCAGATTTGTGCCAGAACACCACAAAATCTCCGGATTATTGCATGAAGCCCAGCAGAGATCAGGATATTGTTTAAACTTCTCACCTCGGCAGGTCTGAGATGAGATAATTCTCTGCTGTATAATAAATAACGAAAATTTTGAGGGTTTTTTTTCCAATAAAAATTTGGTAGATTGTTGCCGCCATCTAAATTTGGATGCTGGCAAATTGTTGCCAACGGCAAATGTCATGCGATTTTCATGCTTTTCGTGAAAATGTCAGATTTTCTAAATTTTTTGTGAAACTTGAAGATTTACAGATTTTGCTAAAATTTTTTGCCGTTTCGCTAGATTTGCAGAAGATTCACAAATTATTCAGCAAAATAGGAGAGATTCGCCCATCACTAGTTAGAACTCTTCAATCATCCACCCCCCTGTATCATCAAGTACCAGATATTAAGAGGCATTGCATTAATATGGATGTAATGACTCAATGAATGTAAGTTAATAGGTTCTTAATTATGTGAGTCAGACAATTTTATTATTATTTTTTGTTTTGTTTGTTAACTGTCATTAATGCTCATAAAAAAAGATAATGCAACATTTTAAATCTGCCCCTTAGGCTAATGGTGCAATTTCCACAATACTGTAGGTTTGCAAAATTGCTTTCAGTGAAGTGGATACTGGATCTCTTTTTTCTTTTTATAGTCTGTTACCACTTTTTATATACTGTATCTAATATTTTTATTAGTTAGATTAACTGAACAGCTTCATGTCTGAAACGAATACCTCTTGTCTGCTGTAAGCCAGAGACTTATTCAATTTGTAAAATACTGTATTTATTCATGAATCCTCATCTTCTAAAACACACGATGAAGTTGCTGCAGTGTTCAATAATATATTTTCTACATCTACCTTGTTTTAATTTAAGGAGTCTGAGCTAACATTTAGTATGATTTAGAGAGTGATATTTTGAGACAATTTGCAATTAGTTTTCATTTTTTTATGTGTTATTTTTTTTTTAGTTCTTTAGCCAGTTTGCTATTTCACCAATCTCAGTGCTAGGGTCCAAATTATCACTGCACTGAATTTCATAAGAGACTGGGAAATGAATAGGAGAGGGTCAGAATAGTAGATAAGTAATGAAGCGTAGCAATAATAATACATTTGTGGCCTTACAGAGCATTTGTTCTTACATGGGGTCAGTGACCCCATATGAAAGCAGTAAAGAGTCGGAAGAAGAAGGCAATCAATAAAAAAACTATAAAAAAACAAATAATGAAGACTAAAGGAAAACTTGCTTAGAATTGGTCATTCTATAACATACTAAAAGTTAACTAAAAGGTGAACCAACCCTTTAAGAAATATCTGTGGTTTTGTTATGTCACTTATCACTGCAGAGCACTGAAATTGAAAATATTTTTTTTTTTTTGTCCTGTAGAGCAAGAGATGTCAGTAAAAAAAAAGTTAACAGGAATTCTGTCAAAAACTCCCACCTATCTGTATGGGCAATGGCACACGGAGTGATTTGGGGTACTTTAGTGCCTATGATTTTTAATAACTCAGGAAGGGAGACACAATCAGCCCCCAGTGCTAATGACGAATGGTGAAAAATATGGCCATCTGTATATGACAGTGTAACAGTATAATATATATGCGTATATTTGTTTTTTGTTATATAGGGCTCTATTCAATTTAATTCAATGTGATATGGTACAAAAGGCCCATTCAAAGTACCGGGAATGTTCACTTTCACAATTCAATTCAACCCGAAACTGCTTAACCAGTGAAGTCTTTTGCATTATCTCGTGGTTTCCCTGAATTTCATTTATTTATTTGTGATTCCCCATAGGAATTGTTGAAAAGATTGGAATGCCTTATTGAACAGATAAAATGGATCCTGCTCATCTGGCTCATCTGAAAATACAGCATCATTGTGCAATTGTGCTTCACATCTTACAGGATGACTTGTATTTTCTACATTTTCTTCACTACAGATTGTTACATTAGAAACAATTTCAATATTTGGGAATGTACAAACACTCAATAAAGCTCTTGGAATATTTTGTTCTAATGCAGTGTTTGCTGTTTCAGTTTATAGTTCTTTCTCTCCTTCCCCTCCCTTAACAGAGATTAGACGCTATTCTTAGGTATATATAGATGAATAGAATACATAGTTAGATTAAATTGATAGAATATATAGTTACCAAGATTATTAAGAAGGAACCACCTATAGAGAGATACTATCACACAACTGCAATGGATGATTAACATGGCCTTTACCTTACATTTTGAAATATTAGACCATTTTTTTTTTTAAGGTTAAGTATGCTAAAATCTTAATATTTTTTATGCGGAAATATCCATATCATTTCTCACTCCCAATATTTAGAGTTTTTAAATAGACTGCAATGCCAACATTTGTGTGTGAGGGTCTTATTTCAATGTAATTATGACTTTTGCACACTAAGGGGCACATTTACTAAGGGTCAAAGTGAAAATTCTAATTAAACTCAAATTTTGACTATCAAATAGCCCGAAAATTCAATTTGAATTGAAAAAAATTAGAAAATGTAAATTTCAAAGTACTGTCTCTTTAAAAAATTTGAATTTGACACTTCACAACCTTAAAGCTGCCAATTTTAGCCTATGGGGGACCTTTACAGAGAATTTTTTTTAAGGATTTTGCCCAAAATCGTTGGAATCGAACGATGCATTCAAACCTATTCTGTCCATTTTCGATCGAAAATGCCCTTAAAAAATTAAATGGTCACATTTCTAATTTTTTTTTCCATTTGCCCTAGGAAATTTGAAGACAAAGTCAGAAGATGATTGCTGCATGGTGTTCATTGGTATGACCCCAGGCCAGTGCAGTTTTCTGCTAATAGGACCCCTGGCCCAGGGTTTCAGGTAAGTCAATTTAGCCTAACATTTGGCACCCCCAAGTGCACGAAGACTTTCCTTTGACTTTAAAAAAATCAATAATTAGGAAATTATGGTTGTGGGTTAAGGCAAAAGAAAACTTACCAGGTGCTCGATAAGTGGATGAATTTTTGGTATCCACAACACCAGCTACCCCAGACATGGATGAAGAGGACAATTTTCTCCAGTGGCAATGATTCCCATGCTGAGAACTGAACAAGCTGATATAGTCCTCCTCCTCCAGTTTTTTAGCCTGAAGGGCTTCTTCAGAAATTTTTTGTCTGACTATTCTTTTGCCATTGTTAAACCTTTTTTTATTACATCAGTTCTGGGTACACTGTTCACACTGTTGACAGATGCTTTGATTTCAGGCTAGTTTTTGGGAATACGATGTACGGACCTTGCCAGTTCCAAATAGATCATCATATCTTCTCAGTTTTCTCCAGATCTAAACCTGTGACTAGTTGCCTATCCTCATCATCCACTGGATTGACATTCATGTGGTCTGAATGGATGTTGTCTTCTGATCTTGGTGGATTCATTTGGCTTGAAGAACTCCTTGTTCTTCTACCAGAACTATGTGAGCCACATCTGGAGTGGGTAGATGACCGAATTTGCTTTCACTTGGCTCTTTAGCCACATCACCATATGGGCCATACTTAAAATTTTTCAAGACAATTTTTTACCTGTGGAAAAATAAATATGTTGTCTTCGATATGAATCAAAATAATATTTAGTCTTAAAATAAGTGAGAAAAAAAATTAGACATGACCAGCAAAGTACCACGTAAGTATATGTTTGCATGCATTGTGGTAGATGATAGCTGTTACAAATATATTTGTTTAGATGTGGTTTATTTTGTTACATTAAACCTCACTTTGAAATACAAAACACACACACAAGAGAAGATGAACACTTTCTGAAAATAAAAGCTTGATGATCTGTTTATTGCATTATGGGGAAAAAAACTCTCATTTTTGATATCTAGGCAGTGCTATATGTATGGCATGAGACAAGTGAATACCTTCTGATTTCAGAAGGCTTCACTTTGCATACTTGTGAAGGGCTTTTTGGCTCCTTTCAGTCCTTCTCACCCTAACCAGGCTCGGTTTCCCTTTTTGCTGCTCTCCAAGTCCTACCTCTCAGAAGCCATGTTCCAATATCTTGCACTGATGAGATCTAACAAGATCGAAACAGGCTGTCTGCAAGTTTGGATATATGACTCTGAACTATTAAGGCTGTATCTGTGCTATAAACCAGCAGTTCTGGATGCATAGTTGGCCACAGGGACATAAAGGAGTGATTTACATGTCTCCGCCCATGATGCATAAAGGGAGAAAAAAACTATATGTATGGCACGAGACAAGAAAATACCTTCTGATTTCAGAAGGCTTCACTTTGCATGCTAATGCTTGTGAAGGGCTTTTTGGCTCCTTTCAGTCCTTCTCACCTTAACCAGGCTCGGTTTCCCTGTTTATTAGACTGATGAAGGTCTTTTTTAGCCGGTGTTCACTATGAGATTATATAGAGCAGTGCTTTCCAACTTCTGTGGTACAAAGTGCAAGAATGTTTCTGGCTTACGTGGTGGAGGGCTGGTAATGAAAGCCAGTGTTGACCACTCCTTGTTTATAAACCACACCCATTTTAAACCATACCCATGTTTCCACAAGACCATGTCCACATTAAAGGGATACTGTCATGTGAAAACATGTTTTCAAAATTAATAGTGCTGCTCTAACAGACTTCTCCACTGAAACCTGTTCTTCAAAAAAGCAAACAAATTTTTTTATATTTAATTTTTGCAGTCGGACATGGGCTAGACATATTGTCAGTTTACCAGCTGCCCCCAATCATGTGACTTGTGCTCTGATAAACTTAAGTCACTCTTTACTGTACTGCAAGTTTGAGTGATATCACCCCCTCCCTCCCATAACGAACCCTGGTACTTTTGATCTAAAAACGGCACTCAGTTTTAAAATCTTTGACCCACTGTGACTCATTCAGTTACATTGAGAAGGAAAGCACTGGCTCGTTCTGAAAGCTCATGACCAGGTGCAATGACCTGAGATATCTGCCTACACACCAATATTACAACTAAATACAATACACTTGTTAGATTAGGAATTACATTTTATATGGCAGAGTGAATTATTTGCAGTGTAATCAGTAAAATTTTGAAATAAAAACTACAAAAGAAACATCATGACAGAATCTCTTTAATGGTGGTAGCACACCAAAAAACAAAAACAAATGGTTGGTGCTCACTGCAGGGATATCACTCATTTGTGAAAAAGTTGTCATTATTAAGACATAGCCTTAAATCCAAATGCCTCCTCTTCATCTGTGGATAACACAGCACCCCCCCCCCCCCCCCCCAGCACATGATTAAATACTTTAGGGGCTTTGCCTATGATTTCATATTGTGCATATGAAACGCTTTAGGACAAATGTTTGCTTAAAATTAAGGACTTTGTTTTAATCATTGAGTGGACTTGGAGTGCTCGTCGATTTGTTTTCTACTTTTGGGGCCCCTAACAATAATTTTCAAATGCTAACAAACCACCAGAACAAATGGCAGGCTTATGTTCCACAGGTGCCACTGTAAGATGTACTGCATAAAGTGAAACAGTTTGTATGAAGTGTGAACAGGTGAACAATGTGGGTAGTTTCAGTCTAGGTCTCAGGTGGGAACAGTACAGGGCTTTACGGTGTGATCTGTGGAGGTGTTACATGTGTGAATAATGTAGGGGATTACAATTCACACAGTTCATTTAGAATTTAATTCACACAGTTAATTTCTGTAGCAATACCTTTTAAATGTTATACATGGTAAGCAGACACAGCAAGCAGACTATCATGTGGGTGGGGGGAAGGCAAACAAGGGGGCCACCAGTTGGGCAGCCCTGATATAGAGAATATGGTTTAGAGTGCACATTTATTTTTTATTTTTTTTTAAAAAGGCCTTCAATAAAAATGTCAGGTTGAAGATGTTTTTGTACAAAGTTTAGTTAACATGACTGTCTTGTAGGCTGTATCTTGTCTTTTATGTTTTGCAAGGCCAAATATATCTGGAAAAGCAGACTTCAAGCACACAAGCACTTGCAGAATGAAGGCCAAAGGCAGCCATAGATAATGAATATATCTCCCTGGAATGGTGGAGAAGGTCCTTTTCAGATGGTATGGGGTGCTGCACTGTAAGATGATATAGAGCATATTGTTATGGGCACAAGTGGAAAAATTTTAAAGTGTGAAAAAAGAAAACTTGTTTGAGCTTGTTTTTGTACACAGTTAAAGGAAAACTATACCCCCAGAACAATGTAGGTCTCTATAAACAGATATTGCATAAAACAACTCATATGTAAAACCCTGCTTCATGTAAATAAACCATTTTCATAATACACTTTTTTAGTAGCATGTGCCATTGTGTAATCATAAATAGAAAATTGCCATTTTAAAAAATAAGGACAGCCTCCTGGGATCCTAGGATCCAACGGTGCACACAAACATACCAAACAAACTATAAAGTTAGGTCACATGAGCCAATTAACAGACAGAGTTGTGTCTTTTGCTTCAACACTTCTTCCCTTTACAGTTAGAGTTTAAATATTTCTGGTCAGGTGATCTCTATAGTTTTCCTTTAAGGTTGTAGGTTTTGCAAGGCCAAATGTACCTGGATTAGTGACTTGGAGCACACAAGCACCTGGAGCATGGAGGGCAAAGGCAGTCCCATGAAATCGTTTGAATGGATCGTTCGATTTTGGCAAATATCCTTTGAATTTCAAAAACACTCCTTAAAGGTTCCAGGAGGTCCACCATAGGCTAAAAATAGCAATTCAGCAGGTTTAAGGTAGTGAAGTGTTGAATTAAATTTTTTTTAAAAAGACTACTTTGAAATTAGAATTTTCTAATATTTTCAATTTGCATTGAATTTTGTGCTATTCGATAGTCGAAGTAGCCAAAAATTACTTCGAAATTAAAAAATTTTTATTCGAATTTTCACTTTGACCCTTAGGGGCACATTTACTAAAGGTTTAAGTGAAAGATTGAATAAAATTTCAAATAGCCAAAAATTCTATTCAAATCTTTAAAAATCCTTTGACTTCGACTATTCGTCAGCTTAAAGCTGCTGAATTGCCATTTTAGCCTATGGGGAATCTCACAGAACTTGTCCTGAAATGTTTCCTAAGTTCTGAGAAATCGAAGGATTTTGGTGAAATCATTCAAATCGTTTGAACGATTTTTCATTCGATCCAATACAGCCTTTCGACCAAAAATGGCCAAATTCGATTGAAAATGACCCCCCAAAAAATTTGATGGTCGAATTTCGAAGTTTTTTCACTTCAAAATTCCACCATTAGTAAATCTGCCCCTTAGAGGCTGATTTACTAAGGGCCGAAGTAAATATTCAAATGCAAAAAATTCGATATTCGAAGTACATTTTTGAAAAACTATGACCATCGAATAGGTTACTTTGAGCATTCAACCATTCGTTTTGAATGGTCGTATAGTAAAATCCTTTGACTTTGAATTTCGAAGTACTATGTCTTTAAAAATACTTAGAATTTTTTACTTTGCCAAATAAAAGCTGCCAAAGTGCTATGTTAGCCTATGGGGAACTGTTAGAACATTTTTCGCAGTTTTATTTTATCGAAGAAAAATACTTTGATCGTAGGCTAAAATCCTTCGAATCGTTCGAACGACTTTTCTTCGAACGCAGGAATGCCATATTCAGTGTAAAATCCTTTGACTTTGATATTCAAAGTCAAAGGATTTTAATGCGATGGTCAAATTTCAAAGTATTTTCCATTACTAAATCTGCCCCTTTTGTATTGAATTGAGCCCATAGTGAGATAACTGATTTTTAGCACTGCACTAAAATACAAGTATTTTCATTTTCTCAGGCTACAGACCCCTCAACTGCTCTTCTGTTATGTATTCAATGTGTTTCATAATCAAATTAGTGTTATTTTGTTATCCTAAGGATAGGACTGTTGCATTAATTTCTCTATTTTTTTTTCTCTAATTATCTCTTACCATCTTTACAGGGAAATTATACTGCTATTCTACAAATTGAAAAAGAAACAATACAGTGTATAGAGCAGAAAATGCCACATCTGTCAAACAGGAGTCTAATGGGAAGCAAGGAGTACATATAGCATGTCAGACTATAACCATTATAAACATTAACATCGTCATTAAAAAGCAATTCTGTAAAAAAGCAAAATACCTTGTGAATTTCTAATGAAAACCATTCATTAATCACAGCCAGAAGTCAGAATCCTGTTAAATGTCTATCTGACATTAGTGTAGAGTTGGGTTATCACTTAATTTAAAGCCGCGGGTCAATTGCTTTTAAATCTTATAGCATCAGCTAATACTATCTGAAACATTTTAATAACTAAATGCACATTTGCAAATCAGTTACCAGCAAGCATTTACTAAATCAATGCACTAATTATAAACAAATGCAAAGCAGTTAGTCAGAAGTTAAAGCATTGGTAAATTCACATATTAAATTTTGCATATTAAAAGCAAACGTAATTCTAAACAACTATGCAGTATAAATCAATTACAAATGTTTAATGATTTAAAGTTATTTGTAAATGGAATGGCTGTTGAAATCAGCTTCTGTCTATGCTTTGCTACTCTGCACTGTTGGTTCTGACTACATAAACAATGCTGTAATTGTTAACTTCCCTTCAGCCAAGAATCCACACAACTCCTTCTTTACATGTTGGGTAATCACAGCACACCTAATGCATTGTCTGAGCTATAAGAGAGATGTACATTGCAACATTGTTTCCATGGTACAGGGATTTGGAAACTGAATAAAATATTAAAGGGATCCTGTCATGGGAAAAAACATTTTTTTCAAAATGCATCAGTTAATAGTGCTGCTCCAGCAGAATTCTGCATTGAAATCCAAACAGATATTTTTATATTCAGTTTTGAAATCTGACATGGGGCTAGTCATTTTGTCAATTTCCCAGCTGCCCCTGGTCATGTGACTTGTGCCAGCACTTTAGGAGGGAACTGCTCTCTGGCAGGTTGTTGTTTTTCCTTCTCAATGTAACTGAATAGTATGCAGTGGGACATGGGTTTTACTATTGAGTGCTGTTCTTAGATCTACCAGGCAGCTGTTATCTTGTGTTAGGGAGCTGTTATCTGGTTACCTTCCCATTGTTCTGTTGTTAGGCTGCTGGGTGGGGGAAAGGGAGGTGGTGATATCACTCCAACTTGCAGTACAGCAGTAAAGAGTTTTTGAAGTTTATCAGAGCAGAAGTCACATGACTTGGGACAGCTGGGAAATTGACAAAATGTCTAGCCCCATGTCAGATTTCAAAATAAAATATAAAAAAATCTGTTTTCTCTTTTTAGAAATGGATTTCAGTGCAGAATTCTTCTGGAACAGCACTATTAACTGATGCATTTAAAAAAAAAAAATTCCCATGACAGGATCCCTTTAATATTTTTCTTACTGTTGCCTCTTTCCCACTCTATGATTAGTTTGAGTAATTCTCAAAGTCTCATGCTTTTTATCTGAGGTAAATTCAAAAGTTGGAAGGTAAACTCTTTATATATATAGTTGCCCTTTTTATTGGAAACACAATCCTTGTCATTTTAAAGGGGAGTTTATTCTTTAGTTGCTATATGCTTAATGTATATGTAAATATATTGCTATGAGTGCAGATAAATTCTTGTTTCAGTTAGTTAATGCACCCATTTCTATTAATTTAAAATTATTTAGTATTGAGCACAACTTTTATGTCAGGTGATCCCTGTCATGTCCAATAAAAATTGCAACCAACCTGGAGTTTTAACCTTGGGGTGCCTAACAACCTGGCATCCCTCTATCTTTTTTGTCCTTTAAAGAGCAACAAATGGTAACAGCAGGCAATTTATTCAAAAGTATATTTTACCCTCACCAGAAATGTTCTACAATAGTTTTTTGTTTTTTTGCAACATCATTATTTTCTTTCTCTTTGTTTGCAATACATTTTTGTTTAATTGTATAAGAACAGAAGGACAAGGGATTGCATTTACACTTTATGTGGCAGTGAAGTAAAATACATAGCATGCTACGGTATGTACACCAAAAAAAGTGATCAATAAAGCCTAAATTAAGAACTTTTATCATTTTAAAAATGCAGCCGTATTTTTACAGCCATCTGTTGTTGCTTCAAGTCGCATCTACCATGCTGTTATCAAATGCGAAGTACTGCCTTCTCCTATACTTCTGTGCTTTTGTTGCAGAGAAGATTTTGAATGGCTTTGGGATTTGAGATAAAACAATTCAAAAGATTAGAATATTAAAGAAAGAACAATATAAATGATTGAAAGAATGAGCAAAGCAAACAAATGGAGAGAGAGAGACAACTACTGCATGTTGGACAAAGTGAGGAAGTTGTAAGGAAAATTTTGTATAATACAATTACCTTGATTTATTATTCATTATCTTAACTCATTATTACTTTAATATTCTTTTAAAATGAGAGCAAGGTGAGGAGACACTGGCAATGATTTGCAGGCAGGGAAATAACAAAGGGCCAGAAATGTCTTGCAGGGAAACATTGGAGGCACCTATTTATAGTAATAGGTTAAATCAACTGGACTTGCTGCAGTTTTTCCTCTTGAAGATATTTTACTAGTCATCCAACTCGCTTTCTCAGTTGAGAATCAGAGAAAGCCAAGTACAGTTGATCTGACTTATTACTATAGATATGCCATGACCTGGATGAATGAGGACCTTCAAAGACATATATACAGTACTATGGCACCAACATCAACTTACAGGGCAGTAGTAGATGGAAAAGTAACATGTTTTGTGAAAGTGTGAAATTCTATCAACTTATGTGTAAAATATTAATAGAAAACAAAAGCAGACCCAACAATGTTTGCTGGTATGCAAGTTCTCCTTATATCACTAGGTTCATGTATAGTGATGGGCGAATCTCCCGCGTTTCGCTTCGCCGAAAAATTCACGAATTTCCAGAGAAATTTGCTAATTGGCAAAAAAATTCGCGAAACGAGTCGCGTGTCGTATTTGACGCGCGGCGCGTCGTTTCTGCGACGCGTGACTCGTTTTTTGGCCGAATTTTTCGGCGGCGAATTTTTGCTGGCATTTCGCGAATTTATTCGCCAGCGGCGAATCGCGGGAATTCGCCGGGAACTCGCCCCTGGCGAATAAATTCGCCCATCACTATTCATGTACTAATAGATCACCTTTCTATGTGCAGTCTTCTTGAATGTGTATATCTGAACATACTGTACACACAATCTCTTTTTTGTATTTTTTAGCTATTGTACATGAGATAGAATCCCTTCTGCATCAACAAAGAAAAAGGACAAGTTGGAACCAAAATATGGATAACTCACCAGGTAAACAAAGTGGTCCAGGTGCATCAGCCCCAAAGCCACATCATAAGGAGTATTAAATCACAAAAAAAAAATGCAGCATGGACATAGGCACTCCAAGGACACCAGAAGCCCATGATTAAGGGGATTATTTACTAAAACTCAATTTTTCTGGTTGGGCTTTTTGGGGCAAAAACTTGAATTTTTGTGGAAAAAAAGCTTGAATTTTTCTAGATTTTTTATACTCCAATGCTGCAAAAATCTGGAATCCAAAAATCTGCTATCTCAAACCTGTCGAGGTCATATACTGTATAAATCAATGGAAGATGTACCTATCCCAATTTGAAGATATTGTGATTTGTGATGGGTTTAGACAAATAATGCAAAAAAATCTGGATTTTTGGGCAATAACCCAAAAAATTCAAGAGATTCAGGAGAATAGTCTGAAAAAATGTTATGATTGAGGTTTTTGCTCCATTGTATCAATTTTTTTCGGATCCTATTTTTTTCAAGTTATTTTAATGATAAAAAAGGTAAAATCGGGTATGGGAGTTTGGTCAAGATTTCTTTATTTAAAAATTAGATAATGTTGGAGTTCTTTGGACATGAAATGTGTAGGATGAACAGAGATGTTGACTATTTTAATGTAGACTTCAAATGAAGATTTTTTTTTTCTTCTACAGTTGTGCTCATAAGTTTACATACCTTGGCAGAATGTATGATTTCTTATCCATCTTTCAGAGAATATGAATGATAACAACTGTGTTTACTCTTTTTAAATCATAATCACTACATAAACTACCCAAATGACCCTGATCAAAAATTTAGATACCTTGGAGATTTGGTCTGATATAATGCAATCTAACTTGACCCAAATGGTTAGTCATAGGTAAAGCAAAAGAATTGTCAAAGGATATGCAGGAAAAGGTAGTTGAACTCTATAAAACAGGAAAGGGATATAAGAAAATATCAAAGGAATTGAGAATGCCAATCAGCAGTGTTCAAACTATAATTAAGAAGTGAAAAATTAGGGGGTTCTGTGGAAACCAAACGAAAGCAAACTAAAATTTCAGCCACAACTGCCAGCAAATTTGTTTGGGATGCAAGGAAAAACCCACAGGTGAAATTAAGGACTCTGAAAAAATGTGGTGTGGTTGGTCCAAATTGATGGCAAAATTAATGCAGTAATTTATCAAAAAATACTGGAGGAAAATTTGCACTCATCAGCCCGGAAGCTGCTCATGGGACATACGTGGACATTCCAACATGACACAAGGCCAAGTCGACCTGTCATTGACTACAGCAAAATAAAGTGACTGTTTTTTTGTTTTTGTTTTTTAAATGGTTACACCCACAGACAGTAACTAAATGTGTGTTAAGCTAATAGAAAGCTTTGTAATCAGGCAAATAATGCAAAAAAATAAATCAATAAATCTATATATTGAGACTGCTTCTTAGTAAGAGCATATGTCCTTTCATATGTTAGAAGGACCTTGACAAATAAAAGCTATTCTCTGGCCACCTATTTCCTTCTCAGCAACCACACTAAATTTAATTTGTAATAACTGGAGCACACTATCATGAAAATAATGATACATTAAATCCCAGCAGGACCTTTATGAGAGTAACATTGCACTCTTTCAAATATTAAGGGAGTTATTTAATTTGTAAAAACAAAATTTTAAAATTGCATTTTTTTGCTATACAATCCAAATTTTTAGTGGAATAAAAACACAAATTTTTCAAGGTTTATCATACCCCGTGAATGGAAAAAGTCTGAATCCAAAAATCCGTCATGTCAGACCTGCTGGGTTTATAAAAATCAATGGGAGAGGTCCCTATCCTATTCGGAAGTTTCTGTGGTCTGTGCTGAAATTAGCCCAAAAATCTGACTATTTCAGGTTTGTCAGGCAAAAATCTATAAAATTAAGACTTTTTGGGAAAGAGCCAAAAAAAAAATCGAGCCAATTAAAAAAAAATGTAATTATATGATTTTTGCTCTATTTTATAGGGTTTTTCCCCCGACTGATTAAATCGAGCTTTTTTTTAATAATAAATACAGTCCCAACATAGATTCTAGTTTGGTTGGTCTTTATTAAAATAAAATAATAAGAATAATTCAGATTTTGCTAAATAACCCCTTCCTGTTTATGTCTATAACACACGCTCCAATTGGTTTGTTTGGGTACAGTGAAATCTATCCCAAGTTCAAGTCATGCCCACAAATTGCAAATTTTGCTATACACAGGACCTTGACACCCGGATGACACTCATAAAGTTGGAGCAGAGAGCTTATATTCAAAGGGTTATTTTCAAAGCAACTCTAAAAGAAGAAACTCTGAAATACTGTACTTATATTTGCACTAGGATCTTGCTGAAAACATGTTAATAAAAAGGTGTACATCTCATTTTCCATATCATATTTGCATACATAAAAAACATATTATAAATACATTAACAATATCTGACAATAAAAGGTTGACATCAATTTGTACTCTGTAAAACAGGAAGGGATATTGTAAAGTCAGTATCAAAAGCCCTTAAATCTAAAAATAGATTGGGGTAAAGCTCCACAATCAGAATGAAAAGAACATCAGAGACACAATAATTTTTTAGATGATATTGTTCAGAAGGTACAAGTAAAAGTCCTGATTTACCTGCTATGCCTTCTCATTAATACTTAATATTTAGGAGTTGTTCTAATTGTGCATACAATCTGCATAAAAATGCTAGTGTTCTTTAATGTACTTGAGTAAACATACATATAGGTAATACCTCATAAACACATAAACATCAATATCTAATAGCTACACTTTATAATCCCATAGGGACCCATTTGCCCGGCCAAAGTTTAACATTTGTTTTATTAGGATGATAAGACTTTTTAAGAATATATAAGATTTAAGAACTTAACTTTGCAATTTTTAAATATATTTTCATATCCATAATATTATATACATGCATACATGTATACATACTGTTCACATAACACTAGTGATGGGCGAATTTGCAGCGAATTCCCGCGAATCGCCGCTGGCAATAAAATTCCTGAAACGCCATCGAAAATTCGCCTGGCAAAAATTAGCCAAAAAAAACGAGTTGCGCGCCGTTTTTGACGCGACTTGTTTCGCGATTTTTTTCGCGAATTTCGCTGGAAATTCGCAAATTTTTTGGCGAAGCGAAACAGGGTAGATTCGCCCATCACTACATAACACACAAAATAAGATTAATTAATTAATTGATTAATCAAATATTTATTTGATTAATCAAATATCATATATGATATTTGATTAATCGAGATACACTGAATAAGCTTCACTAAACAGACATACAGAAACCTATGAAAAATCTTGCTGGGAATGAGATGAAAAAAAGATGAAGGTCAGAAGCAGAGTGCATGTTACATATAGGAGTGTATTTTGATATCAGAGCTGAAATATAAGGAGCTTCAATATTAAGAACTTTGAATGTGAATGTTAGGAATTTTATTTTATTTTAGAGGGGAACAGGAGACAATTAATGGATATGAATAGGGGAATAACTGATGTGAATTGGTAAGATAAATTAATGAGTCTAAGGGGTTGATTTACTAAGGGGCAGATTAATCATTATTCACCAATTTGGCAAAAATTTGATTTTCGAATAAAAATTCAATCAAACCGAATAAAATATTCACTAGTTTTGAGTGCTATTAGATTTGACAAAAAAAAGTCATACAATCAAGTGATTTTATGAAAAAATCGTGAAAAAACGTTCGATCGTTCGAAAAAAATCTTACGAATCGAAAGATCGAATCGTTCGAACATAGGCTTCTATTGCAATTCGGTAGGTTCAATCTGGTGCAGTCAAATAATATTTTAAAGGGGAAGTACTTCGATCATCGAATGGCAGAATGATCAAATATTCGATCATTCGATCTATTCGATATGATCAAATTTTGCATATTCGATGAGCAAAGTGGCCTAATTTGCATATTTGATCGAATTTCGAATCCTTCACGTGAATTTACTAAATCAGCCCCTAAAATGACCCCCCCAAAAATTTGGATGGTCGAATTTCAAAGTATTTTCCACTTTGAAATTCGACCATCTGAATTTTTTGGGGGGTAATTTTCGATTGAATATGGCAGTTTTCGATCGAAAAACAGCTGTAGTCGATTGAATGAAAATCTTTCCCCTACCAGTAGCATTTAGAAAAGTTTGGAGTCGTGAATGGCAATGTGCTGGAATGTCTGCAAGAAGTAAGTTGCAGTAGTGGACAACTAATCCATTCTAATTGTTTCTAGTAAAACCTACTCTACTCAAATTTAAAGCATTTTTTTGTTTGATAATTACCTTATTTTATCAGATCCATCCTGAAGTTTCATACTACTTTTACTTCACTTCTCCAAGAATGCAATTATTAACTGAATTATGTTAGTTTAAACTACAAAATATTTCCAAAATATAACAATATTAAGACCACACAAGACATCATCTGTCATCATGTCAGATACTGAAGGCTGACTGACCTAACCCTCCGTCACTGTTGTAGTTCATAATAAATGCAGCTACCAGACACATACAGTATACCTAACCAATCACTTCCATACCACTCCAAGTGTTCACTAAATTTCATTAATCTACTGTTCATTAATCAACCTTCCCAACTCATTCTAGACTTTACTAGAGCTACACCCATACTCTATAGTTACATAACATGTAGCATTAGATTTTCTTCTGTTCTTAAAGTTTGAGAATACCTGTAGTTACTGCTTTTCATTGCCACCTATAAGAGTCTATTTCCACACTGTTCCACTACTTGTCTTCTTGATCATTTATTTTGATATTCGGCTGTCTAGCAGCTCAGAGGTATTATTTTTATTTTCTAACCACTGTAATGTGTGTTTCCCTGTAACATCTATCCACTTTCATGCTTAAACTTTTGATAGGGCTGCAAATTATTAGAAACAATTTTGTGGTCTTCAGTGAAAATTTATGTGCCACTGTTCCTATCATCATGTCCCTAGAGCCGTTGGCTTGAATTGCAGCTGCATGGGTATTTTCACTCTACAGAATGACCAGTCAGATTGTGATTCTTGTCCATGACTATATTGTACAATATCCAGCCAAGTGCCCTAGGCTGATCAGTTGGAAATCCCAAACAACAGATCCCCAAAGAATGGCCATGTGTGGACAGCACCAAAACCATTTTTGCCCACATAACAGCATGCACTGGAAAAGTGACAGCTACATAAACTATTAGAAAATCTGATATGATTTTTAGCCACTTCAATATGACTTTGGTTCTTTACTTTATAATGAAGCTTCTGGACGTGTATTGTAGAATGATTGTCATAGTATTCCATGTGCAGTATGTAAAAATAGTCTAGAGAATCATCTCTGATGCCTTTCCTAAGTGAGACTTTGAGCAATTTAAATGAATTATAGTGAATTTTCCCTCAGCTGAAAAAAGCAAACTAGTTTATGAATTTCAGAGGGAGCTTTGGGATTTTTGATGTAATGAGTTTTACAGTTTCAGAGGCAAATGCTTTGCTAATAATTATGTAACAGTAATTAAATCTGAAAAAGGCTATACTCTAAGTATGTTGATTTATTGCAGCTCCATAGACATGCTCCTGAAGCGCTCATTCAAGTGTATGTTTCCTCTTTCCAGTTTCTTTAAATTCTCCTAGTACACTGGGTCACAGATGGTCTGAGCTGTGATATTTTCCCTATTAAATTCCTAATAATCTTTTTCTAGGCTCAGTCGGGATTTCTCATTTTAATTAGAAGGTTTAAGGAGCTAACTCTGTTTGAAATTTCTCCAAAGAGAGATGGGTGCAGGTGATCCCATTCAGCAGAATGACACAATATCTAGGCCAACACCTCATTTCCATATTAGATTAGAGTTGCTTTGGCATTACTCCCGAATCTAATGATGATGCACCGTCAGTGCTGTAGGCATGAATTTTTGCCGTATAAAAATAAGATTAGTTCAGGATTACATTTAAAGGCTTTGTAAGATTATAACGCTTACCCCACTTCACTCAGAGCAAATGGATGCATTCACTTTGCAAATTTGGATAGTGAATCCTCCAAGTGCCTTTTAATCTTTTTGTAGCTTGGAAGTCAAGTCCACCTCAGTATACTGCAGATGTGACCAATGTTGAGTTCATATGTCTTTGAAAAATCCATTATGCATGGATTCATTCTAATTGATGTATTATGCAAACCTATTTACTATTTAACAAACTATAGATTATATGCATATGATTACTGTATATCAAATGATTAGCTGTTTTTGTTTATTTTCTCCTTTCTGGAAAGTAAAATAAAATGTAATTGGTTGATGAGATCATGGTACATACTTTTTCTGTATATTTGTATTTATCTATATGACTGTAGGCTGCCATTTTCCTTCTCTAATTGGAGTCATTCTCCATTGGTGGCAATAGATACTTGCTGCTAAATAACCTTATAAAGATAGAATTGCACTGTTTGTAGCAATGGAGAATATACTGTATGCC
This sequence comes from Xenopus borealis, assembly GCA_024363595.1. Classification (NCBI taxonomy): domain Eukaryota; kingdom Metazoa; phylum Chordata; class Amphibia; order Anura; family Pipidae; genus Xenopus; species Xenopus borealis. The sequence goes on along the minus strand of CM044441.1, from coordinate 60,828,814 downwards.
CCCTTCTACAATTTTAAAAGTAATTTTCTTTAATAAGAATGTTTGTTTCCTTAGAGTTTTTGCTATTAAAATGTGTACATGTAAATTATAATGATGCTATAAGAATAAGATGACCAAAATCTATTTATTTAGTTACATATCATTTAAAGTTTTTTTAAACCATTCTAGGGATATCACAGGTCAAAGTCCTTACTCTCACGCATAACCCTAAACCAGATTCTAGGAGAATGGAATACTATCCAGTGTAGTGCAAATAAATATACGGTAGGAACCAGAGCCTGTTAAACAGCTAACAAAAAGTTTTACCAGGCACAGGACAAATGCAGCATGGTACATGGTACAGTAGATTCAGTATTTAGAGTCAATATAACAGTTGCACACAAAGTGGAACTTTACTGTACTTTGGTTCCAACAACAGGTTTTACAAGTTGTGCACTGCTAGAGATCACAAACCTTTATCTATTCTAATCTATTGAATCTCATTGGTGCAGATTAATCAAAGTGTGAAAGTTGAGCTGACCACAGATAAACTCACCTACTTTCTGTTCATTCCTACGGGGTTTTTAGAAGAGTATTATCAAATGTTGAACTCTAACTTTCACTGATTGATAAAAATGCTTCTAAAAATTCCACAGGAATTAATAGAAAGTGGGTGAGTTTATCTGTGGTCAGCTGTATTTTCACACTGTGAACCATCCCAGATTTATTCACATTCCAAATTTGTATGAACAATAAGGTGCACATAAAGCCCATACAGTAATAAGTACTAAGTACTAAAGTACTAAAGTGGTCCATAAAAATGCAAAATATTTTGTTGGTTTCAACTCACCTACCTGAGCATGAATATTAATGCACTAAATAATTAAATATATTTTTTGTTTAAACCTTGAACTTCATCCAAAGCTTTGGATGAATAAATGCAATAATGTTTTGTCTACTATCAATGCAATTTTACATATTTTATCAGATATCAATGCGCAAATTAGTGCTTGGATTCAGTTCTTGATTTAGCTAAATCTTTTGCAGAGGAAGGCATCTGCATCCAAAATTTGGGATTCAGTGCATCCCTAAACTTAAGTAAAGTGACAGATCTCTGTAAATATAGGTACACACTTAAAAACCTGAAGTACACTTTGAAGGGGCACTTTACCCTAACCTGTTCTTGGGCTGGTTGCTTTATGTATGTAGTGAATCCTTCACTCTTAAACCCCCCCTACATCCTGCCTTCCATGTAGAGGTGGAAATAAAAAATGGACAGTTGGGGGCAGATTTAATAAATTTGTGTGAATGATTCGAAATTCGATCAAATTTTCAAAAAGACTCAAATTTTGAATAGTTTTTGTGGCTATCGACCATCGAATTTAAAAAATTTGATCAAATCGAATGATTTGAATAGATTGAATAAAAATCTATTCGATTATTCAAATATTCGATTGTCAAATTACTTGCTCTTTAAATTTTTATTCGACTGCCTAGTTCGCCAGATTAAATCTACTGAATTGCTGTGTAAAAAAAAGCTCCCATAGGGTTTTTTCAGCTTTTTAATAACAAATAAAAAAATTTAATTGAATGGTTAAAATCGTTCAAATTTTACTGTTCAATCTACAGATGAAGCCACTTTGGATTGTGCATTTGACACAGAATAACTTAACTCATCTATCCCATTTATCCCACTTATCACAGAATATTGTGTCACAGCATCCCATCTAATTAAAGAGTTCACCATTGAAAACAATGATGCTTTGATATGCTAATGAAAAGGTTAAATGCATTAAAAGAGGTTTAAAAGGTTAAAAGGTTAAGATAACTTTAGATAACATAGTTTCTTCAATTAACCCTGAGTCATGACGCATTTAACTCACAAATGAAATTGGCTACATCTGTAATTTTTTTTAATTCGATTGTTCGATCAATCGAATTGCGTTTAAAACCCTTCTAATTCGATATTCAAATTCGAAGGGTTAAAATGCGATCAAAATTCGATGGTCGAATTTGAGGGTTTTTTTAACCCTCGAATTCGACCCTTAATAAATCTGCCCAATGGTGTCACAAATAGCCCCTATGCATTTGACATGGGGCAGTGGATATGTGCATGTAAGGGTTTATAACCCTGACACCCCAAATTCCTTATCCAGTACAGGCATATCCAGAATACTCAGGACCTGGGGCATTCTGGACAACAGATCTTTTAGTAATTTGGATCTTTATACATTAAGGGGCAGATTTACTAAATTTACATGAAGGATTCGAAATTCGATCAAATTTTCAAAAAGATTTGAATTTTGAATACCTTTTTTGGGTACTTCGACCATTGAATGTAAAAAATTCGATCGATTCAAATGATTCGAATAAAAATGTATTCGAACATTCGACCATTCGATGGTCGAAGTACTTACCCTTTAAAAAAAAATTCAATAGGCCAGTTTGCCAGATTGAATTTACCGAATTGCTTCATTTCGTCACAGATAGTTTACTTGATTCTGGAGTACTAGACTCTTATCGCTCTGGTATGAAAAGGATGGGTATGCGTGCAATCCTGTTGAGGGAGGGGGTGCTGGAGGACGCTGGATTCTGTGTGCCCTTGAGGGAAAACCGGCCCTGACCATGCACTTGAGCAATTACCGACATCCACTTAAAATGTAATGGGTTGGGTTTGCAAGGGGTTCCCTTGAATTACTGGATCATTTTTCTGACTGGTTAGTTCTTATACTTTTAGTTTATAATATTGTGCAAAAAAGAATAAGAAAAAACCCCAAATTGCATCCTGAGAAAAACAGTATTTTTAATGGGTACAAAAGAAGGCACCATAATGCCCAGGAGCTTTTTACATGGTGTTCTTTTGGGTGTAAATTTTCACATTTACTAACATAGGCGTAATTGCCAGTCACAAAATTTTTGGTCTTTGCATTCATTTTAATTGTTAATTTTATTCCATATGTTTACTTTCCTGCTGACGCACATGAGGTGAAATCGGAAAGGGGAGTCATAAAAAGCATTCCATAGGTACATCTTTCTTTTTTCTACAGCTAGATTAATACATTCTTCCACTGCACCACTGTTTAATCAATACCACCACTGGTAACATGGATCAAGCACGTGCCAGTTCTGACCCTACTGATTGTCTGTCCATTCATCCGTCCTTCTTTCCTCCCTCCTGCCCTTCCTTCCTTCCTTTCTCTGCTATATTTAAGGTGCAATAGCAGTTAAAATGTATATAGAAGACACTGCCATTTTTGTGTTTTATTTCTACTTAACAACCCTGCTGTTTAATGTAATTTTGCATACTTAAGTAAATTACATAATAAGTATATTTAAGTAGCAACAAAAAAAACAATAAATGTAGCTGCAAACTTAAAATGTTTGCATCCGTTTTTACAGAATGACACAAAAGCAATAAGCAGGTATATTCATTTACCCCGGGAATGTATGTGCTATCTGGACAATATGAAGCTCACAGGAAAACATTTGAACTCTATTTTACAGTCATAATGTGCTGTGTAGCAGCATATTCACGGTCTTAATAAACCATTTGGCTAATTTTACATTTAAAACATACACATTTGCAAACTGCAAGCATCAACAATCTTCTGGCTGCCTCTGGGCCAAGCTGCTGTTTAGACTTCTTGGATTGTGCCATATGTTTAGTGATTTCTTTTGTTAAACCTCCTAAAGAGGTGGATAGAGGTGTGCAGCTCTGCCAAACTGCTACTCTGTGAGCTGGATGGCTTCAGTGATGTATAGTTATAATACTCTTTCTCATAATACAGAAGGAAACTACACCCAGCACTGTCATTTCAAACAAGATCCAATTGTGCTAATTTCCAAAAAAAAAAGTGGGATATTGTGGGGGAAACATTGATTTCATCTCCTATTACCACAATATAAAAAGGAATTCGGATACTCCACAATTTGCCTTTCTCATGGGGAGATTTATTAAAACAAAACCTTAACATGGAATTTGCAAAGGATCCCTAGCTGTTCAAATGTTATCACATTTATTAACATTTTCCTGACCTGACATAGAACTGAAAATGGTTCATAATTCTATCAATTTTGGTATAGGTTCTATGTGCATGAAAACCTTTTTGTCTGTTAAGTAAACCAAGCAGGAAGTTTTGTTACAGGTACACTTACAAGTATTGTTAGGAATGTAAATCAGTTTCTTTTGCATTCCTAATGAAGATCTTAAGTTCTGTATTATGTTATGTGCTACAATATGAATTGATACTACATAACGACAAAAACTCTGTTCATTCTCTGATACAAGTATATTATCCATTAATATTATTGTAAAAAATATTTACTCCCTGTGGAAAGATATGAGGATTAGAAGTCACCTTGGTATTCATGACCTGTAAAAAAGCACTTTGCTTTCTTCCTCGTGCCTTAATAGGCTTTCGTATTTGAATAGTTAATTTCAGTGGAAAAAAGACAATAGTCCATCAACCCCTTCAAATGACCCACAGAATATATACATACACATACCTATATAAACCTCTTGCTGAGCACAAAAACAAAGTGTGATGCAACCTTTATTATTGTTTATGATAATAATAATTATATGCTCTTTTGAAGACTTTCCACTTGCAAGGTATTTCACATATGTAATCTTGAAAGGTCTCTGTAACTCAAAATATCCTTTTAATTTACAATAAGAGGAGCATTATTCCTTGTATATATGACAGGAGGGGTCTTGGTTACCATTGTGTAGGAGATCCAAAGTTATACATATATTGGATCTATTACCCAGAATTCTTGCAGCCTAGTTTTTATTATTTTCTGGGTAGTGATGGGCGAATTTATAAATTCGCGAATCACCAGCGAAATTTCGCTTGGTGAAAATTCGCCGAAAAAACTAGTTGCGCGACGTTTTTTGACGCGACGCGACAAAAACGACGCCATTTGACGCGACGCAACGCGATTTGACGCGACGCGTGTCAAAAGCGTCCCGCGACTCGTTTCGCGATTTTTCGGCGAAGCGAATCTCGGGAGATTCGCCCATCACTATTTCTGGGACCTTTCTGTACTTTAGCACATCATGCTTTAAGGGTCATGACATTTGTAGCTCCAAGAGTAGGGGACAAACACTCAAAGTCACCCCTCATTAATTTTGAATTAGATATTCTGTACCTGCAAATGGCAGGTGCTCAAGTAGATGCTACTTTAAGGGCTCTCTTTTCACCGAGGCATGCAACTGCCAAATAAAAAATGAATAACAGTAGTGATAGCTACTTTTATAGTAATCTTTTATTGTTTCTGTTTCATTTTTACAACAATAGTTTGAACTTCTTAAAAATTTTAAAACCTATAAGCAATGGAAAACAGAGATGCATAAAAAAAACATATTTCCACATTCATAAAATATATAAAAGAAGCAAAAAAGTAAATAAAACTTTTGTCTGTCTTCAGGAATGCATGGCGTTACATTTTTGAATCATGCCTAATTAAACCAAACCCACAGGGGATATGTCAAACACTGCAAATTAAAGCTATTACAAGAGTCAATTTTCTCTTAAGTCTCATAATCATTGTATGAAGGCATTTTGCATGACCCTTATGCAGCATAAATTTGTCGGCACTAAGAAGGAGACCTGGGAGTTAGAGAAAGTCATTTTGTTCATTTTCGGTTGATTGTGCAGACCTAATGTGGTTATGTAATGAAAGGTGCAAAGTTTGCTACGGATCTAGTTACCTAAAAAATGTCATTTGTGTTTTGCACAATAAATCATCAAAAAGAGTTGTGAACAGACTTTTAATACTATTTTGTCCTCTTTAATTTAGCATAACACTAGAAACTGTTAGCACATAAGACAACTATGGGTATGAATGTTACACTAAGAAAATGGCTTCCAGACCAGAGTTCCTGAAAAAGAAGCATTATTCTCAGTGGTTCTCAGTGGTTCAGAAGGTTTGGGGCCTAACGTTGGAATAGAAACTTGGCCTGAAACCAGGTTGGGGTGAAATGTACAATAATTTGCATTAGTTCTCCTATATATGTGTAAAAGCCCATCCCAAAGGCTTCCCAGACTAAGTAAGACCTAATTGCTGTTCTAGATCATTTTAAAGGAAACAATAATAGTCTGTATTTACCAACATGGCGACCAAGCAGATGCTGCAATAATTAAAAAAGCCAGTCACTGATTGGTTGCTATGAGTTACTGTCCATGTACAATTTTGTGTTGATAGATGTGACCCAGAGAACTTTAGAATCCATCTCTTTAACAATGGAACAAGGTAGGGAAAGGGCTGCATTACAATGTAAGCCTATTGAAAAAATCATAATGTATTAAACGAAAAGCCAAGAAAAAACCCTAATGCAACGCTCCACCATCTAACAGCTATTTAGGTAATTTGTTCTTTTGCAACTGTAAAATATTTCTTTAATTTAAGCTTTTAAAGCTTTTTAAAGGAGAACTGCCACCAGCAAATAATAATATTTTCCTGTGAAATCAAGAATGTCAAATTTTGTCCACTTCCTCAAATTGTATTTTAAAGCTAAAAAACATGGATTATACTAATTAGTCTAAACCACAAAAAACTCATAATTTATTAAACAAAAAGCCAAGAAAAACCACTAAAGCCAAGCTTCACATCTAACAGTTATTTAGGTCATTTTGCTCTTTTACAACTGTAAAATATTCTTTAATTTAATCTTTTAAAAGTTTATTTTGTTTATATTTGTACAAACAGAGCATTTCAAAGTTTTTAGTAATTGGGGCAAATTTACTATTATTCCCCAAAATTAGCTCGACCAAATTCGAAATTCGATAAGCATTCGACCATCGAATCCGATTTCACGAAAAATGTGTACGATCGGTATTCAATCAAATTCGATCGAACTTCAATCATTTCACGTGAATTTCGAAAATTTGCCCCAGAATAACAAAACACATGTATCCCATTTATCCCACTTAACAGAATATTGTGTCACAGCATCCCATCCATTCACCATTGAAAATAATGGTGCTTTGGTATGCTAATGAAAAGGTTAAATGCATTAAATGAGTGAAGATGACTTTAGATAACACAGTTTCTTCAATTAACCCTGTTATGACGCATTTCACTGACAAAACCAAGTGGCTGCATCTGTATATCTAAGAAAACAGTGCATAATTCTCTTAAAACTGGCATATTATAAGGAAATCCAGTGTTGTTTTTAAAAAAATTAAGATTTAAAACAAGTAACATTTGACTTGCATTATAACCTGATTAATCACTAATGCTGTCCAAGTTTGCATTGCATACTGTAGCTAAGCAAGTATTTTGCTTGGTATCTCTACAGCAGAAAACAAGACATAATATGTAGCACAAGGATGAAGTCATTTAGCTAGATTGCAGATCATTAAAAAAATTTAAGTCACTTCATACTCATGGGAGGATTCTTCCTAGATTAAATTTTATCAATAACATATCTGTATTTTATTAAAGTGATGCAGAAATTTCAGATCAGAAAACAAGGTACGAGAAAAGTATGGCAGGTGTTGATGCAAATGAAATGGATGACAGATGGCTGGTAGCGCAATCACTCACTGTATGTTTATAATGGATAGAAGTAATAAAATTCCTCTGAGCATTACTTTGTTGCTCTGCACCAACAACTTTATAAAAATGTCTTGGGAAACAAGCTTTTGTAAATTACATTATACCATTTATAAGTTTAAGGGACCTTGGATCCACAGGATCTGCAATTTTTTTGTAAACAGTTTTTACTTTAATTGTAACAAAAATTATATTCCCAGGCTATGCCCTCTTTACCACCATGCAGAAATGTCGCACAGAATAATAATTTTATTGCTGTTGTTTTTGCAATAAATTTGCATACATCTACAATTGGTAATGCTTGTCTAAGAGGAGGCATTTTTTTTATCACAGATGATCCTTTTAGAAATGTTAAAAATGGCATAAAACCAATTTGTAGCCTTTAACTACATTAGAATGGACAAAATATATAATTAACTATTTCCCTTTCTTGATCATAATTGCAATCATTAGTGCAAAAAGGTCATCTACACCAGTGTATGAAATACTATGCAGTCCAGTTTGACAATCTTTTAACCAGAAGAAAGAAAGAAATTATCTCCCTTTTATATGTATTCCTGTGTGGTTTAAGCAACAGTAGCATTTGTACAAAGTTCACCTGAAACCTATTTTATCTAACCTGAGCTTGAAATAGGGGCACTCAACTGAGGAAGTCCATCAAATATGGCCCCTTACCTCAAGAACAAGGGGCAAGGGGGTTCATAAATCAGGGAGGGGTAAAAAACAAATTTTCAGGGTGCATAAATCAAGAAATTTAAGGTTGACATCCTTAGGAAGGGAATATGTGTAGATGATGGGCTAACAGATGTCATTCACTCATAACTGGTATAAGGCCCTTGATTTCACAAATAACCTTGGGTGTGACATGCTCCTTTTCTTGTATGGTCACCAAATCATCCCAGAAAAAGTTGTATGAGGTCAATACAAATTAATGAAAGAAATTATAATGACAGGAACAGCATTTTAATCACAGTTTTCTGTGAATGAAGAGACAAAACGAATTTTTAAGTGCTATTTGATTGATAGCACTAGTAATGCTATAAAAATTAAAAAAAATAATTCTAGTAGAAAATTTGCTTAAAAAAGATTTTTCAACATGCTAAAAGTTTGTTTAAAAGTGGATATAAACAAAAGTAGACCAAATACGAAAAATTTGGACTTCAATTCCTAGGATTAAACGGGTTACTGAGACTGTTATTATGTATCCACAAAACTGCCCTTGATTTTAATACATTTGTTTAAAAGTAATCTTTGATAATTTTAATTTTAATAATTGTTTAAATATGTGATGTTTTCTCTGTGATTTCTCCAAGCTAATATTATTTTTCTTACTGTAGACATTACACTCAAGCAGTGAATCATGGACAGATTCCCCTTGATCTGACTAGCTGATTCCAGCTTATATCAGCAATCTGAAATGAACAACTGAGAAACAGCATGGCTGAGTTGGTTGGTGAAGAAAAAAAATGTAAGGTTGAGGAAGCGCAGTAATAAACCATTTATATATCAAAAAGTATTGGAATGAAACAAAAAAAACTGTGTGGTGTTAATAGAAATGGCCTGTAGGTGGCACTGTACACAGAGTTATACTGTGCATATACAGTACTTTCTTTACAGCTTTAAAGCAAGTTGAAGTGTAATGGCTGCATGAATTTACATAATCCACTGCGGTTTGGGTGTGTGCTTATATTAATGGTATGCAAATAAGTGTACACAATAATTCTTTGTGGTGTTTGTTCATTTGTATTACATGTTTAGAATGTGGTGCATTATCTTCCTCAAACTTATTAAAAGGCTACATGAACATATGCTACTGTATATAAACTAGTATATTTTCCCCTGTAACCATATTATGACATTTTTCAAAAGATCCACACCGATTTAAGCATTTCTCCTTATAATAAGGTTTCCTTTCAAACTGAAATCTTTTATATAAGAATGTATAAAAAATTCAGATATAGTTCTCAGTATCTTCTGGTTGTAGACATGACTCTTCACTGCACATCAGCATCAGAAAAACATATGATTTTAAATCTTATTTAAAAAGACATGACCAAACTCCCATGCCTGATTTTGGCTTATTTATTAATAAAAAAAAACCACAATTTAATTGAATAATAGAAATACTCAGTAAAATCGATCGAAAACATGAATTGCTCTAATTTTTAGGGATTTTTTTCACGAATTGCTCCAATTTTTTGCCGACAACCCTGAAAAAGTTGAAAAAAAAAGCTAAACCCAGAGTACACCATGAAAACTTCCAATTAGAATAGGTGCCTGTCTGACTTATACAGGACGTCGACAGATCTGAAATGGCAGATTTTCAGATTCAGGCTTTTTGCAGCTTTTTTCAGTTTTCTAGTGAAAAAACTAGAATTTGTAAAAATTTCACAATCTTAGATTAGATTGGCTACTACAGGTACAGTACTTCTGATGAAAACAGTAATTCACTTCCAGTATACCCTGTACCAATCTTGCCAATACAGAATAATATAAAACAATTATGACACCTGTTATACAGAATACTTGGGACCTGGGGTTTTCGGGATGTTTACGTAATTTGGATCTTTGTACCTTAAATCTACTAGAGAATCATGAAAACATTAAATAAACCCAATAGGTTGGTTTTGCATCCAATAAGGATTAATTCTATCTTAGTTTGGATCAAGTACAAGATATTGTTATATTATTACAGAGAAAAAAGGAAATAATTTTCAAAAATGTAGATTATTTGGATAAAATGGAGTTTATGGGAGATGGCCTTTCTGTAATTCAAAGTTTCTGGATACCAGGTTTCCAGATAATCGAGTGCATACCTGTACTGACTTTACATCCAATGTAAGTATTTTACTAAGAATGAAAGAAACCGCACATTCAGTATAGTGCTGTCATCAAAACATCAATGTACCAAGAACACAAAGCCAACAATTACTTGGTAACATCAAATAAAATACAATTAACAGTCCAGGAAGAATATCCATTTTTATATATGCAAGGGTCTATTTATCAAAGGTCAGATTTTAGTGGCTTTAGACATTTTTGAAACTACTACTAAACTCATAAACTATTAAACTATGAATGTTGTGAGATTTTTAAAAAATCTGAATTAAATGAGTACAAACTCAAAATTAAGCTGAACGAATTCGAATACCTCGAAAAGTCTGAATTGATTTAAAGTGGTCCAATAGGATCAGCACAGCTCCCATTGAACCTCTTAGCACAAAACAATTAACATGACCTATAGGTAACTTCTAATGTATGTTTATATTTTACGGCAGTAAACATCTTAAAAGGAACAGTTCAGTGTAAAAATAAAAACTGGATAAATAGATAGTCTGTACAAAATAAAAAAAATGTTTCTAATATAGTTGGTTAGCCAAAAATGTAATGTATAAAGTCTGGAGTGACTGGATGTCTAATATAATAGCCAGAATCCAACTTCCTGCTTTTCAGCTCTTTAACTTTGAGTTAGTCAGCGACTTGAAGGGGGGCCACATGGGACATAACTGTTCAGTGAGTTTGCAATTGATCCTCAGCATTCAGCTCAGATTCAAAAGCAACAGTTATGTGGGCTCCCCTCAAGTCACTGGTTGGTTACTGCCTGGTCACAGGGTAACTAGTCAGTGGAAAACAAGCGAGCTGAATATCGTGTACTGTTCTGTCATGTTAGACATCCACTCACTGCAGACTTTATACATTACATTTTTGTCTAACTAACTATATTAGAAACATTTTTTTTATTTTGCAGAGCCTATCTATTTACTCAGTTTTTATTTTTATACTGAACAATTCCTTTAAGGGCAATATCAATAAAGTTTTTGCATTTAAGGATCAAAGATGCTACTGAGCCATTGTAATTATTGGGAATACGCCAGAAAGGATAGTTTGTTTTATCCCAATGCTCTTATACAGGGCCTTTATAATATGTAGGTGCAGCAGACCCAACATCTGTTGATGGAACATGTAGGGAATTCAGTGAGGTCCTGACTAAATAAGTAGTTTTAATACGTTTGTAAAATACAGGTTTGTTGGACCTAAAGGATTTTGCTTTGGGTTCAAACATTTTTTTATATATTGATATGTATCCCACAATGTACACAGAAATGACTAGTGTGCATTTTTTAGATATGTACTCCCTGAGTCTGAATATTACAATCAGCACTCCATTAATTCTCTCTGCACTGTAATGGATATATACTGTATTATGACACATTAAAGGATGTCACTACTCTTTAGAGTCCCAAATTTGTGATTGTCTTTTTAGCCTTTAGCAAACCACTTTTAGATATACTGTATTTTTTACACTGAAATGGCTGTAAGTTGTCAAAATATACTATGTGATTGCTTATATATATTTATCTTTATGAGCTAAATAAGAGGAAAATGGCCCCTTTCATAAAATGGCATTTCTACTTTAAAAAAACAAGAGTGTTTTACAGTTTGCTTGTAATAAACATGAACTAATTTAATTAATTCAGTCCTTCATTGTCAACTGAGATTTACTGTAAACCTGGGATCAGTTAAGTATTCTTTTCAGTGTATTTAACTTTCCAGCGATTCTTTTATCACGTCAAGTAGAAGTCTCCTGAGGCAGGCAAGCAGCTGCCCTTGCTTGATGCTTGCCTTCTAGTCAGCACAAGGGATGAAAAAAAGACCTCAGGATATCACCGCATTATGGAGCTTCAATCTGCAGCATGTGTTGTTTTCTCGCTGCACGTTCCTGCATTTTATTACAAAAACTAGTCGTTGCGTTTCTAAAAGTAGCAATATCTCATGAGCCTGTATCCATTTTTCTATTCAGTCTTCTTATTTTCATACCATAGAAACAATGGTGGGTGTATTTTATAATAAATAAATAGATGCATTAAAAAAAAGGTTTTCACATGGACTAAAATGTCCTGCTATGGTGCAACATACAAAGGATCTTCAGCATCCCTTTACCACAAGTCCTACTATGGAAGCACAATACTCCTGTTTTCCCACAGACCCCACAAATACTCTGGATTTGGCAATACCACATCTACTGCAGAGGAAAAAAACAAAGCATTGCTCCCACAACATTATTGCAAACTGTCTGGACGTGTTGCCTGTTTAGCTAATCATAACAGGGAGGATTCGTGGTCTTATTTTGGGACTGGCCCCTCTTAAAGCTTTGGTCCCCAGCATAAAAAGTGTGAGTAAGATCAAAAGGTAGATGCTTACTTGTAATGTTGGTTATTCCTGAACTCTTAAAAGTTATGACCATGTTTTCAAAAACATATAAAATGGCTTGACTAAATGACCATAATCTTAATCTACGGTAATATCCTCAATGGAGCTGAGCCAGTGGCCATACTGTCTGCATTGCCTCTACTCTATATGAGCAGACAGTGATGGTCCTGGTTCACTCCTATTGCTATCCTTGTATTTTCAAGTAGGTATGGCTTGTTTCACCTGTCATTAATCTAGCCACAGGTGATCAGTGTAAGCCATTAGTCTGGCTGTAAAACCCCATGCTTTGCACTGTCTATAGGTTTAGTTCCTTATGTTCCGTGAGTGCAGGTTCGGGTCGCACCTAATCTGCGGGTCAAGATGCACATCACTACTGCACTGCCTGACTGGTATCAACCTCAGCCTGACCTTCGACTATGCTCTATGCTTCCTGTTTTTCCTGTATACCTTACTGTTCCCTTGTCTACCTAAAACTCTCTCCTCGGTCCTCTCACTTTAAAGGAACAGTTCAGTGTAAAAATAAAAACTGGCTAAATACTGTATATAGACTGTGCAAAATAACAAATGTTTCTAATATAGTTAGTTAGCCAAAAATGTAATGTATAAAGGCTGGAGTGACTGAGTGTCTAACATAATAGGCAGAATCCAACTTCCTGCTTTTCAGCTCTTTTAATCTTGGTTAGTCAGAGACTTGAAGGGGGGCCACATGGGACATAACTGTTCAGTTAGTTTGCAATTGATCCTCAGTATTCAGCAAACAGTTATGACCCATGTGCCCCCTCCCCCCTCAAGCCACTGATTAGTTACTGCTTGGTAGTGGAAACCAAGAGAGCTGAAAAGCAGGAGGTAGTGTTCTGGCTAGATTACATTTTTGGCTAACTGTATTAGAAATATATTTTATTTTTCACAGTCTATTTACACTGAGACCTGGTAGCATCCGAGTAGAGGAGGGATTCTCACAAAGTGAAAGGCAGTTGTTGTAGGCAGAAACATGAGCCGAGACTGGGACCTTGGGGTTTGTTCTGGTTTTGGGATACCATACCTTACATCTACCCAGAAAATATGACTGGACAATATTTTTCACTTGTATTCATTTGTTATGGTTTTTGGTCAGATCAGTAATTGTTTCATAGCATTTAAAAGAACAAAACAGGTGAAATCACTGGGGGTGACACATTTCTGGGCACCCCCCCCCCACCCCTAGTGAGCCACAACACTAACCTTATGCCCCGGGCCACTGAAAAGAACTGGCTTGATCCTGTTCCTTAAAGGAGAATTCAACCTGTAACAAAAAAAAACCCTCCTCCCCTGGGAAGACCCTCCTCCCCCCAGCCTACCTCCCCCATCCCCCCCCCGGCAAATGCCCCTAATTTTTAACTTACCCTCCTGCAGATTCAGGCCATGGGAGTTCATCTTCTTTCTTCGATCCTTTTCGTAAGTAGTGCAGCATTTTCGGCGCATGCGCAGTTGGAGGTAATTTCGGGTCACAAACCATTGCGCATGCGCTGATGTTGGCGAATTTTCTCTAACGTTACTTTGGCAGAGCAAGCGAATCAAAGCAAAGCTGCGGTAGTGTTCAATTCTGCCAGGCAGTGAGTAGTGATGAATTAAAAATGTTGCCATGGGTTTTGCTGCCAGTAAAATTTTCACTGAACTGCGTCAAAAATTCACAATGCAGCTAGTTTCACTTTGTGTAACAAAAAAAAGGTGTATGACAAAAGAAAAACGAAGACATGTCATTTTATCCTTTTTTCTCTTTCCACATCGACCAAATTTATCTGAGCTGTCCAACTGTCCATATAATGACATACACATAAATATATGGTTTATTCATTTTAATGTGGGTTGCAAAGAACCCAGAAATTATCTATTAGTGTTAAGATTTAATTGTGCCTGTTTTGTGAAGCCAGGGGTAATATAAACTATAGATGGTGCATTAGTGTAGTAGTAGATATTATATATCTACTATACTAGATTTATACCCCCAAAGCAGAAACAATGTGCCACAAAAAAATGCTCATAGACTCTAATGTAGTTTGCAACAAAAATTATGTGCTACATAAAAAATTGTCGCATAACCAAAAAGTTTACATTTCACAAGTTTTTCAGCTTATCTAAACAGGACAGACTTGCTCATCACTAGCGATGAGCCCTAGGTAAGGGTTACAAGGATTATTTCAGTGTAGCATAGCTCATGTAGTATGAGCAGGAGCACCCGAAGTAATGTTTGCAGCATCATTCAGGTACAAATTAAATCCAATCTGGCAGAACAATTAAAAATAGCACTTCATAGTCCAGCAGGTCCATGGAGTGATTGTATATCTAACTGCATATAATCTAGGGAATTTATACGGAGAATCTAATTGCATGTTTGGCTACAGAAAGGAACTGCTTCACTAGCATAGGTTACAAATAACAGCAGAAAATGAGACTGAAAATTCCTTCTCTTCACATACATAAAAAAATGCATGTGTGAGAAGACTCAATTTGAACAGCAAAAAGACCAAAGACAATATTCATGCCAAATGGCATGATATAATTATCACTCCTTATGTATGGAGCCATGACATTTTAATGGGTTTCTCACCATTAATTCATAGGGGTTACTGAGTAGGACCTATTGCTGTTTCTTCAACCTTCAGAAAGGCTGCAGTAGCAGCAATTGCATTATAGCTAATAGTCTATGTCTATATCAGCTGGATTTGCTAAGGATCTTAAAAATATTTACCATTTATCTGGCCAGGGTAGTTCTGCTGATAAGAGTACTGGTCAGGGGTATCAGGTAAGGGAATACAATAAATGGGGTATCCTAAATTTTTGCACCCCCAGGTGATTATTGCCTTTCCTTCTCCTTTAAGTTCAAACAACTGATGAGGGATAACCCAACAATACCATACTTTATTTAATAGCTCAAATTCATTGAAAAAGCTTTACTCCATTTTGTAAATGTTGCAATTTTGTACACTTTGGAGGTAATCTTTTATTGCAGAATGATGGTGTACCTGGAGTACAACTTATTCCAGTCTGAGGCTGGTGCTTTGTGTGGTTAACTCTATTTTGCTGGATTAATCAAATTCAGAAAGATGTATTGAAACTGATGAACTTGCTTCATTCCAGTTTCTTGACATAAAAAAGCATGTGTGAGTAAGGTAAAAATAGCGAACTGCTGATAATAAGGTTGAAGGTTGCAGCATGAGACAGATAATAGAATTCTACTGCACCCCCAACCATATTTAATAACCTTCAGGCAGGAGGAGAGAGAGGAATTAGTAAGAATGCAACAAACACATTATGTATAAGCTCATTTGATTAAGACCAAGGGGCTGTGTTTTTAATTAGTCTATTTTATTATATATCTTTAAATGATGTCTTTATTTATTTTTTAAAACATTGTAACAGTTTAACAGTAAGCATCCATAAAAGCTGCATTTTCTATTATTCAATGTGACAGCTACACCTCTGCATCAGTTTGTTTAATATTTATGCGTGTGATACCTCAGGATAAAAATCATTGTAAATTAACTGTAATTCTGCATTGTCAACTCTAAAGTAACAGTTTATTCACATTAACTGAATTTGCCATTTACTGTCACCAAAGACACACAATACATTCAGATCCTGTTATGTACTATTTCTGTTGCTGTATTACTATCTACTTTACCTTTTTCTAGTATTTCATGGCTGCATTAAATGCTCACATGTGAACTAGCTACCGCCAGGGTACTTGGGAAGCTTTTTGACACTTTACATAGAAGTGAAACACTGTGGTGTTTATACAAATGGTGTGTGGGTGTCACTGTGCATACACAGGACTTGCTGTACAGTTTGAAAATGAAAGTAAGAGTTACTGCTGTTATGTAATGGCTGCATGAACTAGCTAATAAAGCATTGTTATACTCTCCTCATCCTCGGCTGCCAAACACAAGAAATGGCGACAAGGATGTCTTTTCTACCTCTGCAGCAGCCTACACCTTTTCTACCAAACCCTGGTGAGCCCACCATACCTTTTACTGCTTGGATCCGTATGTTTGATAATTACATTATTGCTGTTGACCAAGGGGAAATTTCTGCTGCTAGAAAGCATGCTTTACTTATTCACTGCCTGTGGGAAGAGGGACAGCATATATTCTATACATTACCATCACCTGATGAAACTTATGAAACTGCTCTTACTGATATAAAGAATTTTCGTACCAAGAGTAAATGTGGTTGCTGAAAGATATAAATTCCGCCAAAGTAGACAGCGTAATGGTGAATCCACAGAGCATTTTGTAGCAGCTTTGAGAGAGCTGGTTGTTACCTGTGAGTTTGGGAATCTAACAGATGACATGCTAAGAGACCAAATAGTGGAAAAAACAAATTCACCATGCATTAGAGAGAAACTGCTCCTAGAGCAAGATTTAACCCTTGCAAAGGCTATTACAGTTGCTAGCCAAATTGAAATAGCTGTGGCAGAGGCTAAAACTCTCAGTCAAGCAACTGCTGGGAATGCACATATGTACTGTGACTTCAGCACTGTGGCCTAATAATGCACAGTCACAGGAAAGGGATTCACTGCAAAACCGTGCAGCAAATACAAATAAAAACACCTTGCAAACTATGCTAAATGTCCTGCAAACGCTAGACAGTGGCTTAAATGTTTAAAGTCAGGTCACTTTGCTACAGTCTGCCGTAGTTCTACTAAAGATGTTCATGAAGTCACTACTACAAATGTTACAGTATTAAGTGTGGATAAAGCTGGTACATTTATTCTACACAAGTTTATATGCACTGTCAATGTCAATACTGCTTCTACTGACAAGAGACACTCCAATAACCTGATGCTTGATACAGGCTCGGCTGTTTCTATACTACCAAAGTATATTTTCTTGAAATACTTTGCAAAGGATACACTTGTTGCACCTGCCCTGAGACTGGTCAGCTACTTAAAGGATCCAATCCCTGTGCTTGGTTGCTTGACAGTGATTGTACAATTTGAATCAAATACTGCAAAATGTGACTTTTACATTGTGAATAAGGGTACTGCTATACTTGGAAGGGATCTCTTTGCTGCATTAAACCTACAATTAGTTGATGGTCTTATTACTACAGCACCAGTGCCTGCCACACAGCCTGTGTCTAAAATGTCACCACAAAGCAACACTTCACTTGGCTGTGCAAAGAACTTTGTGCACAAAGTTAAGTTGAGACCAGATGTAAAACCAGTATGCCAGAAATTGAGACAATTGCCCTTCTTTATAAGGGAGACTGTTTCACAGAAACTAAAGAAACTGGTAGAGCAAGATGTGATTGAAAAATCAGAATCCTCTGAATGGGTTTCACCAATTGTTGTAACAAAGACGAAAACTGGAGGTATTCGATTATGTGTTGATCTCTGTGAACCTAATAAAGCAGTTGTTATGGATAATCATCCCTTGCCACACATAGAGGAAAGATTTTCAGAATTTATTTTCAACCCTGGATCTTCAGAGTGCTTATCATCAAGTATTACTGCATGAGGAAAGCCAAGACTGCATTTATCACGCATGATGGTTTGTTTCGGTTCAAGCGTGTACCTTATGGACTGGCTTCAGCACTGAGTTGTTTTCAAAGACTGATGTCTTCTATACCCCATGACATACCTGGTGTACAATGCTACTTGGATGATATAATTGTCTAGGCTCCAACTATGGATCTTCATGACAAGTACCTGGAAAAGGTTCTGACATGCATTGATTCTGCAGGGCTCAAACGGAACCTTTTGAAATGCCACGTCAGACAAACTCAGCTGTCATTTCCAGGTCATATAATTTCACAAGATGGATTACTGCCTGACCCTGACCATGTCAACGCTGTTACACAAGCACCTACACCATCTGATTTCCAGACCTTTGGTCTTACTTCATGGTATTCTAAGTTTATTCCCAACTACTGTATGCTTCAGTTGTGGAGCCACTTCAAGCACTACTACGTGGAACTTCAAGTCTGGTTTGGTCAGAAACTGCTCAACATGGCTTTTAAATAGTGAAGCAGTTAATTGTGAACAGTCCAGCGCTATCTCTGTTTGATCCTGCACTACCCACCGTGGTTACTACAGATGCTTCAGACTATGGCATTGGTGCAGTTCTCACACAGATCCATGCTGATCATTCAGAGAAAACTGTTGCATTTGCATCCAGAACACTTACAGAGACAGAGCGTAAGTATTCAACTGTTGAAAAAGAAGCTCTAGCATGTGTGTGGGCAACAGAAAAATGGAGAACCTACTTATGGGGTTGAGAATTTACCTTATGCACTGATCATAGCACTTTAACTACACCACTTACAACAAAGGGACTAGGAAGAGCTGGAATGCGTATAGCTAGATGGTCAGCAAGGCAAATGAATTTCAACAACAAAATGCAATACAAACCAGGTTTGAAAAATGTTACTGCTGATTGTTTGCCACATTTATTTTTACCTGCAGCTTCTTATGGATGAGGACATAGAATTTGTTGCACTGACTGATATATTATTATCTACAGTTACAGCTGCTGATTTTAAGCAAGCTTGCCTCACATGTCCAATTCAAGTAAAACTACAGGACATCTTACAAAACAAATGGCAAAATGCTGAGAAGAAACTCAGTCCTGATATTCAACCTTACTACAGGATTAGACACAAACTGTCCTTAGTAGATGGCTACTGTATGTTGTCCGTGGAGCTCACCGTTTATTGATATCAGAAACCTTGAGAGAAAAGCTCATACAACTTGCACATGAGAGTCATCAAGGAATTGTACGTACAAAACAAAGACTGCAAGAACTGTACTGGTGGCCAGCAATGGAGGCCGATGTGGTAACAGCTATTCATTCTTGTGTTACTTGTCAGAATCATGGCAAAACAGCTATCACACATACACCACCACTTCAGCCAGTACCATTCCCTGATTCAGCATGGGAAAAACTTGCTATTGATATTGTCAGTGCTTTTGCAGATGCTCCTATAGACTGTAGAGTTTCTATAACCTTGATAGACTATTACAGTAAATGGCCAGAAATTGCATTTGTTTCTCATGTAACATCTGCTGCAGTAATAACATTTCTTGTCTACAGTCTTCAGCAGAGAAGGAAATCCAAAGGAGTTAATATCAGACAACGGACCACAGTTTGTCTCATATGAATTTGAATCCTTTCTGAGAGACAGGTATATTGTGCATAGGAAATCTTCAGTGTATTACCCACAAGCAAATGGAGAAATTGAGCGATTCAACAGAAGTCTGAAAGAAACACAACAGACAGCAAATCTAACTGGGAAATCTTGGAAAGCATTTACAACAGAGTTCCTACATAACTACAGAGCAACATGCGATGCAACAACCAAAGCATCTCCAGACTCTCATGTGCCAGTTATATGAGCTTTTTTCGCAAGGTCTCTGGTAGCAGTTAATGGTGAGTTCCACAGACAACATACTGTAACCATATACTAATGACAGTTCATGTCTAATCCTGTATTAAGGTTGAAGATCAGGACTGCGTTTCTTCTCAGCATTTGGCCATTTGCTTTGTAAGATGTCCCGTAGTTTTACTTGGAATGGACATGCTGGGGTTGGACATTGCCAAGCTTGCTTAAAATCAGTAGATGATGTAAATCAGTCAATGCTATAACTTCTATGTCCTCATCCAGTATATCAGAAGCTGCAGGTAAAGGTAAACAGGACAAACAATCAGCAGTAATATTTTTTTAAACCTGGTTTGTATTGCATTTTGTAGTTGAAATTCAGTAGCTTTGCTGACCATCTACAGTAGCTATACGCATTCCAGCTCTTCCTAGTCCCTTTTTTGTATGCAGTGTAGTTAAAGGGCTATGATCTATGCATACCCCATAGGTAGGTTTTTCTGATGCCCAAACACATGCTAGAGCTTCTTTTTCAACAGTGGAATACTTACACTCTGTCTCTGTAAGGGTTCTGGGTGCAAATGCAAAAGTTTTCTCGGAATGATCAGCACGGATCTGTATGAGAACTGCACCAACACCATAGTCTGAAGCATCTGTAGTAACTATAATGGGTAGTGCAGAATTAAATAAAGCTAGTGCTGGACTGTTCACAATTAACTGTTTCACTATTTCAAGGCTATGTTACATAGTTACGTAGTTACATAGTTAAATAGTTAAATTGGGTTGAAAAAAGACAGAGTCCATCAAGTTCAACCCCTCCAAATTAAAAATCCAGCATACATACACACACACACACATCTCCACTCTTTCAAACACAAACCATATATGCCCATAGCTATACTAACTGTAGAGTTTAGTATCAAAATAGCCTTTGATATTATGTCTGTCCAAAATATCATCCAAACCCCTCTTAAAAGCATCAACAGAATGAGCCATCACAACATCACCCGGCAGTGCATTCCACAACCTCACCGTCCTGACTGTGAACAACCACCTATGCTGCTTAAAATGAAAGTCCTTTTCTTCTAGTCTGAAGGGGTGGCCTCTGGTGCGGTGATCCTCTTTATGGGTAAAATGGTCCCCTGATATTTGTCTATAATGTTGAGCAATCTCTGACCAAACCAGACTTGAAGTTCCACGTACTAGTGCTCTGAGTGGTTCCACAACTAAAGCATAGCTTGGAATAAACTTAGAACACCATGAAGTAAGACCTAAGAAAGTTCTTAAGGTCTGGAAATTAGATGGAGTAGGTGCTTGTGTAACAGCCTTAACATGGTCAGGATCTGGCAGTAATCCCACTTGTGAAATTATATGAACCAGAAATGACAGCTGAGTTTGTCTGAAGTGGCATTTGGAAAGTTTAAGTTTCAGTCCTGCAGAATCAATGCATTTCAGAACTTTTTCTAGGTACTTGTCATGAAGATCCATAGTTGGAGCGTAGACAATTATATCATCCAAGTAGCATTGTACACCAGGTATGTAATGAAGTATAGAAGACATCAGTCTTTGAAAAGCTACATAAGGTACGTGCTTGTACTGAAACAAACCATCATGGATGATAAATGCAGTGAGGTTTCTGCTTTCTTCATGCAGTAATACTTGATAATAAGCACTCTGAAGATCCAAAGTAGAAAAGAAATTTGCTCCTCGGAGTTCTGAAAATATTTCCTCTATATGTGGCAAGGGATGATTAGCCATTACAACTGCTTTATCAGGTTTACGGAGATCAACACACAATCGTATACCTCCAGTTTTATTCATTGTTACAGCAATTGTTGAAACCCATTCTGAGGATTCACATTTTTCACATTTTTCTCTACCAGTTTTTTAGTTCATGTTAGACAGTTCCCTTTATAGAGTAGGGCAACCACCACAATTTCTGGCGTACTGGTTTTACATCTGGTCTCAACTTAACTTTGTGCACAAAGTTCTTTGCACAGCCAAGTGGTGTTGCTTTGTGGTGAAATTTTAGAAATAGGCTGTGTGGCAGGCACTGGTGCTGTAGTAATGAGACTATCAACTAATTGTAGGTTTAATGCAGCAAAGAGGTCCCTTTCAAGTATAGTAGTACCCTTATTCACAATGTAAAAGTCACATTTTTCAGTATTTTATTCAAATTGTACAGTCAATGGCAAGCAACCAAGTAAATAACCAGTCTCAGTTCACGTGCAACAAGCATATCTTTTGCAAGGTATTTCAAGAAAATATCATTTGGTAGTATAGAAACAGCTGAACCTGTATCAAGTATCAGGTTAATGGAGTGTCCCTTGTCAGCAGAAGCAGTATTGACATTGACAGTGCATATAAACTTGTCTGGAATAAATGTACCAGCTTTATCCACAGTGAAAACATTTGTAGTAGTGAGTTCATGAACATTTTTAGCAGAACTACGGCAGGCCTTAGCAAAGTGACCTACCTTTGAGCATTTGCAGCACTGTACAGCTTTTGCAGGACATGTAGCATAGTTTGCAGTGTGTTGTGTTGAACCACGGAAGAAGCAGTATTTTTTATTTGTATTTGCTGCACGGTTTTGCAGTGAATCCCTTTCCCTAGCACTGTATTTTGCCTGTGACTGTGCAGTATCTCTCTAATGCGATGTGAGTTTGTTTTTCCACTATTTGGTCTCTTAGCATTTCATCTGTTAGATTCCCAAACTCACAGGTAACAACCAGCTCTCTCAAAGCTGCTGCAAAATGTTTTGTGGATTTGCTATTATGCTGTCCACGTTGGCGGAATTTATATCTTTCAGCAACCACATTTACTCTTGGCACAAAAAAGTTCTTTATAACAGTAAGAACAGTTTCATAAGTTTTATCAGGTGATGGTAATGTATAGAATATACGCTGTCCCTCTGCTCCCAGGCATCAAATAAGTAAAGCATGCTTTCTAGCAGCAGAAATCTCCCCTTGGTCAGCAGCAATAATGTAATTTTCAAACACATTTTCAAGTAGTTAAAGGTATGGTAGGCTCACCGCCAGGGTTTGGAAGAAAAGCTTGATAGCTGAGGATGAGCAGAGTATATCAGGGCTTAAAGGGACAGTAACATCAAAATTTTTTATTAAAAAAAACAAATGCATTTACATTAC
>CM044441.1:60771944-60804054 GCA_024363595.1 Xenopus borealis | reverse complement strand
CAGCATAACTCATGTGCACAGTGACCTCTGCAGGCCATTTGTATAAACACCACAGAAAGGTTGTGGGAGCACTCCATGGCTAAATACTAAAATGGAATGGAAGTGCTACTGATCTAGCCAAATTAAATACAAAAATAGAGAAAAAGAAGAAAGATAGATAAATACACATTCCCTGGTCCCCTGTCACATACTGAAAGTAATCTATGCAGATGCATTTATTTACAAAGACAGGGGTTTTTAGTTACAAAATTATGATCATAAAATTGATAAGCCATCATACCACGTCAAGGTAAAACCCATATGGCAGTTCCTAACGATTTACCTCTGGTCATAAATGTCAAATGCTAAAGCCTCCAAGTATAAACGCATTACCTGAAATAAAGGTCTCCCAACCGGGGCATTGGTTTTAATCATAGGGCTTACTCCTCCCCCACCATTAGCTTTCAAGGGATAGAGATAACTGTTAACCCAGACCACAGCATTGGTTCCATGAGATTAATACTTCCCTGCTTGCGGCTTTACCTTGAAGTGGTATGGTGGCTTATCAATTTTATGATTATAATTTTGAAAATAAAAAACCCCTGTCTTTGTAAATAAATGCATCTGCATAGATTAGTTATGTGACAGGGGACCAGGGAATGTGCATTGATCAATGTTTCTTCTTTTTCTCCATAAAAAAGTATATTGTGGTTCTTACACAATTGAGCAGATTGAGATATAGTACTCATATGACTTTGCATGACAATAATAACCTATAAATGTAGTAATTAAAAAACTTTGGTTAGTGATGTCATCAGATAAATGGTGCTTTATGAAATCACTTGTATCACATGCCACACTGAAACATTTGTTTTATTAGAAATACTGTAACAATTGATCTGCTGACTTGTACCTTTCTTAGTGAACTGTTTTTTGAGTTCTAAATTCCCTACAGGGATATATTATTCCCTACATAAATTTACAGTTTTAAATCCTCCTTCAAGTATAATAAAGAACAGTGCATCATCCTTATCACTGCATTTTGTCAAATTACTAGTAAAAATTGAATATTCTGGTCTTTCATAGAAAGTTTCACAGGCAATGAGTAGCTACATGAATCCAGAGGAAAGTATATTTTATTTTGCAATAAACAACCAACGTCCGGCAGTTTTTTCATCATATGCATCATACAAGGCATTGCATTTAATGAAAGCCTCCATGTACAAGAATCCATTTCCAAGTCCCAGGTGTGAATGTAAGTATTTTGGTACAACATAAAGCAACTTGATTGCTAGGAGTCAGTATTTGGAGGAGTGCCAGATGGTTGGAATTGACAGCATGTTGAACAATTGTATATTTGCTTCTCACCTATTTTCACTACAGCTGATCAGCGACCAGCAAAATTTTTCACCAGGCATGCAGCGGCAGTAAAATTCCACATTTTACCACTGGTGATTTTTTTAATAAAACCAAAATTTTGCTGCAAAAGATTTTGCAACAAAAAACGCAATGGACATAGAGCTATTGACTTCAATGTATTTTCGGCAGAAAAAATGTTGTGAAAAAATGCCCATTAAAAAAATTACATTGACTTTAGTCATTTAGACAGTCAGAAAAACTCAAGCTATACATTACATGCAGATGACATTATTCAAGTGCAGGACAAGTCTCTGAAATCTTGTGAATCATACACCAGAAGAAGTCAATATGCAGTATTCAATGGGTAATTTTGTCCTCTGCTAGCATCCCACAGAAAACAGAAAATGATATAACACCCCTGTGAACCTGTCAATTCTCTTAATGTTATTAGAAGGAAAATCTTCTAGATGATGAACATGATGTGGCACAGACAGACCTCCAAACAATAATGCCAAAGTGAGCATTATTGGACAATACTCTGTCACCACTCTTTGTGAGTCACGTAAAGAAAATTTCCATTTAATAATATTGAAAGTGGTGAAACACATATAGCAGATAATTTACCCCTATTGTAAATTATAGGTAACCAAGGAACTCTTTAACTACTGTATATGTAAAATGTAATGTTACAGTTGTTTAAAAGACAATCCTGCATTCCAAATAAAGGATGGTTCAAAAAATATCCTCTTGCTGAACAAACATGTTTACAATAATAGACAAGAACTTTGCAGGGGTATTGTGCCACCAGCAAGGAAAACCAAGATTTATGGAGAATCCATTATTGCACCACTCATTAGAAGACCACTGGGCTCCATTGTCTTATGGGAGAAACAGGACTGGGCCAGACCGGCTGAGCGTCCCAGGCAACTCAGCTAGCCACACCTCCCCCTCCATTGAATGCAAGCATGCGTGCTGGCTGCTGCATCATGGTGTATGCACGCTGGCACTGCATCACGGTACTCTGAGAACCAGACTCTAGATCAGACTGGGGTAGGCAGCAGTTAAAGGTACGTGCTGGGCACCCCCTGCCTACCCCTAGTTCCGGCCCTGGGAAGAAAGTGCAGATGCTAGACATGGCCAAAACATAGCAGCATACTCCTGTTTTTTTGCACTTTGAATCCTGTCAAATTGGAGGTCAATGGCCAGAAAAAACAAATCTATAAAATTTCCTTTTTGGTTGTTTGGTCGGTTCTTAAAGAAAAAGTTCAATGTAAAAACAAAAAGTGGGTAAATAGATAGGCAGTGTCAAAATAGTAATATAATTAGTTATCCAAAATGTAGTCTATAAAGGCTGGAGTGAAAGGATGTCTAAAAACAAATATACATTGGGGTCCAAAAACCATGAATTTCAGAAAAGCTCATTTTAGTGCTTGAGGGCTGTCTTTCAGAGCATACAGTAGACTGGGCCATTATACTTTTAGCTAAAAATACAGAACAGAAATGGTTCTCATTTAAAATTACAGTATATTAAATCCTTATGGTTCTCAACTTAATCCCTTAAGGAGTAAATGTTGAAGTACTAAGAGTCACCATTTGTGGCTTAATAGATAATTAAAGGAGTTAATAGAAAAGAAGAGAATTTAAGAGCATTTTAAACTACTGTCTGTTTGGACAGAAGCGGCATTTAATAAATGTTGTAAAACAACAGTCCGGAAGACAATGATAGGAAAGAAGGACGGCATTGGGGCTGAGGCTAAGACTAACCACAAAAAGTTTTTTAAGTAAAAAGATGCAGGTTGAGAGTGTTACAGATACAGTAAAGGCAAAGGTTCTAAATCAGTTCTTTTATTCAGTGCATACAATAGAGGAATCAGAGTTTCCAGGCTAACTTCTTAGCTGCACTGACGGCTCAGCTCAATCTAGTCTGTGGCTAGCTCTGGATATGCTTCATAAAATTTTTATAAAAATGAATGTAAACAAGGCACCAGGGCCAGATAGTATGCATCCCTGGGTTCTAAGAGAGCTTAGTTTAGTTTTAGACTGGCCCCTATTTCTGATTTTCTCTGATTTGCTTTCATCTGGTATGGTACCTATGGATTGGAGAAACGCTGATTCCAATTTTTAAAAAGAGTTTACGATCTCAGCCTGGCAATTATAAGCCAGTAAATTTGACATCTGTGGTGGGCAAATTAAGGAATCACATGCAAAATATTGTCCAAGTGAATGGCATTATGAGCAGTAATCAGTAGTGCTTTATGAAAGATAGGTCATGTGAGACAAATTTGATTGCATTTTATAATGAGGTAACTAATATGCTGGACTGTGGGGGAGCAGTAGATGTGATCTATTTGAATTTTGCCAAAGCATTTCATACTGTTCCCTACCAATGACTACTTTCTAAACTAAGGTCTGTTGGGCTTAATTAAGTTGTTTGCACATGTATATGAAACTGGCTACAGGATTGGTCGTTGTTAATAGTACATTCTCTACTTGGAGTAAGGTTATGATCGGGTCCACTATTATTTAACTTGTTCATTAATTACTAAGGAAGGGTATTGTAAGTAATGTATTAGTGTTTTCAGATGACAAAAAACTATCCAGACCAATTAAATCGATCCAGGATGTGGCATCCTTGCAACAGAATCTTGACAAACTGGCAATCTGGGCAACTAAGTGGTAAATAAGATTCAAAGTTGATAAATGTAAAGTTATGCATCTGGGATGTAAAAATATCCAAGCCACTTCTACTCTTAATAGGACTGCACTAGGCAAATCCATAATGGAAAAGGACCTTGGAGTCCTTGTAGATAATTAACTTGGCTTTAGCAAGATTAGAAGAAAGGATTAGAAGAAAGGAGGTTCCAATTAAATATTCAGAAGGGTTTTTTTTTACAGTGAGAGCTGTGAAGATGTGGAATTCTCTCCCTGAAATGGTTGTGCAGGCTGATAAATTAGCTCTTTAGAGCTTTAAGAATGATTTGTATGGCTTTTTAGCAAGGGAGGGAATAAAGGGCTATGGAAGATAGTTCATAGTACAAGCTGATCCAGGGACTAGCCAGCATCCAACTTAATGTTTTCAACTCTCCAACTCTGAGTTAGTCAGTGACTTTAAGTGGGGCATAACTGTTCAGTGAGCTTGCACTTGATCCTTAGAATGCAGCTCAGATTCAGAAGCAGCAATTGTAACTTCCCCACTCAAGTCAAAGTTTGGTTACTGATTGTTAACCAATAAGTGGAAACCAAGAGAGCTGAAAAACATGAACTAGCGTTCTGACTATTATGTAACATACCCAGTCACTCCAGCCTTCATAGATTAAATTTTTTGGCTAACTAACTAAATTGAAAATTTTTTTTATGTTGCACAGTCTATAATAAATAATATTGTAGCCCATTTCTAAAATGTTAGAAGTGACCTTAGAGCACAAGCAGCTTTGTGCATTATATGTGACTTCTGTGAACATACAAATATATTACAATAGAGGGTATATTATTGCCTACATAGTTTACAGCAGTAGAAACATTATCCTCTACTGATACCACAACTAAAATATCTGTATTAAATTACTTCTCTGTGAAATAGAATTTTGTGTGTTTGCTCATACAGTATGTATGTTTCACTGTGAGCCATGGGTGTTATTTAAATGTTTCATTTTGAAAATACAGAAATGAAAGCAGTCTTCAGTGAATTCATGGTCCCTTTCTCTGGTGATAAGCAAATGTACCCTTTTGAATTAAACACAGCTCAATAGAGAGCATGTGGTTCTTTGTAATGTGGGGTGTCCATAATGGAGTGAAGTCTATATAATGGATGAGATACTTTCAAGCTGTTGAAATCTCAGTGGCAGCACCGCAGCGTGTTCATCCCAGCTTTTAAAATAAAAAAAGGAAATACTGCAGAAAAAGTGATCGTGAATAAGTAATAAGGTTGTTACTTGTTCAAGCTCTGATGTGTTTTGGGATGAAGGGTTATATCAATGTTTAAGTTTTGCCTCACATTGCTATAATCAGCAGGGGTAAGTATTGCAGCAATCATTCCATGCAATAAAAGCGAGAAAAACAAAAAAAAATGCACAGTGTTTATTACCAATACAAAAGGATAGAGTTCTAATGGCATTAGTATCTCCTGAAGCAGTGCCAATTCTTTTAATGTGACAAACAAAAAAGTCTGCTTATAGAAAGTTTTCATGGCTGATCATTATCATGATTTCCTTTAGTGCAGCATCTGCTGTTCTTTAAAAAAATAAGATCATCAAACTTTTCTTTAAGATTTTTTTTTCAATATATATCCCCACATTTCACACAAGAAGCCTGAGATGATTTTGAGGACATAGTAACTAAACCAAATAGCACAGATAAACCAAAATGCAGTCCGGCCAGCTGGTTTCAAAGCAAAAAAAGCAACTTCAGATTGAATTCTGCTGACTTACAGATGAAGCAGGCTTGATTTATATGACCGAGAAAGACACCTACAACACAAAAACTGCTTTGGTTTACATGTTTTTCCATAGTAAATCATTAGCTATCATTTAGATTATAAATACAAAGGTATTATGGTGATATTATAAAATGCTACATACACTAAAGGGTTATAACAGTTATAAGGTGTTATAACAGTTAGATTCTTTTTTTGCTCATCTCCTTACTTCAACTACCTTTGTTATTTCTCCCACTCTGTTCACAGCCCAACACAGTCAGTGTAAACCATTAATCTTTACTGCAGACCTTTCAACCCATTACATAGATTTTGATTCTTAATTGCAAGACAAAAAGTTTTGCTCCCCACTTTAGCACTGTTAATTTCTAAAGCTTTAAAAGTGGAGTTGGAATGGAATAACATACCTACAGGTCATGGTCTCTATCTCTCCACTATCTACACCTCTTTGTTATATTCATCTCACAGGAACCTACCAATTTTGAGGTACATGCAATGCAATGTTTTACCTCTTTAAACTCCAAGAAGCAATAATGTATCGCCCTATAATCAACATCATCATGTTCTTCGTTCCTTCTGCAACTTTTTCTTTCATCAGACAGCACCTCCTAATATCCATTATATCCATTCCTGAGATTTGCACATGCATGTCCACTGAAATTGACAAAAGATAAACTATTAGCAATAAAGCCTATACATTGTTTCCAAAATTTCTCAAAGCAGAGTCATTAAACCATAGATCACTAGGCAACGAGTTTTCCTACACCATGGTGAACCAAAGCCTAAAAAAGAATATGGTTTAAAATGTTCTATGTTAAATACAAAACTAATTGTCCCAGCAAGGTTATTCTTTATTATGTAATTATTTGTTTCCTATGTTTTCACAAAGTTTTATTCATCTATTAATATCTACCCTATTCAAGTATTCATTACTCATTCTTTCATCTTCTCCTCCTTCAAAACAGCTATTTTTAAAATGCTTTTGATAAGACTTAGACCTATCCCCACTGCATTACATAAGTCTCTTCAGCAATAGGGATGGTGCGAACCGCGGCAAAAATGTTCGCGAACATATTCGCGAACTTGCGACAAAACGCGCGAACGGTTCGCGAACGTCGCGAACCCCATAGACTTCAATGGGAAGGCGAACTTTAAAAGCTAAAAAAGACATTTCTGGCCAGAAAAATGATTTTAAAGTTGTTTAAAGGGTGCAACGACCTGGACAGTGGCATGCCAGAGGGGGATCAAGGGCAAAAATGTATCTGAAAAATCCAATAGTCGCAGCCTCTGAAGCACAGAAAAAATATGCCATATAAATGCTGAAAATAGTCGCAGCCACTGAAGGACAGAAAAAATATGCCATATAAATGCTGAAAATAGTCGCAGCCACTGAAACACAGAAAAAATATGCCATATAAATGCTGAAAATAGTCGCAGCCACTGAAGCACAGAAAAAATACAGGTCAATGTATGGCAGTTGTTTGAAGAACAGTAGATTACTAGCCAGCAAAGCTACCTAACCTAAAATGTCCCTCAAATCCCTGCAGACTTCTGTCCCTCCAATACAGAGCAGTATCAAGCAGATTACTAGCCAGCAAACTTTCAACTGTCCCTGAAATCACTAACAGCTCTCTCCCTACACTAACTCTTCCAAGCAGCACACACAGACAGAATGAAAAAATGCTGCAGGGCTTCAGTTTATATATGGAAGGGGAGTGGTCCAGGGGGTGTGGGGTGGTCCAGGAGGGAGAGCTTCCTGATTGGCTGCCATGTATCTGCTGGTCTGGGGTGAGAGGGCAAAAAAAAGCGGCGACTATGCGCAAACCCAAAATGGCGAACGTCGCCATTCTGCGAGCGCGAACAGCGGATGTTCGCGCGAACAAGTTCGCGCCATCCCTATTCAGCAATAGAGCTTGCCATCTAAGAAATGTCTTGCATAAAAATGCAGCATTAATGCAAGAGATGAAAACATAATTTTACTGCTTTCTAGGTCCCTGGTTAGGCCTCACCTGGAGTATGCCGTGCAGTTTTGGCCTCCAGTCCTTAAGAATACAAATGAGGAGGAGAGAATGCAGAGACTTGCAACTAAACTGGTAAAAGCGATGGAAGATTTAAATTATGAGAGTAGACTGTCAAGATTCGGGTTGGTTTCTATGGAAAAAAAAGAGATGCAATACATTAGAAGGCATTAAAGATAGCAGTGGATCTTTTTTTCCCATAAAAATGATCAAGGCACAGTGGTAACTATAGAAGTAGCAGACCCCACTGTTGCCTGGGGACAAGGGGCCCATTCCATGGTGTCTGCTTCCTCTATAGTTGTTCTCTTATGCTTGAAAATTCTAAATATCTGCAGCAAGCATGCGCATGAACATGGAAGGGGCAGTCAGGGGGTAGAGTAGTTGCTGTGCACGCTGGGCCATTTTTCAGAGAATATGAATGATAACACAAAAATGTTTCTTTCACTCATGGTTAGTGGTTGGCTGAAGCCATTTATTGTCAAGCAACTTTTTAAATCATAATCACTACACAATCTACCAAAATGACCCTGATCAAAAGTCTACATACCCAAGTCTTAATATCGTGTATTGCCCCCTTTAACATCAATGACAGCTTGAAGTCTTTTGTGGTAGTTGTGGATGAGGCTCTTTATCTTCTCAGAAGGTAAAGCTGCCCATTCTTCCTAGCAAAAAGCCTTCAGTTCCCATAAATTCTTGGGCTGTCTTGCATGAACTGCACATTTGAGGTCTCCCCAAAGTGGCTCAATGATATTGAAGTCAGGAGACTGAAATGGCCACTCCAGAACCTTCACTTTATTTTGTTGTCGCCAGGTCGACTTGGCCTTGTTTTACATGTTTTTCCATAGTAAATCATTAGCTTCCGGACTGATGAGTGCAAATTTTCCTCCAGTATTTTTTGATTACTTATTGCATTCATTTTGCCATCAATTCTGACCACATTTCCTGTGCCTTTGTAGCTCACACATCCCCAAAACATCAGCGATCCACCACCATGTTTCATATTAGGAATTGTGTACCTCATCATAGGCCTTGTTGACTCCACATGTAGCATTTATGGTTGTGGCCAAAAAGTTCACTTATAATCTCATCACTCCAAAAACCTTGTGCCAGAAGGTTTGAGACTTGTCTCTGTGCTGTTTGGCATATTGTAAGTGGTATACTTTGTGGCATTTGCATAATACTGGCTTTCTTCTGGCAACTCGACCATGCAGCCCATCTTTCTTCAAGTGCCTCCTTATTGTGCATCACCACATTTTTTTCAAAGAGTCCTTTATTTCACCTGTAGTTATTTGTGGGGGTTTCCTTCTATCACAAACATTTTTGCTGGCAGTTGTGACTAAAATTTTAGTTTTATTTGTTTAGTTTCAACTGAACCCCTAATTTTCCACTTCTTAATTAGAGTTTGAACACTTTTGATTGGCAATCTCAATTCCTTTGATATTTTCTCATATCCCTGTTTTGTAGAGTTTAACTACCTTTTCCTGCAGATCCTTTAATAATTCTTTTGCTTTTCCCATGATTTAGAATCCAAAAAACATCAGAGCAGCACTAGATGAAAGATGCAAGGGTCTGTCAGGAGTCCAGAAAGTCACTGGCCTTTTATAAACACCCACTAATTACAAGCAAACAGATCACAGGTCTTTTTTAAACTTTTTTTTAATGTAACTATGTAAATATCCCTATGACACACACTATAATCAATTGTATAAGCAGTCACTTAACCTTCCAGTATATTTTAGAGCACAGGAGGAAACTGGAATAGCCTTTCACAAGCTTTAGTTTTCTGCCTGTAATTGAAGTTGAATTGAATTGGAGTTCTCAGGAACAATGCTAACAATAAGCCACAATTTATTACTATCCACCTGCCTAAACAATACTTAGTATAAGTAATAAAAGATGCATAGTTTGCCCAGATCTTATTATCAACCCATCAGGGAACAGTAAATGATATGTCTTGATTGGTTGTTACGATGCTAGGCCACTACAAATTCTGAAATTTGTAAAATACTTAACCACAAACTATAGTCAGAAATGGAAGTGGCTTAGAAGGGAGTGAGGTATTTGATTACTCCACCACAGAATTAACAGGAAGTTCTATAAGGATTCCAGTGAATAGGAATTAATTTCTTGTAAACCATGGTGAGCTCTGTTCTCATTTTCTTATGAATACACTCCATAATATTCCAGATTAGTGCAGTAATACTAATACAATGTAATATATGTAGATTAGTACATTCCCAGCAATTAAGGGTTTCCAGAATGAACAAGATTAAGCATTTGTTACATAGTTAAATTGGGTTGAAAAAAGACAAAGTCCATCAAGTTCAACCCCTCCAAATGAAAACCCAGAATCCATACACACACACCCCTCCATACTTTTAACATAAATTATATACACCTAACTGTAGAGTTTAGTATCACAATAGCCTTTGATATTATGACTGTCCATTATGAATCAGCCAAGCCCCTCTTAAAAGCATCAACAGAATGAGCCATCACAATATCACCCGGCAGTGCATTCCACAACCTCACTGTCCTGACTGTGAAGAACCACCTACGCTGCTTCAAATGAAAGTCCTTTTCTTCTAGTCTGAAGGGGTGGCCTCTGGTACAGTGATCCTCTTTATGGGTAAAAAGGTCCCCTGATATTTGTCTATAATGTCCTCTAATGTACTTTCAAATCATGTCCCCTTGCAAGCGCCTTTTTCCAGAGAAAACCACCCAAACCTGGACAATCTACCCTCATAATTAAAGTCTTTAATCCCTCTAACCAGCTTAGTTGCATTTCTCTGCACTCTCCCCAGCTCCTTTATAGGTCTTACTAGGGATCTATAAAGAGGCATAATTATGTTTTCATCCCTTGAGTTTATGCCCTTTTTTATGCAAGACATGACTTTATTTGCTTTAGTAGCTTCAGAATGACACTGCCCAGAATTAGACAACTTGTTATCTATAAAAACCCCAAGATCTTCTCATTTAAGGGAACTCCCAACACACTGACAATTAGTGTATAACTTGCATTTATATTATTTTTGCCAAAATGCATAACCTTGCATTTATCAACATTGAACCTCATTTTACAGTTTGCTGCCCAGTTTCCCAACTTAGACAAATCACTCTGCAAAGGGGCAGCATCCTGCAAAAAAAGAAACAGTACTTTCAATGCCCACCTCCAGGTCATTAATAAACAAATAAACAAGTTGAAAAGCAAGGGACCCAGTACAGAGCTCTCCGTTGGTCCACACTGGTCCAATTAGAAAATGTTCCATTTACCACCACTCTTTGTAGTTAGTGATGGGCGAATTTATTCGCCAGGGGCGAATTTGCGGCGAATTCCCGTGATTCGCTGCTGGCGAATAAATTCGCGAAACGGCAGCAAAAATTTGCCGCCGAAAAATTCGCCAACAGAAATGAGTCGCGCGTCGTTTTTGACGTGCAATTAATTCTAGGAGATTGACGCGACGCGCGTCAAAAACGCGAAACGGCAGCAAAAATTCACCGCCGAAAAATTCGCCAACAAAAACGAGTTGCGCGTCGTTTTTTGACGTGCAATTAATTCTAGGAGATTACTACTTTTACTTTTTAAATTTGCATTACTTAGTGAAGAATTATATGTTATGTTAATTTTCTTTGCAACAGAGGGACCTCCTTAGCTGGTAACTGTATTTCCCCCTCACTCCTCCCCCATGACCCCTTACTAATCCCACTGCCCCATCTACCCTAGCTTCCCCATAATTCTTTCTCACCCACCCCCACTTGCCTAGTTTAATCACTCCTCCAACCTCTTGGCCAATCTTTCCCCTAGCACAGTGGACCCCCTTCCATTGAGGTGCAATCTGTCACAACTGTATAGGTTGTACCCCAAAGAAAAATCAGCCCAGTGCTCTAGGAACCCAGACGCTTCCTTCCTACACCAAGATTTGAGCCAAGCATTTTGCTCCCTAAGTTCCCGCTGTCTACCTAAACTTGCACATGGCACAGGCAAAATGTCAGAAAAAATTACATTAGAAGACCTTTCTTTAATCTTAGAGCCTAGATCCCTGAACTCACTCTTTAAGGTTTTCCATCTACCATTTATCTTGTCAGTTGGGTCATGCCCAGCCCCACCCAATACCCGACCTACCACATTTGTTGTTTTAGTCATTGTAATGAACATTTGCTGGTGATTTTAAACACAGTCGTGGAAAATCTACTTACTGTACAGTAGACAGAACACCAGGTGGGAAAGGTCTCATTGTTGGCTCTAGGCAGTTATTAATGCTGGCAATAGTACAACACTCCATGTTTTACTGTCTGACACAGATGATGATGTTACAATGTAGACTCGTTGCTACGCAGCAAAGCATGAGACAGTAGACAATCTCTGGTTAACTGAAATTATCTTCCTTATATTAAAAGCAAATGAGAAAAAAATAAACATATAAAAATTACATCCTTTGGCCAAAGTCATGAATATATTTTTGTTCAATGGATGTGGCCAACCAACAACTTTTCAAGCAGTACTTTAAATGGATCAAGCCCAAAAAATAACTGATGTACACTTCCTCTGAGCACTGTTACATTAATTTTTTATTTTTAGTCTTTTCTGAGCTTTTTAATAGTAAGATTTTAGCTTAACAGCTCTCTTTGAAAGTCAGCATGTTAGCTACCCCAAATCTGCCTGACTGTTTAAAAAAGGTCTGGAACTAGGGATCGGCAGAAGAGACGTGTGCCTAGGGCGCAAAGTTGAAGGGGTCGCCGGACACGTACAGTACCTCTTGCAACCACTTTCTTACCCTTAGTCTGGGCCCTCTTCTGCACACTATGGGGGTTATGTAATTAAAGGCACTAAGTTTGCCCGGGGCAGTAACCTATAGCAACCAATCAGCAGGCAGAATTTCCTGGTCACATGTTTAAAAGCAAACATCTTATTGGTTGCTATTGATTACTGCTCCTGGGCAATGCCTTTTATTACATATGGGGTTATGTGTGCTCTCTGGATCGCCCTCCTGATTTACTGAGAGCTTTCATAAGGGAGCGGGAGAGGTGGCCAGCCGGGTTGCCAAGGGCGCACTGGTCAGCTTGGCCTGGCCCTGGGTTTAACAATAAGGGGCATATTTATCAAAGGTCAAAATGAAAATTCGAATTAAAAAAAATTTGAATTTCAAATAAATTTTTGGGTACTTCGACTACTAAATAGGCTAAAATTCGATTTGAATGGAAAAATTCGACCATTCAAAAATCAAAGTACTGTCTCTTTAAAAAAAATTGAATTCAACTTCATACTTGCTGTTTTAGCCTATGGGGGACCTCCTATAACCTTTATGTAGTCTTTTTGAAATTTTGGAATTTGGAACGGAACAGAAAAAAACACTTGGAATAAAATTCAGTGGTCAAATTTCGAAGTATTTTTAATTCGAAATTCGACCCTTGATAAATCTGCCCCTAAGAGTATAGAGGTTTATATGCAAGCCAAGAATGATCCCTGTATGGCACTACCCTTTTAGGCAATGTAAACTGATGAATGGTACCTATAAACCATTTAAATAAAATCAATCTTAATATCTAACAGAACAATGTTAAGAATCATCTTTACACCAGATATGTGAAGACTGCCCATGAAAAATACAGTGCACACAGTGTGGATGCTTTTTTTATTTATAAGAGAGCACTGTAACTTAATTAAGGACACAGCTTGTAAACACCTGTACCTTACCTCTGCATGTTACACACAAAAAGTGATATAAGTGAAGTGCTTGAATGCAGGCTGGTATGTGTGGGCCCAACAGCACCTCCTTTTATAAATAATAAAGATGCCTGTACTTAACTTTGTTCATACATATTTCATCAACTAATTGTTGCCTCGTCTAGTGTACAAAAGCCTTTTGGGAAAACTGTGACCAGGATTTAATTTTGTTCTGTTTCTAAAGAAATAGCATACAAAGTCATTTATTGCTGGTTCCTAGCGTAGATGTTCAGATTAACATTGTGCTTGTTAGACTGTTCTGAGGTTTCTTCTTTAAAACATGAGGTTTGCCACATAGCTGTATGATTTTGGAATATGGTGATGCTGTTCACACAGCTCTGCACACATTTCTGTCGGGAATGAATATATCTATACATACAACCTAAGAGCTGCCTAATCTCTTTTAATGTGTTTTTTTTTGGAAGAAAGCTCTACTTATTGTCTCCTAGGTCAAACCAATCATTTTCTTGTAGGTAAAGATCACAGTGGCCTCAATCACACATAGTTATATTACCTAGACAATTTCTGTCAAGACATAAATTATAATTATTGTTCCCAAAGAAATACAGTAACCTGCCATAACAATCCTAACAATGATGCTCAATGTACCCTATACAAATATTTGACTTTAAATAAAAGACATGAATCTCTAATATCCAAAAGCCCTGGTACATGGTCATTTTTCATTTTCATAAAGCAGTGGTGTTCTGACTGTTATCATACAAGACCACATGGAGGCCCAGTATTTGCCCAGTGACCCCATCAGGACTATAGATATTTATGAAAATGTTACCATATAGGTTATTCAGCTATAGTTCTAGGAAATAGGGCGGGGGGGGGGGGCGGCAGAGCCACAGTTTGGGAACTATGGCCATAAAGGCTAAATAACTAAAGACTTATCATCGCAACTTAATCTTGAAATAATTCAAAATATTAAAAATGTTATTTGTATTTAAAAACTCCCCATTTATAGGGAAATATCTATTTATACCCAGCCTTCCCTTACTAGCAGAGATATTTCTTCTGCAATGAAAAGCATTGATACATACTGAATGAACATATGTTAATTTTGTCTGGGTTTTTATTTAATGCATTTTTAATGAATGCCATGGATACTTTGAAATATCATCTTTGCATATGCCTGTTTATTTCCATGTTCCATCTGCAGCATTAAAGCGAAAGAGAGATCAGATGTTTTAAATTCTTCACCTTATCTTGCGCCGAAAGAGTCATGCCGAGATAGCGAAACTTAAGCACCTCTATTGCAAACAATAGAACAACAATCCATTTTGCTGCGTGCAGCTCCCTTAATTTAAATGTCGTTCGTGAGGTGAAAAGTTTAATCAGAAGAGATCAAAGACTGCTGTGTCTACGGTTTCTTTATTTTGTTTTCCTAACGCCACACCATCAAGTGATTAGTAATTACTTTTATTTCTGCTGATCTGGTGGCTATATGCCGATAGAATATATAAATTCATTTTATTGTTTCATTCCTTTTGTTTCTGAAACCAACTGCCTGTCAAACTAAACACTATGGTTTTTCTGTGTGTGTGTTGGTATCCACGGGCTCTTTCTTGCCAAGCTGCCAGTCTGGGGCGTCACACCTTACTGCTTTTAAAGATTGCCCTGCAGAGATAGAGGAAAATAGCAATTTTTACATGATGCAGTCTGGCAGCCCTGGAGATTTGAAGTCAGAACTGGTGCCAAGTTTTACCCAGGAGAGCAAGCTGAAGCAAGAATATAATGGGCCAAAGGAAAGGCAAAGTGGGCAACAGGAGCACAAAAAAATAATAAGTATCAAAGGCTACTACTGGATATTTTACTTGTGGCCGTAAACAGAAGTCAAAGAAAAGGGGCTGTCTCTTGTTTCCTTTCTTTTTTTTTCCATGCCCTAAATTGTAGTAGACTGCAGAATGTAAATGAGACAATTATTACACCAATGCTCATCAAGCTGTGCTGGAAAGACTTCAATAGCCTGATGAATATGCATGCAAATTTGTTAATTAAGTTAATTATTCTGCTGAAAATTCATTTGTCTTCCAAGGACATTTTCCCAATGATTTTAACATGCTTGTGCCATTAGTCATGCTCCATGCTATTAAACGTTACTTTTTGTCCACTTTTATTATATCAAATAAAAATAAAACTTTTTTCCCTCTGGTAAATTAAATTGACTTGTAAGTACTATTAATGTCAGAAAACTGTTCGATTATTTGGTAAAAAAAATGTATGTGGTTTTTATAAGATTTCATCAAAAAATACGTATTATTTATATGGCTGTACATGCCCAGTATGTACAGCAGAGAAGATGAGGCATATCAGCCAACAATGTTTATTAAAATAGGGGTATTCCTTAATTTGAGTTCTGATAATGTATACAGGTATGGGACCTGTAATCCAGGACTTGAGTATTTTAATTTAAGGGATCTTTATGTAATTTGTATCTACATACTTTAAGAATACTAAAAAGTAATTTAAACATTAAATAAACCCAATATGATAGTTTTGCCGCCAATGTGGATCCATAAAGTATAGTTTCCATATGCAGAGATGTGAACTATTTGATTAAACTGCAGTCTACAGGAGATGACCTTCCCATAATTCAGAGCTGGATAGAGGTTTTATCATACCTGTACAGCTTTTCATCTAGCATTGCTACTTCTAAATATATATACAGTATATATAATATATATATGTGTGTGTGTGAGACAAGCTGCCTATACATGTAATTGTTGGGGGATATTATTTATTCGCCAGGGGCGAATTCGCGGCGAATTCCCGCAATTTGCCGCTGGCGAATAAATTTGTGAATCGCGGAATTGCGAATTTGTGGAAACGATGCGACGCGCCGAAAATGATGCAACGCGCGTCAAAAGCGCCCCGCGACTCGTTTCGCTAATTTTTTGCCAATTCGCGAATTTCTCTGGAAATCTCACTAGTAGGCACGTAAGCAGAGGATCAGGAGCATAAAGACAGGGACACAGCATCTTCAGGCAACAACACAGGTTTATTCACGAGACTTTTTCCAACACAAAGTCACTGGAACACAGGAACAGTACGCACAGGCCCAGATTTGTGGCAAGGCCAAAAAGGCCTGGGCCTAGGGCGGCACAGTTCCAGGGGCAGCATGCTGCCCAGCCGCATCATTTTCCAAATTGATAGGAAAGTGCGCACACAAAGTTTGTGCGAAAACGCACCTGGGGTAGGCAGGGCAGCAGACGGACTGGGGGCGTCGACAAAAGAAATCTGGCCCTGATCATGCATTCAAAACATTCTCACCATACAGGTTGGATTCCAACCTCTCAACCTCTCCAGCCCCTTTTACTCTCCCCACAACGGACACAAATTCACCAGCTTGCATCCTGGCTCACCTTCTGACAGCATCTCAATCACTTTAGACTCAATCGCAATCACCTGGTCACGTACGGAGAAAAAGGAAGTCATTTTTACAAATTTGAAATCGAGTCTCAGGGAGATGGCCTTCCTGTAACTCTGAGCTTTCTGAGTAACAGGTTTGCAGATATCAGATCCCATATCTGTATACATGAAAAGCAAAAGATCATAGTGTACAGTAAGTGGTTCTATTTGTGTGTGGCTAGATGTACATGGTGGTGTTTCACTATTGTTGGCAGTTCTATTTTTAGAAAGGAGGATGTACATGTACCACTTGCCTATGTTTTCTGCTAAAAGTGGCACAAAAGGTTATAGTAACCATCTGATTGACATTTAACATGGAAATCTATGCAAGTTTGATACACTACAGAACTTCACTATCGACTGAGCTTTTTTTTTTTAACATGGTCATTAAGTGGATTCAAGTTTATACCATTTGCTACATGGTAAGTGACTGCATATTGATACTTTTGCTACTAACATCAGTCTGGGAGAACTGCAGTACTGACCAACACATGTGCAGAAGCATAATCAGGGACAGCTGTCCAAAATGTATATTTTGAAATTATTTTTCTGTCATTGGTTATGGACAGTGACTGGAAGCATGTGCCCTGTCTCTACAGGTGTGGAACTTACTAGTGAAATCCAGAGAAAGTGAGATTAAAGTATGTATGTAGTTCAAAAACTTACATGTTCCCATGTTTGTACCAATTATATTAATATAAAAAAATTCCCCTATTTGTCTTATTTTTATTTATGAAATTTTCATTCAGGTTAAGTTTTCTGGAAATAAGTGTGTGTGTATTACACTTGACTAGTACTTGACTAGTACTGTGCCACTATTTTTATTTACCCTACCAACCATATGGTTATTGAAAGGCTGCAAGTTGACTAAGTAAGGGCCTCACATCAACTTTAATTTCTATTCAGCTTGCAATAAAACTATAATGTTCAACCTCACACCTCAATATATTTAGGGGTGTGGCATAATGGAAACTGGAAGATAAACACTCTATGGGTGTGTTGTTGGCAGGCTAGGAAAAGATGCCTGGTGTCTGACAACATGATCCTCTCTTACATTTTCAGGATACTCAACAATTCCTTTTTCTGTTGAATTAGGAGTGTTGCTTGAAACAACATCTATTGTCAAAGTGTCAGAAGATATGCTTTTTCCTTTGGCCAAGTTTTTTGTGCTACAACACAAGATTGTCCCATGGGTCCTGCTCCTTTTTTTTGGTTGTTGGTCTGTAAAAAAAATACAACAATGTGTTAATCATCCATATGCAAATGGAAGAATGTTCACAAAATCTTGATGGTATTCAAAAAAAAATCTTCCTCCTTCTACATCTCTCTCTCCTCCCCCTCCCTCCATTAATATAGACATTATTTAATTACATATATTAATAGATGATATAGTTATCCAGATTATGGAGAGAAGCACCTAAACAGACAGACTATCACACAACTTTAATTGTTGATTGACCTTTATCTTACATTTTGTTATGTTAACAATATGTGTCAGTGGAGGGCACTCCTTTTACGAACTAACCCAAATTACTTTCAATATGTTAGCACTTAAGCAAAAGAGAGGTGCAGCAAGCCAGGGGTACACCTACAGCAGGACCCCAACCATAAAACTACAATATATGGATGTGCACACTCAAACAAATCTGCAGGGGGTGAATGTAAAAACCTATGCTTTACTTAGTATATTCACAATCACATTACAAATTCATGACATGAAAAGTACATATAATGAACAATACATCACAGCATGAGCTATAATATACATACCCCCAATAAGGAAACAAGGCAAAAATGTCAACCTACAAGTAGCACATACACAAGCCAATAGTAAGAATGCTATTGGCTTGTGTATCCGCTACTTGTAGGTTGACATTTTTGCCTTGTTTCCTTATAACACCTATGTAGTCGTTACAGTACGTGACCCTAGTAAAGCAGCCCAGGTTTGTAACACTAGACTAGAATAGAATTATAAATGGACACAAACATAAACTAATTAGAAAAATATGTGATGGGGTGATTTTACCCTCTTAAATTACACATGGCCAGTAAATGGTTCTAAATCAGTAAGTATATGTTTGTTTGGATTGTTGTAGATGATGGATATTACAAATATATTTGTTTATACAGTATTTAAGTTCTTTTGCCACTCAAACATGAAACCTCATTTTGAAATACAAAACACAGGAAAGAAGATGAACACTTGCCGAAAATGAAAGATAGATGATCCGTTTGGAAGGGATCTCATCAGATATGCCTTTTATCTGTTCCATTTACTGCGAAAGCCCTCTCTTATTTACGGAATTCCCTCTAATTGTCCCACATCTTTGAAATGCATTACTTCTGCTCATTCCCCAGGCTGCTTCCATTAGAAACTTCAAGTATATACTCCTTAATGAGGCATGAGTCCTCTAGTCATGAACAAATGCACTATTCTATGATCCCCTAGAAATTTACTCATTTATCTGGGCAAAAGCTCTTATCACTCCTACTGTTGTAGTATATCTTTACCTAAGTTAAATTCAAGGCAGAGACTTTTAAACTATTGTTCACTCATCATTGGTTTTTGGTTCATTGCTTTGTCTTTGGTCCATTGCGTTTTAATTTATTTATAAATGACCTTGAGGCTGGCATTCTAAGTCTCTGTGTTTGCCATCCATACTAAATTATGCAAAACAATAGGTTATATGTTTAAACCTTGCAGACTAATTTGAATAAATTGGGTCACACAGCAGCCAACTGGCAAATGGCTAAAATATTGATAAATTCATGGTTTTGATTTGCTAAAATTTTTTAAAAGGGACAAATTATACATTGATACTGTGCTATTTTAGATAGGGAGTCTAGGTGGCCATATAGTGTGTACAGATACTTTTAGCAACACAGTCTGTGAGTTAGTGTGTGTGTTCATATAAAGATCATATGAAGGGATAAAGTACAACTGGAAAGATTGGTGTATTTTTCTAATGTGTAAAGTGGGTTCGTTATGCAAAGAGTTAAATTGAAGGGTTGAACATTGATTGAACATTGGGGGTCATTTATCAACACTGGACAAATTTGCCCATGGGCAGTAACCAATGGCAACCAATCAGATTGCTGCATTCATTGTTCTACTTGTAGCTGGCTTCAAAAAGCTAATCACTGATTGGTTGCTATAGGTAACTGCCCATGGGCAAATTTGCCCAGTGTTGATAAATGAGCCCCATTGTCTTTTGCAACCTTTTTCAACCAATTAACTATGCAACCATGTAACAATTTAAAGGGATGGTTCACCTTTAAGTGTACTTGTTAGTATGGCTAATTCAAAGCAGCTATTCAATTGGCCTTCATTCGTTATAGCTTTTGAATTATTTGCATTCTTCTTCTGACCACATCTTAAAAACCAAATGCTTTGTAAGGGCCCTTACACACGGGCGTTTTTGATCTGCGCTCCCCTGCATTGTGTTTGGCTGCGTTCAGCCGCAGGGGAGCGCAGGTCTAGACGCACCTCATTCTTTTCAATGAGGTTGTACCCACGAGACGCATGTAAGTGCTGAACGCAGATTCAGACGCAGCATGTTGCGTCTGAATCTGCGTTCGGCTCTTACGCGCGTCTCGTGGGTACAACGCCATTGAAACCAGGTCGAAAACGCCAGTGTGCAAGGGCCCTTTGACTACAAATGTATTGTTATTGCTATTTTTCATTACTCATTTTTATGTTCAGACCATCTCCC
Source organism: Xenopus borealis (assembly GCA_024363595.1). Classification (NCBI taxonomy): domain Eukaryota; kingdom Metazoa; phylum Chordata; class Amphibia; order Anura; family Pipidae; genus Xenopus; species Xenopus borealis. Next base: position 60,783,411 of record CM044441.1, on the reverse strand, counting down.
ATTCATATTTCAGTCTTGTATTTTAATCAATGCATTTTTGCTAGGGTAATTTGGACCCTAGCAACCAAATTGCTGTAATTGAAAACTATATTGTTTATTGGACAAAACAGGAACTGAAATTTTTTTTCTCCTCAAATTGAATCTCGTCAATGACTTTTCATGTGATATACAATGAGATAACTTTTTATACCATTAAAAAATATTATTGCCTTTACCAAATGCCATGGCATAACTCAAATGAAGATTGGTCTTCATTCAAGGGTTATGCCATGCTCTCTGCTTTCTTTTATCATGCTCATTTACTGCAGGTAGAGTAACATTTTCATCCTTGTTCTGTTGCCTCTTGGTCCTGTGTACCTTTATCCCTAATCTCAAATCCAGAAAATTAAGGTCTTATTTTAATTAATGTAAATTACCATAGAAATAACACTGGTTTTATTGCAATTCATACATTGAAAGTATTATTTTTGGGTCACTTGTACTTGCTATTTTGTGGTTCACAATGAAACAGCTTGTTTAAGTAAGAAATAGTGGTTTGGCCCAAAGAACAGGGAGAAGTGCCCAGTTTGGCTCATTTTCTGACAAAGTCCCATGACAAAGGATGTAACTGAATGAATGGAAACTAGCCAATGTTAGGAGAATATGCACTGGTTTCCAATGTGTGTAATGCAGTCCAAATGCAGTATATATTGTAATACATATCAATGAGCTTTACAGTGGTTATACAACTAGATCAGTAGGGGAAATATTTTACTTTCTCCAGACAAAAAGAAATAACAGTTTTCTTTATGTCTCCTTATCTAACAGCATAAAGTGTAAAGGAAAATAAGAAAAATGTGCATGTGCTTGGTACTTAAACTTGCCAAAAATGCAAAAAAAGACTAAGGAACATGCTTCCCCAACCCTCTGCTGTTCTGGCACAGAAATGCTTTATGTTCTAGAGCATGCCAATTTTGATATCATGAAATTAAAATGTCTGTCTCAAATTTCAAAGTAAATATAATCTGATTTTAAGGATATTAGAAACAAATTGAGGCATTCATTTTCTTTTCCATGTTCTCTTTATCGTGGCATTTGTTCTGCACAGCATCTGTGTCTTAATGAGAGCCTCGGTTGGTCTAGCAGTCACAAGTGAATGACAGCCTCATACCAGAGATATGATGGATGATGTTCTATCAGTAACTTAATGTGAGACACACCAAGAATTTGCCACAGTAGGTGTCCAATCTTACCCTGCTTAATGTTGCCAGGAGTTTTATAAACAACAAGATATGATTAATTTCATTTAAATGCTTGTCTGTATACGTTTACATAAATATGATGCATGTAATTAGTTGATGTATTATTAATTTGTGCATTATGGTATCATTAAAAGACTTTTAATTGAGGGCCTATTATGGCGTTATGTAGTCTGTCAACAAGATCCAGACAAAGTTTCATAAGCAGATTGAAGAACAGGTTATGTGCTTTAAAAATACGCTTTTAACGGCAGACTTCAGTATCAGAGCTCATTTGCTCTATTTAATATGGGCAATGTGTAGTTCTTTGAACAAGTCAAAGGAAAAAATTTCAGCTTAAATAAAAAATTATTGAACATACAGTATATGCTGGTTTACATATATATATATATATATATATATATATGTAATTTTAAAGCACCACTTTTGAATTTCTCAAGGTTCTTGCATTGTTGCAGATTATGCTATAGATTTTTGCACCTTAATTGCTGAAATAGATACAGTAGCTATGATCTCTAGTGGCTGCTTTCTGGCAGGGACAGATGAACTGGTAGGTTGAGGCTTACCTCTGCTTACCATCCATAAAAACATATATGAAAGAGAGAGAGAGAGAGGGAGGGAGAGATGACCTCAGGAATCGTGGATGTGGACTAAGGGATGAGCATATTACCTACAATTTATTTTTTGTAATTATGGTTTAATTAATATTTAAAGGCCTGGTTTCGCTTTTCACTAGTGAAGACCAGCTAATGACCATGTTTCTCTTTTTGTGCCTTCTGAACCTCTTCTTGCTGTTACTTGACTTCTGAATAAGCTATGCAGCCTAGAACCCCTCCTTAGACTACTCCTGAGAGAACCAGAGAACTTATAGAACCTACAATAGTGTCATTTTGTCAAGCCCTGCCCTAATACCCCAAACAGCAGTGAAACTGCAATTCCCTGGTTCATTCTGCTTTGTTTGTTGCTTCAGTCTCTGATGTACCTCTTGCATGTTATAAGGACTTTCCAGATATCTTTAAAAATTAGAAAGCAGAGGTTCATCCTTTTACTAGACCCTATGGCTGCCCAACTGACCTCACTAGTCCCTCCTAGTGGGATAAATGATGTTCTCTGTACATGAGATAATTACTATGAGGTAATATATTCAAGATAATTTAACTAAGGAGTTAATGACAAAGTCCAACACAGCAGGAGGTGTGTCCTTTTATGTTCAAAAAAGACCTGGTATTGATCCCATATTAGAAAAATTACTATGTAGAATCAGCTCAATCCTTGGAAAATGTATTTGTTAGTTTATTTCCAAAAAGCCAGTTAATTGATGTGAACTTCTACAATGAGATAAATTTGCTCATAATCAACCCAAGCACACATCTATGAACTCTACTACATTGCCCTTATCCACTGGCAGCTAAATCCTTTGGGGTTACATTTTTCCATGTTCATCAAGCTTTGTCTAAACTTCTTCATGTCAGAAATTGTGTACATTTTCAGTTTAGAGATTTTGGTTGGCTTTCTACAAAGACACTTATACCAAGTAATGCTACTATGCAGAATGGTACAAACCTTTTTATACTATGACCGGAGGTAAAGTTAGGGACCATTGTATGGGTTTTACCTTTACATGGTATGGTGGCTTATCAACTTTATGAACAAAACTGTCTAACTAAAACCCCCTGTTTAGTAAATACATGCACTTGCATATATATACTGAATTACTTATGAGGAAGGGGTCCAGGGAATGTGCATTGATTAAATGGCCAAATCAGCAGTGCTTCCATTGTATTTAAACACATTTTAACTTAGCCTTGGAGTGCATTCACAACCCCCACTTTTTTGTATTTTCTACAAAGCATAGCACACTTTATCAACCTTCTGCCATGTTAGGTCCTTGTTTCATTGTTCCCTTTGCTATCAAGGAAATCCTTGTATAAAGTTGAACCTACCCTCCAATATGAATGTTTTCTTTTTTTCTCTTTCCATACTCCATTCTCAAATCTTTATTTAGGAATACTTTTACTTCTGACCACAGTCATCATCCTCCTTTGCTTCTGGGAAGTTATAAAGAGTTTGATGTTTTTATGGATTCTCAAAGAACCAGAGGTAAAATTCAATATTCAATATCTTATTCAATGGGAGGGTTTTTAACATGGGGGCAGATCTGAAGAAAGGGGTGTGGGTAATGTAATGCCTGGAGACCATTGTGCTTGGTTACCATCTAGCACTCCAGTTTACAGGAACATTCCCAGTCTCTGAAGCATTGCTGAATGATAACACCATTCCCCTATCTTTCTGGTTTTACTGTATGTGAGGAACCCTGTGCTTCTAGGGGTGCATGTGTAATCTTGGATCCTGTTGCATTTTCACATTGTGACATCACTTCCCCTATGCCTTTCAGCTTTTGCTGAATGTTAACATTTGTAATTTCTGTACACATAACATACGAAGCCCCACGTTTGGCATTACACAAACTACTGGTGTCTGCCCCAGTGTACCAGACTTTTCCTCAAATTGATTTCATTGAGTCCTATCTACTTGAATCTCAATAGTGTGTTAAGTGTCAAGTTGGGAATTACCTCAAACTAGAGCTCTTCTGTGGAGTTCAAGGTTAATCTTACTAGCTCACACTATCAATCTGAGGACATCTAAAGTGTGTTATAACAGAAGCAAATTGAAACTACCTGGAAGCCCTCATTCACTGGGTCCCTTTTTCATGACTTCCCTAAGGAAGGATAAATGCTTCTACTACATAACCCTCCCCTTATATTGACTAGGGACAGGAAATACTTACACTAGACCTGGGACTATAGGAACATATCCCTCCCAGAGTATAGGTTATATACTTCATCACAATAGAGATGTTTAACTCCCACCCCTTATATAGACTAGGGGAAAAAAATAACAATAACCCTGGGCCTGTGAGAACACATCCCACCTGTGCATAGGTTATACACCTTATAAAGGTGGGGATGGTTAACTCTTTTATATGCCCTACATAATGTCACATTTCAGCACAAAAACAATTGTATCTCAACTATCATAATAACTTTCTGGCTGAACTGTGTTTACTGTAGTATAGCTGAAACACTTGGCTGCTTATGCCCTAAATTACATTCAGTCATGCTCTCTAGGGTTCCAGCATGCAGCCCCTGAAGGCTTCTTGACTTTTTGGCATACAGAGAATTTTGTCTGCTTCTGTCAGCCAGCGAAAAACAGCATCAGGACCTAACATCCCTGTTTTTTCCTGTGGTTGTGAAATTGAAAGTGCCCTGGATGATGCACATGGAGTGATGACAGATTACCTTGCCACCAAACCATTGATGTTTTACACATGGTGGTCCATCTGTCTCAGCTCTATTTGCATCAATCAGGGCAATTTTCATTTCATTACTTCCCATTTTAATGGGAAGATCACAGGTGGTGAGAGTTGGTAGTAATGTTTCTAAAAATAACATACTAAATATAGGCGTTCCACAAGAATGTGTACTTAGTCCCTCATTCTATACTCTCTATACCCATGATTGTGTGGCCATATCCAACTCTAATTCCATCATAAAATTTGCTGATGACACAGCAGAATTGGGCTTCATCTCCAATAATAATGTCAGCTTAGAAAGCGGAGGTGGAGAATCTGGTATCATGGTGTCAAGAGCATTGTCTTTATTTGAACGTCAGCAAGTTGGTGGTAGACTTTAGTAGGAAACAGCAGAAGTCTTACCCCACTCTACTGGTGAGGCTGCAGTAGAGAGAGTGAGCAATTTTCAATTTTTAGGGGTCCAAATTTCTGAGGATGTGACATGGCCTGAAAATAATCAAGCACAGGCTAAGTTTCAGAAGAAATTTTATTTTATTTTGGTGCTGCGGAGAGTTCTGACACAGAATATAATTTCATGGTTTGGGAATTGTGATGTAGAAAGTCATAATGATTTACAGGAGGCGATACGTGTGGCACAACATTGCACTAGATTCGCTTTACCACCACTAGAAAATATTTATGTAAGGAGACGAAGAGTTAGAGCATTCAGAATAGAACTCATACTTATAATTATCTGTTTGACTCATTAAAATAGGGAAAAGTTTTGTGAATCTTAAATGAGAACTCAACCCCCCACTTATAAATACCCCTACCCGGTACCCTACATTGTCCCCCCTCCCTGTTCCCCCCATAGGAAATAATACCTATAAGCACCCATAATCCTTTACTCGCCTATAGGTGCAGAGTAAGTGGAGCAGAGCCCATGGGCTGCACCTTCTGGTTCTTTGAATTACTTTAGGAAGTGAGCATCGTATTGTCGCATGTTCAGCTGGAGCATTCTTCCGGTTCATAGCAACTGCGCATGCACCAAAAAAATGACAGAAATTGGGAAGGGAAGGAAGAGAACCCATAGAATACTGAAGAGCCAGATGATGGTGCCCATGTTATCCGCTGTGCTTACTCTGCACCTATAGGATAAGGATAAGACACATTTATAGGTGTTATCACTTATGCGGGGGGAGCACGGAGGGGGGACAAGTTAGGGTTCTGGTGGGGTTTTTATAAGTGGGGGGTTGAGTTTTCCTTTAAGGTCAGACCAGAGAGGTTTAGGGAAAGTTTTTATCCTTGGGCTGTTAGGCTTCTTAATAATGATATGCCACCATTTGCTTTATTTTTTTATATTGAGGAGAGATATATATATATAATAAGTAAGTATTGTTTACAATATATGCACCATGCACTCAAATGTATGGATATTGTTAGTGTTTCACAGTAGGAAATTTAGTACTAAAAGCATATTGCAGCTGTGTTATTTGGAAAATACAGTACTACATTTTATTTATTATATATTCAGTTTATATTGTTTAAAGCATTGCATCATCTTTGTTTTATATGCCGAAGTATATTGTTATTTATAAAATTACACAGTTTTGGAATGATCAGGGTTCATTCCACTTGTATTTGCTTAACTTTGTATGACAAATAAAGAAATCAATCCATCTAAACATGGGTATTTTATCCTCCACTCTTACACAGGAAGCCAGCATTGGGCAAAATGTGTCTCTGGCCTAAGGAAGTGTGCCAATGAATAAGACAAACTGCAGTGTAGCTTATAAAACATTAGCAGAAAATAGGAAAAAGTGAAGGAAGAGAAAAAAACATACATACATACATACATACACCTGTTAAAAGTTTGATACTTTTGAGAAAAATAAAATAGTTAAGGTGTACTCAGCCAATAAATGAGCAGCAGATTTTCTTTAGTAAGCAGAGCTGAGACCTACCACTCCATTCAACAGAAAGGCATCTGAGGGCTCGAAACAGCCAAACACAAGCATTTGATATTTGTGTCAATTCATTAAAAACTTTTCCTGTTTTGATGAATCAGAAAATACAGTCCTGGAAAATACAGGAAATCCTCCTTGATTCTCTAGTGTGATACATAATAAATCTACCCCTGAATTTTTCACAGTTTTCTCAGTGCACAAACAGTTATCAGTAGTAGACAGAGAACAAGAAAATAAACTATTTTTCAAACAAAATGCAAAAAAATGTCAGCATAAATCCCCATGTTTTATACCCACAATGCATTTCTCCTGAATTAAATTGTCATTGTACCTGCTGCCAGGCCCAAAAATTATATATACCAGTATTGTATATGTGTAAATGCTGCACACCTCAATCTGGTGTTGCACAGGTGGGGTACAGTAATTTTCTTATATGACGTATTTTAAAGACTTTTCACTCTGATAGAGGGTTCGGAAATCAAAGGGAACACTTAGGGGCAGTTGATTAACCCTCGAATTCGACCCTCAAGTTTTTAACGAATTAAAACCCCTCGAATTCGAGGGGTTTTAACACAATTCGAATTATCGAAAGATCAAATATAAAATATTCGATCGAATGCTTAAAATGATTCGAATTTTTTTTATTCGATCAAAAAAATTTGTAAAAATCCTATGGGAGCTTCCCATAGGGACATATAGCAAGGTTTTATCTGCCAAATTGTTATATAGATTTTTTTTTAAAGGGCTAGTACTTCGACAATCGAATTTTCAAATTTGGCCAGTTCAAATCAAATTTTGGGCTATTCGATAGTCGAATAATATATTTTATATATTTTATATATTATATAAAATAAATTTGAATTTAAAAATTTTTTAATTAGAATTTTGACTTTGAATCAATTCGAACCTTAATAAATGTGCCCCTTAAAGGCAGGTACTGTAAGGGGCACATTTACTAAGGGTCAAAGTGAAAATTCAAATTCTGAATATCGAATAGCCCAAAATTCTATTGGAATTGAAAAAATTAGAAAATTTTAACTTTAAAGTACTGTCGAATTTGACACTTCGCCACCTTAAAGCTGTGGCATTGCTATTTTAGCCTATAGGGACGTCCTAGAACCTTTACTTAGATTTTTTCTTAGTCCTGGAAAATCAAAGGATTTTTTTCAAAATCGTTCAAATTGAATGATGCATTTGAATGATTCGAACAATTTCAATTCAATCTAAAACCAACCTATTCGGTCCATTTTCGATCAAAAATGCCCTTTAAAAAATGCAATGCTCGAATGTCAAAGTTTTTTTCGACCCTTAGTAAATGTACCCCTAAATGTAAGTTGTAAAGATTGCTAACAAGTGGGCATTTTGTTTATGTGACAAAAGATGTACAAACTGTAAATAAGTAATTGTTATTTGTTATAGCTTCCAATCTACTCCATCCATGTGATGCTTTGAGCAGCAGATATTTGTTCAGAATGATGCGAAGGGCACTAGTGGCAGAAGACAGAGGTTTCCAATTACACTAATATCAGAGCTTAATTTGTGCATCTGTTTCTATGAAATGCTGAAGATCTTTACAATGTTATCACAAGCACACTGATATTCAAAGGAAACACTCACCATAAACTGCATGGCCAAAATGTTCCATTGGCTCTGATTTGCATTTATGGACAGATAATTAGGTTGAGTAAATACGTTAACAAATAGGCAGTCTGTTTTATTTGCTGTTGACAATTATTCTAGTCAAGTAGAATAAGATTTTTTTTCAGCTGCCAATAAATGAGAACTAAACCCTAGAAATTAATGTGTGAACATCTTTTAAATTATTGAACATACTGTACCAGCCTACAGGTTCAGCATCTCTATAACAGTGGTGATTCAGGCCATCAGAGCTCACCACCTGAAAAATTTGCAAAACTACAGGACTGATTCGCTCATCACTAAAAACTTTTTTTCTTCCATCATAATCAGAGTTGGACTTGAGAGCAGCCCTCCACTACCCCCAGAGGTCCCCTGCTCTGGTGGCAAAGCCCTCTCTATCCCCCCTTACCACCCACATGTACCTTCTTCTTACTCTGTTCTACCATCAGATAGGTGGAGGCAGTCACATGGCAGTGGACAAGGGCCCACTGATCACAATGCACAAAGAAAGTGAAATTCATGGGGGAGGGCTTTCTACTGCATATCTATTGTTTTTATTGACAAGAAGAAGACCATGTACAGTAGATTAGCTTTACATGTTGAAGGACACTTTGTAGGGGTTACAAATGTATAGGCTTGTAATTTTATCTTTTACCTTTGAATTTTGACTAGCTGCTCATTGAACTACTATTTCCAACATCTCCAACCAATTTAAGATTTTTTTTTACTAATTATTCCATTATGCATTATAACATATTAAAATATTGAACACTAGAGAAACTAAAGGGTAAAAAAACTATAGAAACTCTTGAGCTCTCCCACTCTCTACTGAATAAGAAGTAAATTATGTGCATAACATTTGCTGAATTATCATATCAAGAATCCAGATTGTTACGTCAGGGATACTAGAACAGATGTTTTTGCACATTTTCTTCAAAACATATTTTGTGGCCAATGTTACCATTACATATGCATAACAGTCCCAGAAAATAGTTTTCTTGTCATAATCAAATACTAATCAAACCTCAACTTCATACAAGACTATAGTTGTCATGATTTTTTACTCCAGATTTTTTTTTAGGGTTTTTTATTTATATCACGCATATCTGCATATGGCTTTTGTAGCTACTGTTTTTGCGTAATCAACAATTCTTAAGTTAGGAGAATGTCTGAGACATGTGTTTATTACAAATCTGCTTTGAGTTCTAGCCAGCATTGCTCAAAAAAAGTGCAAGTAATTGCAATTTGATAGGAGTAGAAAATACAGTCAGTTCAAAGGCTTGACTTAAACAGGAAATATTTTATGAATATAATAAGCTTTTACTTCCATTAATTTCCCCAAAATATACAATAAATGATCAAACAAATAAATGATTAAAACATTTGAGCTGAATGTTCTATACTGTCTGTCTAATGCGTGCCTGGTAAGGTAGAAATACAGTGTTTCATTTTTTTCTCTTTTTTAAATAACTCACACCATATTGTGGTAAAAATATTGTGAACATGTTACAAATCACAATTGTGATTACAGATACATTATTCCTCTAAATGTTTGTTGCACTGTGGAGGCACTCTATTCACTGTGATTTGGTGATTTTCAAAAGACAACAAAATATTTTTCAATTCCCTCTCAAGTTTTCCTCTACTTATATAAGCAATGCAAGTGCCCTTCAGTAGAACCTACAAGCTCCAATTTTTTTTTTTAATTATGATTAAGGCCCTTTTAATTTCACAATTGGTTTCTGTTGACTGAGAAAAAGAAATACACAAAGATAAACCTACTCATTGTTCCATGGGAGAGATTTTATAAAATTACAGGTATAGGATCTGTTATACAATTTGGGGAAGGACATCTCCCATAGACTCCAATTTAATACAATAATTAAAATGATTAAAATTCATATTCATTTTCCCTGTAATAATAAAGCAGTACCTTGTATGTGATCCAAACTAAAATATAATTACTCCTTATAGGAGGAAACAGCATCAGATTGATATTCATTTTGTAATGATTTTTTTATAGACTTACGGTAAGGGTTGGACTAGACCAGTGAGACACCAGGAAATAAATTGGTGGGCCCTGACCTTAATGGACCCGCAGACTCTGTTCCACAATGCACTGCAGATATTGCTTATGGAAGACGGTTAGATTGTCCTTGTTTCAGTATTCCTGGTTTCTTAATTCTGACTAAAGATCCAGGCTGAAAGTGCACTTCTTTTGCGCCACGTTTTCTATCAGTATAAGCCTTGCATTTGGCTTGGTGACGTTTCACAATGTCAGTAGTAGATGATTTTGTAGGAATAGTCTTTGGTGGAAGTTTGACATCTGCAAAATGTAACCTATTGCGCATCTGTCTGCCATGTAATAATTCAGCTGGAGATGATTGGATCGTTGCATGGCATGTTGCTCTGTAATTATGTAAGAAGTCTGTTGTAAATACTTTCCAAGATTTCCCAGTAAGATTTGCTGTCTGTAGTGCTTCTTTCAGACTTCTGTTGAATCGCGCGATTTCTCCATTTGCTTGTGGGTAATACACTGATGATTTCCTATTCATAATATTCCTCTCTCTCAGAAAGGTTTCAAACTCATATGAGACAAACTGTGGTCCGTTGTCTGATATTAACTCCTTTGGATTTCCTTCTCTGCTGAAGACTGTAGACAGAAATGTTATTACTGTAGCTGATGTTACATGAGAAACAAAAATGCAATTTCTGGCCATTTATTGTAATATTCTATCAGAGTTATAGCAAATCTGCAGGCTATAGGAGCATCTGCAAAAGGACCCACAATATCAATAGCAAGTTTTTCCCATGCTGAATCAGGGAATGGTACTGGCTGAAGTGGTGGTGTATGTGTGATAGCTGTTTTGTCATGATTCTGACAAGTAACACAAGAATGAATGGCAGTTACCACATAAGCATCCATTGCTGGCCACCAGTACAGTTCTTGCAGTCTTTGTTTTGTACGTACAATTCCTTGATGACTCTCATGTGCAAGTTGTATGAGCTTTTCTATCAAGGTTTCTGGTACCAATAAATGGTGAGCTCCACGGACAACATAGCCATCTACTAAGGACAGTTCATGTCTAATCCTGTAGTAAGGTTGAAGATCAGGACTGAGTTTCTTCTCAGCATTTGGCCATTTGTTTTGTAAGATATTCCGTAGTTTTACTTGAATTGGACAAGTGAGCCAAGCTTGCTTAAAATCAGCAGCTGTAACTCTAGATGATAATATACCAGTCAATGCTACAATTTCCATGTGCTCATCCAGCTTATCAGAAGCTGTAGGCAAAGGTAAACGTGACAAACAATCAGCAGTAACATTTTTCAAA